>OY744539.1:58119180-58144180 GCA_963556195.1 Sepiola atlantica | reverse complement strand
ATATATATATGTAAGATATATATGTATATATATATATATATATATATATATAAGATATATATGTATATATATATATATATATATATATAAGATATATATGTATATATATATATATATATATATATATATATATAAGATATATATGTATATATATATATATATATATATATATATATATATATATAAACTAAAAATTATTCAGGTTAATGATGATGATCGATATTGGCTATGAAAGAACTGATGTCAACTCCCCACATTTATTTTGCCCCAGTCACCCTTAAAATGTTGTAGTATATATTTGAAGACACTATCCATTTCTATATACCACCCTGATCTGTTTTATTTTTTACATCCCATTTAGCCCCCACTCCCATCTAGAGACCGACTTGCTTGTTTTCAGAGCATCCATAAAACACTGGGCGGCCTAACACTTAGCAGAGCGTTGGGATGGCCCTAGCGAGGCCACCCTAGTTAATTACGGCGGCCTCGGCCCTACGTACCTACATTTTTCCTTCTCTTTTTGTTTCTTTTTTGAAGATTTGTAAATGTTGTCCGCCTCCCCACAATGAATTTTTTGTAAATAAAATCTTTAAAAAAAAATTGAGGAATCATCTAAGCAAGATCAAGTCACAGAGTGAATGTGGTATTTTGGTGAGAGTGTCTAGTGTAAGTGTTTGACAAAATTGGATGAACATCGACCCCCCTCCCCCTCCCTTTCTCCTCCAAAATGATTCGGGCTTCATGCCTATAGCAAAGGATGAACTCTATGATTATTGGTTTTGTTTAAAACAAAAACCTTTTTGTGAATGTATATTTTTTGCTTAAATAAAATAACTGAATGAAAAAACATTTGTCTAGTGTGGGATTCGAACCCACGATAGCATAAAATATTGGATATGAAGACGAACGCTTATCAACAAGGCCACCGATTTAACAATAATTTTTCGTCTTTTTAGCCTACTTTTATGAGTTCGGCGTAGGGATTTTTTTTACCTCTCCAATTAGATCTAAAATAGTTCGATTGTCTAAAATAAATAAACATAAAGTAACATTAATATAAAATTAACATTTTTTATTGGAGTAAAAATATATTAGCGCATGTTTATCAAATATTTTGGTCCATTTTGAAAAGGATGAATGTTTTCTTTTCAAAGTACATATGTGATTTGATGTGGAAAGTGGTTACTCAATCGGCCTGAAAAGGGAACACTAAATATGGTGGAACATTTGATTCTAATGTTATTTTTATGTACTTTTAACTTTGAATAATGAGTTTCAAAAAAGATTAAGAAACTTCTGATATCGACAAGGACATTGGTTCGAAGGTGGCAATGCAAATCTACAGTTAGTTTAGGTCTAAGATGCACAGTTTAACTGCAACGTCGCCACACCCGTAAACACGCACAGACAACTTGGCTTTAGTTGATCCAACCAGGGGTTTTTTCCCCGCCTAATAAACCGGTATCGTCCGGGCGTTTGGGTCTGGATTTACGCCCGTCTATTGGGGGTTGCCGGTCCTGTGCAGTTCTAGGAGGTGCACCCTCCCAGGCTTTGCCTCCCCTCTTTGGGGAGGAGTAAGTTTATTGCTTACTGTCTGAGGCGCCTCTACCGGGGAATGCCGACGAGGCTGCCCAGGCAATTTTTAAATGGCCAGAGTGCTCACCTCTCGAGCGCTGGCTTATCTAATCCCACTTTCCCGACCTTGTGTCACATCTTACCTTGTGGGAGGTAGATAAATAACTTGTACATATATACAACTTAATGTATGTGTGTGTTTTGTTTTTGTGTTTCCTATAAAAAGAAAGGTTAGAGAATCTACATAGGATGTAAAAATATATTCTTATGTAATATTTAATGGGGTAGACAATGGAAGTGTTTCCAAATCTCTAAGTGCAGCCCTAAGGGAAGCTATGAGGGCATAACCGCCTTAAAACTTTAAATATATACTATTTTTTTAAATTCAAATCATATGTATAAAATGTTCTGGGGAAGACAATGGAAGCCGTCTTGAATCTCTAAGTACCCTCCTAAACTAAGGAATCTATGGGAGCCGAACCCCCTTTAAAACTTCAAATATTTCCTATTTTGATGAAATTTATATCATATGTATAAAATTCTCTGGGGAAAACAATGGAAGTGGTTCTGAATCTCTACGTTACCCTCTATGTGATGAATATCTATGTGCTCCACCTCTAAGTGACCCTTGAGGGACAGAACTCCTTTAAGACTTCAAATATGTATATGAATAGAATTTAAACCATATATATAAGACACTTAATCAGAGAGTTTTTCAACATTTAAACGTCTTGCGGGGGCCGAAACGGGAGGCGGGGCAAATAAAAACAAAGAAAGTAATATAGTGTTATGCGCATAGCAAAAAAAGTACATAGTAATGATCTCCATTTAATCCCGAGCAACGTCAGGTCTTCTTGCTAGTATTTATATATAGAATTAGGAAGTCAAAAGAAAAGACTTGATTAGAGCATAAATGAAGAGGTATTAACCCAATCTTGGAGATTTGGGTGGTTAAGTCAAATTAGAACATTCTATACTCAAAATACTGGAGCCTTTTGGTCAAGATCAAAGTGTAGTATCTGTTCCGATGGATACTGCACCCCATAGACTGGTATTGTCTTGGCCTTCGGGGCTTGATTTACGCCGGTCTATGGGTCTGTCCTGGGCAGTTCTTGGAGGTCCACCCTCCCAGGCTTCGCCTCCCCTCTTTGGGGAGGAGTAAGTTTATTGCTTACTGCCTGAGGCGCCCCTACCGAGGAATGCCGACGGGCTGCCCAGGCAATTTTTAAACCCCACTTTCCCGACCCAACCTTGTGTCACATCTTACTTGTGGGAGTAAGATAAAAACTGGCCTTGTGCCAAACTCCTGGAAAAGAGTAAATCAATACTGGAGGTATCAAATCAGCTCAATGTAAGAACTTTTAAGTCAAAAAGAGCTATTGTAGATTTAGAGCTTTATCCACGTGTTTAAGTGTATTTTATTTGTTTTATTTACTTATTTTATCCACGTGTTTAAGTGTATTTTATTTGTTTTATTTACTTATTTTATCCACGTGTTTAAGTGTATTTTATTTGTTTTATTTATCTATTTTATCCACGTGTTTAAGTGTATTTTATTTGTTTTATTTATCTATTTTATCCACGTGTTTTAGTGTATTTTATTTGTTTTATTTATTTATTTTATCCACGTGTTTAAGTGTATTTTATTTGTTTTATTTATTTATTTATTTATTTTATCCACGTGTTTTAGTGTATTTTATTTGTTTTATTTATTTATTTTATCCACGTGTTTTAGTGTATTTTATTTGTTTTATTTACTTATTTTATCCACGTGTTTAAGTGTATTTTATTTGTTTTATTTACTTATTTTATCCACGTGTTTAAGTGTATTTTATTTGTTTTATTTACTTATTTTATCCACGTGTTTTAGTGTATTTTATTTGTTTTATTTACTTATTTTATCCACGTGTTTAAGTGTATTTTATTTGTTTTATTTACTTATTTTATCCACGTGTTTAAGTGTATTTTTTTTGTTTTATTTACTTATTTTATCCACGTGTTTAAGTGTATTTTATTTGTTTTATTTATTTATTTTATCCACGTGTTTTAGTGTATTTTATTTGTTTTATTTACTTATTTTATCCACGTGTTTAAGTGTATTTTATTTGTTTTATTTATTTATTTTATCCACGTGTTTTAGTGTATTTTATTTGTTTTATTTACTTTTTTATCCACGTGTTTAAGTGTATTTTATTTGTTTTATTTATTTATTTTATCCACGTGTTTTAGTGTATTTTATTTGTTTTATTTACTTATTTTATCCACGTGTTTAAGTGTATTTTATTTGTTTTATTTATTTATTTTATCCACGTGTTTTAGTGTATTTTATTTGTTTTATTTACTTATTTTATCCACGTGTTTAAGTGTATTTTATTTGTTTTATTTATTTATTTTATCCACGTGTTTTAGTGTATTTTATTTGTTTTATTTACTTATTTTATCCACGTGTTTAAGTGTATTTTATTTGTTTAATTTATTTATTTTATCCACGTGTTTTAGTGTATTTTATTTGTTTTTTTTACTTATTTTATCCACGTGTTTAAGTGTATTTTATTTGTTTTATTTACTTATTTTATCCACGTGTTTAAGTGTATTTTATTTGTTTTATTTATTTATTTTATCCACGTGTTTACGTGTATTTTATTTGTTTTATTTATTTTTTGATTTAAAAAAAAAACTGAATTCACCCCAAACAAGGCAAGTTTCCACTATAGACGTAAGGGGCTACTGAGAATTAGGGTGAAAGTTTAGGGGGTCATCCTAAAATGGGAGCTGTGCAGCTAGATGTTTGTTGACATTAGTTTTAAATTTCTGCATGTCGGTACAGTGAGAGAAACAGGGAGCATGAAGAGAATTCCAAAGGCCGGCAGCTCAAGGAAAGAAACTATTGGAGTAAAAGGCTCTCTGGCATCTGGGGACCTCCACAGTGAATGGATGGGATTTAGCTGATTGCCATGTTGGTCAAGTGTATTTACATCGAGGGGGCACTAGAGCAGCAAGTTCATTGAAGTACTTGTAAAACAAGCACAAGGATGCACCATTGGGGCGATGGGACAGGAGTTGGAGTTAAGTGGATAGTGAAGAACCTATCAGATTAGAGACTCCTTTTTCGGACCTTGTCTAAGAGGGAGAGACTAGTAGATGGTGCACCAGCCTAGATGTGACAACAATACTCCATGCATGGGCGGATGGTGGCTTTGCAGAGATATAGGATACTGTCAGGTGTGAGAAATTTTCTAGCACAGTAGAGAGCCCACCTTCTTTGCAGCAGCTTTGGCAATGTCTTCTATGTATTTGTTCCAATTCATGTTACCTGTGAATGTTAGGCCGAGGAGTTTGACGTCGGACTCTCAGGTAGCGTTTTATTAGCCATGGGAATCGGTGGTTGAAGAGGTTTCTTGTAGTTGTTGAAGGAAAGGAGCTTTGTCTTAGCAGCGTTAAATGTTACCATCCATTTATGACCCCATTTCACAACAGACTTGAGGTCACTTTCTAAGGATTTAGTCATTGCCTCAGATACGTGCACATCTGTTTTACTCACATGTCGAGAGTAGAGCTTAGTGTCGTCAGTAAATATACCCATCTCAGACACAATGTCATCAGGGAGGTCGTTTATGAAAATCAGGAACAGTAAAGGTCCAAGGATCGATTCCTGGGTTACACCTGCATTTATGTCATGTTGTTTGGATGAACAGCCATTGAGGATAACCTGGATCTTTCTGTTGGATAGGAAGGATCTAGTTATATTAAATATTCGTACAGTAATACCATATGAATTAACTTTTATGAGAAGACCTTTATGCCAGACCTTGTCAAAGGATATATCAAGCGGTACCGCCCTAGCTTCACCTGCCTTGTTCAGTGTATGGTATATGTATTCGGAGATACCGTTAGGATATCTGCAGTAGACCTCCCTTGCCTAAATCCATACTGATGGTCAGAAAGAAGTTTAGTATTAACCGGACTATTGCTAGATTGATTAAGGATTCAAAGATTTTAGCGAAGAGCGGGAGTAAGCGATAATTCTGAGGGTAAGTTCCATCTCCAGAATTCTTGAAGACTGGTACCACAGAGGCAATTTTCCAGTTATTGGGGAAGCAAGATTCAGCAAGGCATTTGTTGTAGAGTTTGGAGATTTATTTACTTCGTATCTTATTTCTTTTATTATTATTATTATAAATATATGCGTTTTTCTGTAACTGTGGCTTTTTAAGGATGAATAATGTTTATGTTTTGTTTGACTTCTATTTGTGATGTTATGGAAATTGTGGCGAGAGAAAAGACTTATTGGAATAAATAAAAACATTCTTTAGTCTTAGAAACGATTGTACAGCCGAAGATTTTGGTGATGTTGAATTCATAGAACTAATATAAATAATATGTTATAAATATATTTATTTCAATTTACTTTACTCTCTCTCTCTCTCTCTCTCTCTCTCATATATATACATATATATATATAGGTAGAAAGATGAAAAGGAATTAGAGCCTTGTTGCATCCACGAACGAACCCTCTATTGGACTTTTTATTCTCTGGATTCATTCTATTTTGGCCGCACCTGAAGATGATGGTTTCTGGAGTTTAACTTTTAAACCTCCCAATTTATTTCTCGTGCCTTCTAACGACCTACCTACAAATCACTTTCTCCGCTGCAGTTTTTGACACCGGATTTTTTTGCAATCAGAAACTTGCTTGCATTCGGGCAGCTTTTTGCCTTGTTTTTCACCCACAATCTTTTCAAATTTTAAATCTTGGCCTTTGCCAACTTATCTATCCCAGCAATTTCCTCTGATGATAAGATTTTTATCTTTGAAAAGCCTGGCTTAGGGAAAAAATTAATTGAATAAATTGCCTTTTTGCGGAATATACCTTGCATTGAGCAACTGAATTGAAAAAAGATCTGCCTCCGTCGCTTTTCTAATTCCTTTTCATCCTTCTACCTATCTATCTGCTCTATCCGGTATATTGAGCTGTATACTTTTCACAATAGGTTTTACCTTTCCTAAAAGTTCGCTTTTAGTTCTTCACTTATATATATATATATATATATATATATATATATTGATGATTGATGTGTAGCCATAGGTTGTCTAGCAACAGAGCTTGAGTCAAAATTATGTTCAAATTGCCGTCCAACCGGAAGGCATAATCACCCTGAATTCATGATGATTACAGTTCTTGAATTCTTCAGATATCCACTCAGTCGCATGATTGATTCAAAAACAGAGATTTCCTGACTACCAAAACCGCACATTTCTTACTTGAATCATGAACGTTGAAACAGAAACGAACTCATCGCCTGCAGCCTTTCATAACCTCTGTTATTAGTTCATTATGTAATTTAACTCATTATGTAATCAACATAAATAAAAAAAATTCAAATTAAATTAAATTATCTTTTTCGTTTTGGAGATTAAAACAAAGAACAGTAAAAACGAAAAATGATAGAAATCATAACCGTTGAGTAGGGCATTAAGGTTAATATCTGCACTACACACGACAACCAAGTTGAGCAGACATTGATATGATTCTGAAGGAATTAAAAAAGAAAACAACATAATAATACTGTTCAATATTGGCTCTATAAAAAGTAGGCTAATCTTCGTATTGACCCAGTAGTCTTTTGTAAGAGGACACAGAGTAAGAGATTATATGTATTTGAGCGGCTGTTTCTAAAAGTGAACTTAAGACAAACAGTTAATAAGGATTGATCTGCAATAAAAACAATGAAAAATACAAAAGAAAAAAGTCTGAATTGACCTCTTGAACTGCACTGCTTTTTGATTGATATATTTTTCAGTCAGAAGGCGAGATACATCTTTATTCTTTGAGTGCATATGAAGTTACAAGTAAAATGCATCGAGTGTAGGAATAAGAAGATTAGTTAAAAGTTATAAAATGTGATAATACTTGTCAATGCTACAAGAAAGAAAACACTCTTGGAAAAGTTCTTATTGTATAAATAAAAGCCATTTTCAAAAGACATTTTGATTTTAAAATTTTTATGTAAAACTTCTTTCAGCAAAGTGACCCTTAGCTTTTCCAGAAATAAATCAGTGTTAGTTATTTTTAATTTAATTTACATAATTAACTAGCCGAATACCCATTCTGGGACGTAGTTAATAAAATAATACTAGTAAATAAAATAATACTAGTTAATAAAATTAATTCACCAAACAGAACACTTTTACACCAGTTATATGCCCACCTTACGAAAATAAATATATATATATATATATATTCAACTTCACTGCGATAAATATGTCTCAATCAAGGAGGATTAAACGAAAGAATAAGAGACAAAAAATATGCTTATACTTCTGACTAGGGTGTATATCGCCGAAAGTACTCAACTTTTTCAAGTAAATAAATAATTTATTTTTAAAAACATAAATAAATGCGTTGTCCAGGTTTTCAAAATATTCTCCTTATTATTGCCATTTCAGCAACGGTTCCATGTGTGACTTTTCAATCTCTCTCTCTCTCTAATATATATATATATATATATATATATATATATATATATTTATCAGCTACTAAATTGTATACCTTTTTTCAATTTTGATCAAAATCCATTAAATGATTTTGATTCTAAAAAGCGCTTAAGCGATCTTAAGGAATTGAAACTCAGCAGGGAATCTTGCTTAATTTGTGTCTATAACTATGCATCAAATTTAATGCAAATCAGAAATATTTGAATTTCAAATGGAAGTTTATGCCCATATTTTGCTTTAAAAAAACCTTTAATATATTCTAGAGAAACTGAAAATTTGGGAATATTTACTAATTGATTGACTAAAATTTCATAAATGTTATCTGAAGTTTTACGAAAGGGTTCCAGCACTCCTTTGCCCTCTTGTATATAACTAAATTGAACTAAATATAGACCACATAAAATTTTTCCGCATAGCAACTGTGTTCTATAATTCATAATTATCAGTTTATTAGTTTGGGAATTTACCCCATATGAACATATACACGTACTTAACATATATATATATATATATATATATATATATATATATATATATATATATATATATATATATATATAAGTCAGTTCATATTATATTCCAATAACCATGGTTTTATTTCATTATTTTTATTTTTTCACATTTCCAAAAAACATAACATTTCTGTGAGATATATTTTTACGGTCCGTTTCATTTGTCTTGTGCCAAACAGCGTTTTTATGTCAATATCGTCTCTGCAACATTACAAAATCATCAGAAAAATTCACAAAGAGTAAAAGGTTATTGGATTAAAGTGTCTTGAAAAAATCTACACTATACAGTGGTTCATTTTTGGGTGAAACCAAACAAAAAACAAAGAAAAAGAGCAAACTCACACGTATATATATATATATATACATATATATATGTAAACTAGAGTAAGATTTTCCTCTATTTTTTGCAGAAATAAGTTTATTAACAAAAGATAGTTAAAAAATTCTGTTTCTGCCTTGCTGTTTGCCACATATTCGTCTGTGTTTTCAAAAGCAAAATCGTTTAACTCAATTTTCCGATTTTGGTATTTAGTCTCGCTTATTATTTCTCTTTACTTAAGCATTCTCAGAGAAAAGTAGCGGCCTTTTCACTCCCTTTCTGGGATCTACTGTGATTATCTCACTCGAAATCGTCACAAATATTGATGTTATGGTACCTTATTTACAACAGACTACTTAGACTCTTCTACTCACCATAAATACTGGGAACACCTGCTCCTCATTGTTGCATTCTCCCCAAGCCCGTTTAGTCTTTCAGTAACTTCAGTTGCTGAGAGGCGGCGGGATGGGGAAATACCAGTCGAGAATTCATTCTCGACAATCAGTCCGGCAAAAACTGGATCATTTCGGTGGCCTTTTATCTGTCAGGCTGATGGATTTGTCCTGGGTAGTCCTAGGAGGTCCACTCTCCCAGGCCTTGCCTCCCCTCTTTTGGGTGGAGTAAGTTTATTGCTTACTGACTGAGGCGCCCCGATCGGGGAATGACGATGCGGCTGCCCAGGCAAGTTTTAGAGGCAAGAGTGCTCTTTCTTTAGGGGCGCTGGCTTGTCTTCCCCACTTTCCGGCCTTGTGCCACATATTCCTGCGGTGGGAAGAAAGTAAATACCTGGAACCACACCAATCTATACTGGCAGTCAAGACTGACGTACAGCCACTCTTGTTCTCTGTTGTATCATACTTTTTCAATATACTAGTTTTCTCTAAACTCTGGGCCCGTGTCTTCTTTCCGGCCCTATTACAGGGTCACAACAATTTAATAAGATATACTTTCGGTATGTATTGGTTGCAGATTCCATCTTTGAAAGGATAATTTTCTTTCACTTTGATTCTAGCTTGAAGGATATTCACACAACAGCGACACCAGTTGGAATTTTTTAAAAGTATTTGCTTTGCACTGCACTTTTTGGTGATTGGACAATCCTATCTTTTAAAAATGTGTTAAAGGTGATAACGTACGGTCGAACATAAAATTGCCTAAGCATACTGCGTTATAAGCAATATTGCTATCCGCACGTTTTTTGAAATTTGAAACACCTACCATTTGACAAAGAGGTCTTCCTCGAAATATATTATGGAACACGGTCACACACATTACATCAGTGTTGAAGTCTTGCCTTATCAACTAAGATCTGCTATATAGGAAAAAGAATTATTAAAAACAATTTTTTGAAAAAATATATAAAGTAAAATCACTTGTTTTTGTCTTACTTCTCAACACCACCATATTTCCATTTATTACATTGTTATAGCCTTCTAATACTCCTCTATATACGTATTACACACAATGCTTCAAGCAAACTACCTCTCCTTATATATATATATATATATATATATACATATATATATATATTTTGTATACTTAGCCAACATTCCTTCTTTTATACACATCTGGTTGAACAGGAGTGCCAACTTCTGTTTGTTCCTTTTTTGATCCAATCTTTCTATTCGTTGGACGATGGATCTGTGCTTTTAATAATGGAGTGTAAGAAATCTCCATATTTAACGCGAACGTTTTCGACCATCATTGGCTGTCTTCAGGCTGATGATTGATAAATGCAAAATAAAATCGGTGAATTTATTTAAGAGGACGTTTCCATGTGATTAAAAACATAAAATCATTCAACAGCATTTCAAAACGCCTTCGCACCCCTCATAACGAGTATGGTTAATGTTGGGCTTTTTTAATTGAATGAACAACGCTTCCATTATGGGGAGGCGAATACCGCAAAATGATACAGCAAGAATGGATGTGCTACCGGTTAAGATATTTCTAACATTATCTTTGGAGATGTTATGTGCTGTAAGGTGTTTGTAAATGGAGCTTTGAGGGGAGGTCAGGTGGCAAGTTAATCGACGTGAAATACTGGTTCTAGTCATTCCGATATACGTGGTGTTGGCGGAGACACATTCTCTGATAGGACATTTGAACACGTATATGGCATTACTAGTCTTTAGTAAGCCATTGTCGGTAGGATTATTTTATATATATATATATATATACTTTCAAATTAAACATCATAGTTATTTTTCCCCTCCATTAAAGAATTACCTTGTGTCGAACGAACTCTGCCCTTGTGAGGAGGCAAGTAAATAGAGACTATCTAATTTTTCTGACAACGTTTTATATAAAACCTAGGAGTTTCCAAGAGCAAAATGCATCCTATTTGGAGGCCTTTCAACAGGAGTACCACCCCACACTTGGTTCAGAGGTATATAGTTATTGGTATAGACCTATTATAATTGACTAAACCATTTTTTTTTTCAACATTTCATTTTGATTCCAGCTGAAATTTATTAAGAGATTCTGTTTGCTATATATATATATATATATATATATAGAGAGAGAGAGAGAGAGAGAGAGAGAGAGAGAAAATATGAAATACCATTTTAGGCAAAGTGGTAAATTAGTTATGGAAATGTGCTAGTAGATATAAAGACACAAACACATCATTAAAGCTGGATCAAGATATTTAATGAGGATGATGATAAGTAGTTCTCTATGTAGTCAAGAAAAATGTGGTAGGTTGGTTGCAGAGGTTTGGAAATGCATTCTGGGAGTACTTTTTCTTCAATACATCTTTGTATAAAATTGCTTCTGTTTTTGTGTGATTGTGCCACAACTTTGATTTATTTGTATCGTTGCAAAGTCTTGTAGAATGTTTGTTTATCCATTCCACCAGTATAAGGAGGTAAACATGAAATAACATTTTTAGCCAAATAGAAAATTAGTTTATGGAAATGTGGATAAGCAAGACAACATGCTAGTAAAAATAAGGACAAAAACACAGATGATAAGTAGTTCTCCATGTGTCCTTATTTCTACTAGCATGTTGCCTTGCTTATCCACATTTCTATAAACTAATTTTCCATTTTACTTAAAATTTTATTTCATAGTTATTCCCTCATATATATATATATATATATATATATATATATATATATATATGAGAAAGGAAGGATGAGAGTAATCCGACGTAATGGGAATTGAAAGAAGGAAAAACCAAGAGATAGTTTTTATATATTCATCAACGTTTCGTCTTTATTGTAAGACTTCCTAAAGACGAAACATTGATGAATATATAAAATCTATCTCTAGGTTTTTCCTTTTTCAATTCCCATATATATATATATATATATATATATATATATATATATTGTTAAATAATGCAGACAAATTATATCTGCATATCTTCTGTATGATCTTCTCTAGTTGCCTGATAACGTTGAGCTTAAACTGGTTGATGAATTTGCCATAGTTGTTATGGACCCTGGTACTTTCGGTTCGCTCTGGAACCATCATTTTGTGCGATTTGGGAGTGGGGTTTGATAATACATTTAAGGCAAATAATCATATTTTGACCATTGTATCGAGGGCAAATAGAATGATCGGGTGAATGGTTAGGAATATTATTTCGAGGGAGACAAATGTGGTGTTAAGGATATATAAAGCTCTAATAAGACCTCATATAGAATACTGCACCCAGGCCTGGGCTCCAGCGACTAGATATGGAAATTGGAATGTAATATTGAAACTGGAAGGCGTACAAAGAAAGGTGACAAAACTAATAAGTAAAGTAAAGGAGTGCAGTTACAGGGAGAGATTGGACAAATTGGGATTGACTACTTTGCAGGAGAGAAGAATGAGAGGTGATATGATTGAGACTTTCAAGATAATTAATGGCATTTCTAACTATGGTGGGCATTATTTTAGTATTTCTCCTCGATCTGAAAGGTCAAGGCAGTTTTCAAAAATTAGATCTGTTAACCAGTTAAGTTTTTTTGCTCACAGAGTAATATGTTTTTGGAATAAGTTGTCAGATCAGATTCAGAACAGCAATAGCGTGGATCAATTTAAGATGAGGTCGGATGAATTCAGAGAAAGTGGTAGGAGAGAGGGAGCACTTTTGAGAGTTATCAAATGAAATATTTAACAGAATTTGATCTGGATATCGATACTGTACTAAGAGTTTTTTTTTTTTTAACAGTTGAATTGAGAAGATAGTTAAAGGCGAGATGCCCAAGGAGGCATAGCAGACAAATAAATAAGTGAATAAATAAATCATTGGTTGTTGTGTATCGAGCAAAGACTGTGGAGTTCTTAAATATTTTAGTAGAAATTTTGATGGGACAGTTGATATTAATGGTATATTAATAAAGCAGTAGGGTTATTGGAGCATTTAAAACCGTTTTCACTGGTTTGAGAAGTAATTTTATTAATGACTTTTTAGATAAAGAAATGCTTTCCATACACACACACACACACACACACACACATATATATATATATATATATATAAGTTAAAAGCTCAGCATAAACATACACCCAGCACGCACATTCACACACAGAAAATTCTCTGACAATTCATTGCATATCTAGAATTCTTTCATTCATTTATTCTGGAAAAATTCCAACCCACAAGAAAATATTTGGCTACCCAAGAGATCAAGTCTACAGCTCTATTCATAGTCAGACCACAGACAGATGGATGGAGATTTGGCAAATTATGTATTGGCCATTTCGAAATCAGGAACTTTCTCACACATTAACTTATCCGCATGTCATCTTTGTCTACGCAGCTTGGTTGAGAGAAAAATAGACGGAAATCAAAGAGAGAGTAATTCAAAAAGGATTTATTGGAATAGATGTTGGAACTGTTATGCATCTGTATAATTTGTTTTTGATTTTGAATGCTAATACTTGATTTCTGCTTTGAATAAGGAAAGTGGTTATAAACACAGACTTTGAGCTGCTCGCTCAAAGTCTCAGCTGTGGATTTTTGAAGTTGCAAGTGAAATGAAATATAGTTTTTCAATATGGATTGCAGCCATTGAAGCAAAATACTAAATGCTTAAGTTATTATTGGCCGCAATCAACTGATATTTTTTTTATATAGTTTTGTCTTTTTCTTGTCAGAATGTGAAATTCAAATTGCTCTTCCTGGCAAGAAGTTTTCGATTGAAACTTGTGCAATTAAAATTAGTTAAGAATGTTTGTTCATCCCAATATATAGTTTCATCATTCTCAAATTTGAAGAAGCCTATACCGTTATCAAACATATAAATCAAAACAAGTCTGTTTCTCAAGTCTTTGTGGTTTATAGCTTTCTTGCTACAAAATCAATATTCAGTTCTAATTCGACAGTTTTTGGGGAGTTTTAACTTTTTTTTTGCAGAACATTGGTCCATGTTCTTAACAACAAAGAATTTATTTCGATTAAATTTCTTTCAAAATTTGATTTTTCTACTTCGAAAGATTTTTAAAATGAACTCACATTGAGACCTCTTACAGCTGTGTTCCGAAATTCACAATGACCAGTTAATTAGTTTAGGAGTGGATCTTGTGCATACAAATATATAAACATAAATACATACCTAACTTCATATAAATAGAGATGATTGTTTTCTCATAAATAATTTAAACCATAAATAAATAACACGAATTTGTTTTGATTCTCAAAATCTTATCAAATTCTGAGCATTTTAAAATCTTTTCTTGGCAAAAATAAAGCTTTTCTCATAACTCAGTTATGTCAGGTTTATTTTCGGTTTTCATCATAGCAGAACATATTTGATGGCTTGGAATTATTTTGTTGTTCGAAACTTTACATTTATTAAATAGTCCAAGGTTTAGGGTTTAGGGTTAGGGTTAAGGTTAGGAGTCAACAATAAGATGGCTATTCTAGCTAGTGATTGTAATAATAAAACTAAAACAAAGAAAAATATACAAGGAAAATAAGATAACATACATAAATCATATCTATTACTACTAGCCAAAACCGTACTATTACTTCTATTAATAATAGATGTTGTACTTTTATTAACATTGAAGATTTGGTATCGGTCTGTCTTAATCCGAACCCTTACTATTACTTCTATTAATAATAGATGTACTTTTATTAACATTTAAGATTTGGTATCGGTCTGTCTTAACCAGAAACCTTACTATTACTTCTATTCATAATAGATGTTGTACTTTTATTAACATTGAAGATTTGGTATCGGTCTGTCTTAACCCGAAACCTTACTATTACTTCTATTCATAATAAATATTGTATTTTCATTTCCAATGGAGATTTGGTATCTGTCTGTCTGAAGCCAAAATTATACTATTATTTCTATTAATGTACTATTGGACTATCTTTCAATGTTGAATTCAGAGGAATGGGGTAGTGTAGTATCTGTTCTGTGGTAATGTCACCATCCCCCCGGGCATTTTATGGGGAGTGGGTAGTGTTGTAATGACACAATCTTCCCTGGCATTATCTCCTCCTTTTAGGAGGGAGTAGTGTAGTATCTATTCTGTTTTCATGAGACCATTCTCCCAGGATTACCTTCTCCTTTAACGGATAGTGTAGATCTGTTCTATTATCATAAGACAATATTCCTAGGCATTACCCCCTGCTTTAGATTATAATTGAAATTTGTTTTGGATTTATTCTTAAATTGATATAATCGATATTAGTTCAGAGGTGAAATGTTCTTTCTGCTGTTATTGGATTGAGAAACTATCTAAAAAAACAAAACAAAAAGAAATATTAGATGGCGAGTAGGAGAATATTATTTTAAAGCTGACAAATTTAATTTTGTCTTTTTTGTTTATTGAAGATATGTGATTCTCATTTCCAACCTGATAATTCCTGCCTGTTAATAATTTGTTACTTTCATTTTAAACCTGACTGCTGGAAAGTCGATATTCAGTAGAATGAAACGTTTACTTTTTTTTTCTCTCTCTCGCTCTCGCTCTCTCTCTCTTCCTGTTGGAAATCAGAAATGACAGTCTCCTTAACGCACATATCAGGTTGATAAAATTACTTCTGCAAGGAATTTAGATTGAAAAAAAAAGAATAAAAAGAAAACAGATGCCTTCTGGTTATCAAGCAAGATACATGGGAAAATTGAACTCAAGATTACACACTTATACATTATATATACACATGCAGACATAAACATATATGTATACACATAAGTATGCATATATATATATATATATATATATATACATATATATATATATATACATACACATATATATATATATATATACATACAGGCATAAATTTACATACACACACATATATATAACGTATATAGTGCATCGAGGTATGTTGAAAAGAAATCAATAAAGTTCTCTATCATAAGAATATGAGAGCTAAAATACAAATTATTTCTTTTAAACTATACGTTACATATTCCAGCGATGTACCATGGTTTCATTGACATGGATAGACCGTTACTGTTTAGAAAAGGGCCTTGCAATCCATCTCAAATCTTCAGCGACTTACGAAATGATACAGTTCGAAAAATGGAATTCAAGATAGATATCTGTGCCTATGTCATAGATATGTACATATATCCGAGTGTCTCTTTCTCTCTCTCTCTCTCCATATATCTCTCTCTCTCCCTCTTTCTCCATATATCTATCTCTCTCTCTCTCCATATATCTATTTCTCTCTCTCTCTCTCCATATATCTATCTCTCTCTCTCTCCATATATCTATTTCTCTCTCTCTCTCTCTCCATGTATCTATCTCTCTCTCTATATATATATATATATAAACATATTCATACACTAATATAGAAATATATATATATATACATATCTATCATATAGACACACATCTCTCTCTCTCTCTCATATATATATATATATATATATGCATACATAGATATCAATATATACAATAGATGTTCCTACAACGTTCGTCGAACAATCTGGACAGCCTTTCTATATGTGCCTCCTTCGCATAAGTAGAACTTAAATTCCCTTTCTTGACGTGGTAATGTCTCGTCACCGTTTGGTTATAACGCTTGTTTGTGGAGTCCATAGTGATTCTGTAACCGGGTTCGAATCTTGCAACCGTCTGAGATTGCCATTCCCTACACTGTTGAGAGCGAAAGCTTGAAAACCCGGCGTATGTAGGTAAAAATAATTTAATATTTACTTACAATTAATATCGTTATATATTCATATATATATATATATATATATATATATATATATATATATATATAGAAATTGGTAGTTTGCTGTAAGCATTGCTGGGAGTAATAATAAGAGTTTTTAAAAAGGTTTAAGGCAATGCGAATATCCGGGTTGCTGGAAGCTGTGAAGAACAAAAACAGAACAAAACCGAAATAAGTCGGATATAGATCGAAAGGTGGTCTTATTAGAGTTGATGAACCAAAATATTTTTATTGATCTAATAGAAAGGAACGAGATATTTTTATATACATATTTTTAAATATATTTTTTCTTCTCATATGAGTTGCCTCAATACAGCAGATAATATAGGTCAATAATTAATAGATTATACTAATTAGAGCATTCATATATTAATAGGTTAATATTTAAGATATTCAAAACCTCTTAAAATTACAAAAATGTAATCTAATACTAAATAAAGTTGGATTTCTCAGAATCATGTACAGGAAAAGGATATGTGTAGAATATTTATTATTTTTAAATATTTTTATATCAATATATGTACAGGGTGGGGAAGTAAATTTTACAATATTTTGAAGCAGGAGCTGAAAGACAGTGTATGACAATATCTGGTATCTCAGAGTCTTGTAGAATTTTATAGGCATTTTCTTTTTATTGGAAGCCACAACACTAAAAGCCATAATTTGAGCAGGATGTTTTGTTCTAAATGTCCACTTAACTCCAGGTGACGATGTTGCGATAAGTTCGTCATTTCCGCGGTTCAGAACAGCCTCAACAGTGAAGATCTTTTCATCTGAAAAGATTGTTACAATGGAGGACTTTTTCTCGAACCATGTAATAATTTTATTGAACATTTGCAATGTCTTTTCTTTCATAGCTGTTGGCAACAAGTGTTTTTGTGTTCTTGTGTCAGATTTGAACTTCAAATCATATTTTACTGCACTTCTAATTATATTGTTGTTTACCTAAAGTTCAATTGCCATTTTTCTCATGAATTTGATTGGATCTTGAAGAATTTTGGATTTAAGAGCTTTAATAAAAGCTTTAGTATGTTTTTTGTTGATTTCTTCACTTCCAGACTTTCTCATAATAGTTTTGGGCAGAGTGATTCTATTCTTTACATTATAAACGGTCTATATGAACACTCCTACTATTTTTAAAATCTCCTTTGGTGTGACGAGTGCGTTCAGCAAATCACACACTCTTTGACGTTTGCTTTCCTGATTACTCATATGGGCAAAAGTTTTTGAAAAGGTAAGTATAATAGTCTTAGGTATGGTTGACATCAATATATGCTAGGTTTCAAAACAATTGACTTAGTGCTTACTGAGAAAAAACAACTTATATTTCATTGTAAATTCTGCTTCCCCTACCCTATATAACTATACATACATACATACATACATACACATATCTATCAATGCATATATATATATTTATATATATATATATTCAGTTAAAATTATTTTTAATACTTTAATACATATTTCAAAAATGATTGATAGTGTAGGGAATTTACATTCAACATTTTACTGGAAACAACTCTATTTTTTTCCACGGAAAAAAGCTATCATAATTATATTTCCTGTTCCAGAAATTAAAAAATGAATTTTAACCAAAAACAATTTCCAAATCTATTTTTTTTTTTATCCAACTTTATTATTTTAATTATGCTGGTTACGAATGTTACAGGAATGTTCAATTTATTTTTAAGACAGGATGACAATGGAGAAAAGTTCATAATACTGAAGTTAGATTGTCGACCGGTTTTAACACTGAGCAGATCTATTCTTTAGTCCAGTTATGAAAGAAGTGTTTGAGGTAATCCAGTAGGGTCCAATCAGCTTATAAGTTATATGCATAAAATTGCAGGGTTAAACGGGATAAAGGTCAGGAAAATTTGTTTTAAATTGAAAACAAACTGCATTGTCCAAGGCAGTTTAGTAGAAAATCAAAGAATGCATGCAGATTTTTGCCTTTCAAGAAGAGGTGATTCTAAACTACTAAATACATGGAAGGACAGATAACTCTGCAATCTTGATGTACTTTTTAAAAATAAGTTTTCGTCCTCAGAAGTTCAGTCATTAAGGTGAATTTACATAAATGTTAAAGCATGTATTAAGAAAAATAAAAACTATATATGAAAAGCAAAAATCTGGCTCCATATATATATGTATATATATATGCACATACACATATATTAATATTTATATAGACACGTTCATACACACATACAAATATATATATATATACATACACACTATCAAAATATATATACATACATAGACATATAATGATAGACATACATATGTAGACACACACATAGATATAAACACATACATACATCAATATACACACGTAAATACACACATGTCAATAGATATGCACACGTACGTACACACACGTCAATATACGCTCATACATACACACATGTCAATAGATATGCACACGTACATACACACACATCAATATACGCACATACATACACACATGTCAATAGATATGCACACGTACATACACACACATCAATATACACATGTACATACACACATATCAATAAATGTACACACTTATATACACACATATTGATAGATATATACACATATCAATAGATGTACACACCTGCATACACACATATCAATAGATGTACACACCTGCATACACACATATCAAATATATAAACACACATACTCATATATTGATAGATATACACACTCACATCAATATGAAAGCTATACACACATCAATATATATATATATATATATATATATATATATATATATACAGTAGTACAAGTAAATAATCTGTTGACTGTTAGAAAATCTATGACTCTTACACATCCTTACCAAAATCAATAATCGATTCCTAATTCCTACAGGTGCAAGCAGAGAAATCTTCTCTGCCAGATTCTTTGTTATTGTCTTGTGGAATGTTAACTTGCACTTACAACCAGGAAGTTCCAAGCTGCTGATTTCCAAACATTCAGAAACCACAGGTGTTAAAATATTATTTATGCCTTAAGAACCAGAGATTCTTGACTAGATAGAAACGGGTAAGTATGTGAAGAATAAACATTTCTTTGATTCGAGATGTTCTTAACAATTCTATGAACTGTATTACCCAAGAAAGCATATTTTCCACTGAATTTATCATCATCATCATCATCATCATCATCATCGATTTAATGTCCGTTTGGTGGCATGTGTTGGACGGCTTTTAGAAATTCACTTCCAAACTAACATATCTCTTGCTAGTTCTTTATTTATCCCACTTTCTCTCAAGTCCATCCTGTCACTTTCTCCCCAGTTTTCATTGGTCTTCGCCAGTCAACTAACTCTGCTACCTCAACTGTCCTACCCAAAGACTCTCATCCATTCTTTCAATATGCTCATATGCAATAAATAATATAAGGATACTTAGCAGAGAATTTAGTAAAAAGAAATTGGTTTCATCTCAACGCAGAATTTAGTTCAGTACAGTAATAATGTTCTGAATTGTCTCCATGTCCCCAAAAATGTATTTGCAAGATCGCAGTCGACCAAAACTAATCAACTCATAATATAAGCAGCACTTTCTTTGTGTGTGTGTGTGTGTGTGTGTGTCTGTCTGTCTGTCTGTCTGTCTGTCTGTCTGTCTGTCTGTTCGTTCGTCAGTCACAATTTTTAAAAGACATACCTTAACTTCTTTTAGAAATAGAAAATATTGCATTGATACTAAATAATAAATTCCCAACAAGTAAAGCGGATGCCACGACCGGAAATCAAAACCAAAACATTGAGATTTTCAGTCTGATGTTTTACGAATTGAGCTATTAAGATTTTCGTATGAATAAATCTTAAAACATTACCATAACAAAATAATTATTGCGTTGACATGATGTCATAGATTCATGATTTATGTCATGTTTCAAAACATTAATTCAAACATAAGTGATAATAAAATAAATAAATTAATTAATGGCTCACTATTATCAATAGCGTTGTATAAAGTATGGAAAATGTCCCTTCCAAAGTCTGTCACTGTTCACTGTTGAATTACAAATGGCTGCCTCCACAGTTTCTTATAAAGTAATAAGGGGCAAATAACCCATGGTACAGGAAGTATCATGGGCAAATAACTCATGGTACTTCCTGTATCATGAGCAGATAACCCCTGTTTACTATCTCAATACAGGAGTAGATAACTCCTTAACCTATACATGCTCAATTATTGTTTTGTCTCTATGAGCAGTACTGAATCATGTAGTAGGGCTGTTCAGAAAAGGCAAATGTTTTAATTGACTATATTTTAATTATTTACTTTTATTTTTTATAAACTAAAAAAGTGAAGTTATTCATAATTGCAATCTTTATTAAGAAATTTATAATAACTTTATTTGTAAAATATAAATTTTTAATGATTGGGGTATAGTCATTTGTGCTTTGTCTTTATTGGCAGAACCAAATCCTGTAGTAGGGCTGCTCAGAAAAGGCAAATGTTTCATTTGATTGTATTCTATTAACAAAATATTTTGTTTCCAAATATACAAGTGAAGTTATTACTGTTGCTAACTTCATGTTTACAGTTAAATTTAAATTTATTACACTATAATTTGTTGTGACTTTGTCTCTATGCACAGTACTGAATCATGTAGTAGGTCCGTCCAACAAAGGTGAATTTTTTAAATAATTGCACTAAATACTAATTTTTTTCTAAATTATAATAATGAAGTTAGAATTTCTTATTATTGCTTAGATAACAAAGATAAGTTTAAATTAATGAATATTTACTCAGCAGATAATAAGTAATAAATTCTAGACTAGTTAACTAATGAATTAGATGCTTTCATTATTGTGATGTCATAATGATGATTTGTTCAACTCAATTAGCAATTGTTACTAATATTTCCACAAACCTAAAGTCTAGGTAACTCAAGATGAATCTCAATTCCAGCTTTAATATTTTTAGAGTTAATGCCACTTGTCTTGTGCTTTTCCAGGTTTATATTTAAGAATATTAATACACATGCGTCCACAGTTTTCACTATAATATATATATATATATATATATATATATATATATATATATATATATATATATATATATAGGATCAAATATAAACCAAAAGTAAAACTTTTAGTAGATGGAACCTATAGTGAAGAGGTTTAGCTCAATATACGAGATATAGCAATTGTAGAGATAGAAGAAAAAAGAGTGATAAATATGCGACGATTGTCCAAATTTATTTCAAATTTCAATTGTTCAATGCAAGGTGTATTCAGTAATAAACTAGTGTTTATTATTCTTTCCTTAAGCCAAGGCTTTTCAAAGATCGAGATCTTATCATCAGTGGAGAAATACAGATAGATAAGTTGGCTTTCGAAAAAACCAAAGTTCAAATATTTGAAAAATATATGAAAAATATATCTATCTGTATTTCTCCTCTGATGATAAGATCTCGATCTTTGAAAAGCCTTGGCTTAAGGAAAGAATAATAATACATTTGGACAATCGTCGCATATTTATCACTCTTTTTTCTTCTATATCTCTCTCTCTCTTTCTCTCTCTCTCTCTATATATATATAATAACATAGCTTGACGGCATATCGCCTGTCTGTTGCAATTAATGTTATACCATGAGTTTTAAAATGATCTTCTTTTTATGTATGTCATCAGTTTAAACAATTTTATTGATGTAATGACCAAACGATACCATAAGTAATTAAATCAAACTTAACAAAATCCAGTTGAAAAGGACTGGTATGCAACATCGGTTTGTGAACTTACTTTACTTTATTTATAACAAAAAAATAAAAACATAAACAAAATACTTTCGAATATATATGTTATTTATTGCAGTTTAAAAGCACAATTATTTCTTTTAAGCAACATATTGCATCGTTTTTTTTAAGGTAAAAACATAAAATAATATAGTAGTATGTTTTTAAAAGGCTGTGGGAAATGCAAATTACGGGTAAGATGTAAGCTGGAAGGAACAAAAATAATAAATCGAATTCGAAATGGAACTTACTATTTATCTTTTCTTAAAATCTTACATAACAGCAAGTGTGGTGTTAGCTGTTTGTGTGTTGTTCGGATGATTATTAAAAATCATTTATTTAATATTTTGGGAAAAGAAACTTCCCTTTGTCAAAAATAATAGACACCAGAGGCAAAAAACTCCGTCTGTGCAGAGAATCTACCAAAATGTAACAAAATGGATGCCAGAGGACAGAAAACAGCGTAGGAGCAAACCAGTCCCACAGAGAATAGAAATTAATAAGTTTTTAAGTAATGTTATGTATATAAATGCGGTGTTCAAAAATATTGGATAAATGATAGGTATTGTATGGTGATCGATTAACTGTTAGTTTTGATAATATATATTTTTTTGTTTATTTTTTATTTATTCATTTTATTTGTTTCTGTGTGTTGTTTTATTTTCGTATTTTTTTTCTCATATTTAAAATTTAATTTTTTAATATAAAGTAAAGTAAAATAATACATATGAAAGTATATATATATGTGTGTGTATGGATGTGTATGTCCTTTATCGTATTCTTCGTTTGAACTACAAATATGTGTACTATTGTACACTTAGGTATTCACGTGAATATATATTTTTTTGTTTAATTTAATGTTTGTGCATTTAAAACAAAATATAGGCTTATGTATATGCATATTACAAACACAAATATATAATCAAACAAAATGTGTTTATTTGCACAAACAAGAAACATGAATTTCTTTATTAGCACGTATATATATATATACATACATATATATAATACATTTTCTTAAATGAAACAACACTTTTTCAAATCGAAAAATATTTCTTCAAGTGGATTCATATATCTGATGAGAGCGCACCATGCTCGAAACGCGGTATATAATTATAAAATAATAAAATGATAAAATAATAAATAAATGTTGAAAAAAACTTTTTACAAATGTTGGTAGATTTACTCCATTACATATATACTTTTCTCTCGTTGGAACTGCACTAATACTGCACTACCTTCTTTTCTCTCTCTCCCTCTCTCATTATATATATTTATATATATATGTATATGTATAAGATTTTGCCATGAATTTCTTTTGAATTTAGCTATAAGACCATATATATATATATATATATATATATATATATATATATATATAAATGGAAAATTAGTTAATGGAAATGTTGATGGGCAAGGCAACATGCTAGTAGAAATAAGGACCCAACGCATCATTAAAGCTGAACCAAGATATTTTAGTCAATTCGTTCGACCATATTCATTTGGTAAAATGACCTTTATTAAACTGAACTCAACATTTAATACAGTGAAGCTTTGAAGAAAACCTGAGGGGGCGCTTGTAAGAGAGGGAGGAAGTAATAGATGCTGTAGGTAGTGGGTTGACTATATATATATATATATATATATATATAAAGGAAAACTAAAATATTATTCATGTATTTATCAACGTTTTGTCTTTAATGCAAGACATCCTCAGGGTGATTTGTCTGTAGAAATAACACACAAGTACAATTATTTGAAACATTAGCAGTAAGTAGAAAAAAGCTCATTAGGCCGCTTAGGAAAAGGTAAATTATGAGCTACAAATATATGGTAGAAGTGGAAGAAATTGAGTTAACTATTGAAAGTGTATGGAGAGAAGAATGGTAGCGGTCGGAGGGAGCATGCGTGATGTCAGCCCAAAGGGTCGCTTATGAAAAGATAAGGTATGAGTTCAAAAAGATGGTAGCAGTAAGGGAAAATAAGTTAACTGTGGATGGTGTGGGTGGAAAATTGATAGCGGTCAGAGACATTTAAACAATGAGGGAGGAGGAGAAAGCGTGCATCATGTTTATTGAGGTAATATAGTTGGTTATCGGAGCAAGAGAAAGGGAGGATTAAATATCAAGGTTGCATAAGGAGGTAGTGTAGCCGGGGGGGGGAAATAATATATATATGGAAAATTAAAAACGGGGAACAAAGATATTATTTATTTC
>OY744539.1:58086680-58114180 GCA_963556195.1 Sepiola atlantica | reverse complement strand
CTTTGACACCAGACTGTAGCAAAATATCTCTGGCCCACGTATTGTCTGAACTCTGGTTCTTGTAAGTTGTTCTGTAGATATTTACGTCTCTCAGTTTCTTTGTCTTCTCTTTTTCTGGTAGCTGTAATAATAATAATGAGAGGAACTTAAAAAACAACAACAAATAACGCCATTATTTTCTTCCTGGATTTAGTTTTTTTTTTTCAACAATTTACAGCAGTGTACATCTAGATGCGCTACAATTTCCCACCTCCTACCCATACAGCTCAAAAAGACACATCTGATCACTTTGACGTCCTACATCCAAAAAACAGAATCGATCCCGCTTCTCTGCCATATATTTCCTCCCATCACGTCATAACTCTAGTCTGTTAATTTTAAATAGAATTTTCCACTACTACAACCTTATGCTTGCTTTAACTTTATGTGGAAAACTACCGTTTTTAACATTATTCCCCTTCCCTGCCGCCAATCTTGCAACACTGAAAGTGGGTAGTTAATGATGGACACAAAACATTGAATTTCAAAGCGTGATGCCATGAAAATGGCCACGATTTTCTTATACATATATGTTGGCGACACGATGAGAAATCACAGAGGACAAAATAGCAACAGGGTTTATGGTAATTGACTTTTGCCTAGCATTGTCACATTAGTCAGAAGTTGTCTCCCTTTGAAGAAGACAGTGTTAACAGATGCAAAAAGTAAAGCCATGATTGTTTGAATAAAAAATAACTTATACAAGAGACTGTATTAAAAAACATAGAATAAAAAAGAACGAAAATGGTAGACTGGGCAAGTAAGGACCTTCTTCTCACCCGCAAGGAATTGATTGTAGCCAGTAATACGAAAAAAAGAAAAAGCAAAAAAACTACTGACAAATCCCAGAGAATAAAGAAGATATGTAATACTTAAAAAGCGCACAATCCTCTCAGATGTCTGTGTGATGTTTTTAGTTGATGAATTTGTATTTTGTTTGAATATTTTTCTGATTTTTGCTTATGGACTTCTTGAAAGATGAAAAAAAATGAGGAAAATCAACACTCACATTATTCTTGTAAATCTGTCATATGCATCAGTGAATAATGTCAGACAAATCTGTAGGATTTTAAGATGTAGAAAGGAAGGAAAGTGGGAAAAGTGTTGGAAAAATGACCAAAGTAAATGCAGAAAAAAATGAAGAGGTAATGAAGAAAAGAAATAGAAATCGTGTAATTATAAACTGAGTGAGGGGGTGGGACGAAAGGAAAGAGGATAGAGAAAAATAAGCAGAAAAGGCAAAAAATGCGGCAAGAAAAAAAGAAAGAGAAAAATAGAAAAAAAGGAAAGTAAGAGGAAACGAAAAGAAATAGAAAAGAAAATAAGGAAAAGAGAAAATGAATGAGCGTAAGAAAGGAAAGAGCAAACCGAAATAAGGAAAAATAAAAACTGAAAGAAAGAAAGAAAGAAAGAAAGAAAGAAAGGAAAGGAAGAATAAAATAAGGGAAAAGGAGAGAAAGGGATTAAGGTGAAAATGAAAGAAAAAATAGAAGGAAAAAAGCAGAAAAGAAAGAGAAAAAGTGAAATAAGGAAAGAGAAAACTAAGAGAAAAAGAAAAAGAAAGAAAAATCTGAACGAAAAATAGAAATAGAATTGGGTAATAAAGAGAAAAATAAAAAGAAAGAAAGAAAATAACAAAGAAGAGAGAAAGAAAAAGAGAAAAATAAAAAGAAAGAAAGAAAATAATAAAGAAGAGAGAAAGAAAAAGAGAGAAAGAGAAAACTGCAAGAAAAGAAAGAAAAGGAAGGAGAAGACTTCAAAAAATAAATAAATAAATAAAAAAAAATGAAAAAGAATGAAAGAAGAGAAAAGTGCAAAAAGATGGGAGAGAAAATGAACACAGAAAAATGAGAGAAAGAAAAACAGGTGTTTGAATGTTTATTGTAGCTTTTGAATACTAATTGTAATATTGTACAAATGCCAATTGTTGAAATTAAATACCAGGTATTCGAATTCTAATATCTTCTTTGAATGCTAATTAGATTTTTCCTGTATCCCATTTTATCAAAGTTTTGCTGAACTCAAGAAATGTCAAAGTTTTCACTCTATTTGTATCTCTTGTTTGTTTCATCTCTTTGCATCATTTGTTTTGTTAACATTCTTCTTAATATCAAGCAAAAATTTGAAAAGGGCCTTAACCAACAGGAAATTCATATTTCAATGGCTCCTAGATTCCATCGAAAGCAGGTACAACGTTGATACATTTATATTCTCATATTTTTATGTAAATTTAATACCGCTCTCACTTGAAAATGATATTTCCTAATAAAGACATAAAGTTTAAAAAAAAACAACAAAAAAACTTAAAAGTTATAAATTCAGCATTCTGCAAAGGTTATAAGTCAACTTTGCATAATCAGAGTCCATATATCAGATTTACCTTTATTAATAAAGATTCTTTTCTTTAAGTCTTTTTTCTTTTTAACATTTTGCTACAGAACTTTCAAGAATCTTGCTTTTGTTCAAAACATAACTATGCAATCTTTAAACGTGGGTGGCAAAACTAAAAAAAACAACAAAAAAAAAACCCAAATAACAATAAAATTGCAACCAAACCAAAGAAAACATTAAATATTTGTAACAAGAAAAAGAAAAATATCAGGCACAGATTTCCACGAAATAACCAACTTTGAACTCTCCAACCTTCTCGTCTGTTTCTATGATCGTTATCGACCCTCCAGTATTCGACACTGACAACATAAGAGCAAACTAACTGTCATTATTATATATCTGTTGCCTTTGTTGCAAGGGGTGTCTATTGATAAAAGACTCACTTGTGTCGTTGCTTTTTTGGACGAAAAAAAAAAAGGATAAAACAGCATCAATAGCACGGTTTAGGGTGAACCCAACAACGAGACATGAACGACGGCCTTTGTAACTACTGACAATAATCCAAGTCAAAAATATCCCCATTACTTTATTGGCAGATATATCTCATAGAAGCACACACAACTACTATTTCCCCTATTTTTCAACACATCATCATGATTTTCTAAACTTTCGCCACAAATTAATTATGATTATGTAACAATGACGCACCACCATTCCGAAGCAAATTAGTAAGTCTTTCAATTGCAATGGAAAGATTAGTAACAGCGCCACCTATCATGACAATCCATTTTCTCCAACATACACATTATTTTAGAGGGAGACTACTCCGACAGAGATAGTTAACAAGCAGTCAAACTTCAAGGGAGTTTATATTTCGGAATTTTTCAGATAAGATTGAATAATTATCAAACTAATGTTTTCATCTTGGTTGTTGGTTTCACAACGTTTCGGCCGACGCAACCTCCGATCTACTTCGTGCATCTTTTTGAAGTTGGAAACCTGTATGCAATTTCGAACGGAACTCTTTATTTAATCGATGGGAGTAGATCGTTCTCAGTCCATTAGCCATGATCGGAGAGAAATGCTAATTATTATCTTATTCTTAGTTATTATTGCCTGTAGTAAGGATTGAACCTTCAACTTCAAAAAGACTCACTCAAAACGGATTGTTAATCAACGTTTTTAATCGTTGCGCCATGAGTCCATGTGAACAATTCTAGTATGAATTTTGGAAGTTTTACACTTAATCTCGTCTAGATGTTTAATATTACTACTTACTACCACACACACATTATATATATATATATATATATATATATATATATATATATATATATATATATAGTCTAAAGAAGCTTTGAGTTATTTTAAACAAAAAGACAAAAAAAAGGAAAATGCAGTTTAAATTCCCAGAGAAACTAACTAAATCCAAAATAGTGTAAACTTAACATTTGTTGGAAAATTCATAAATAAATAATATATAATAGTAAGTAAATAAAATAAAAAGGGGAATTAAGTATCTAACAGTGAAACAAAAGCAGGAGACCTTAACGTAAGCATCTAATATTAACACGGGGATCTTCAGCTGTTTACCATGTAACTGTTTCGGAGATTTAAAAACAGGACAGTTATATGCATGGCTCTCCAATGGTACAGATAAAACTACCATTTCCCCAATAATCAAGTGTCGAAATAATTCAGCTTAAAATGTTACTTATATATACATAAATAAATAATAATAATAATAATAATAATAATAATAATATACTACCCTTAAGACTACCGTGTGATATGGTAATTTGCATATCAAATAAAATTCTTTATAACAATAGTAATACTAATAATAATAATAATAATAATAATAATAATAATAATAATAATAATAAAATACTATCTAAACACTACACCTACGAACCATTCTACGATATGGTAGCTAGAAATAAAATTATATAGGAATTAAGGTTGCATTAAAAAATAAATAAATAAATAAATAAATAAAAAAGCTTTAGTACCTTTGGTACCAGAAAGGCAAATAGATAAGAGGAAGGAAACCTAGCCATACAGATCTAAATACCCAATGTATATATATATATATATATATATATATATATATATATATATATATATATATGTATGTTTTGGGGAGGACTTGAATGCCTACTAGACACCACCCTCGGGTGTCTTCGGTCTCTCTGTACAGGGGTTTGTCAGAGACTCTGACATGAGATTTACTTGAAGTAAACCCTGACCAAATATTCAAAACAAATGGTGTACTGTCTTCTCAAGCCATCCAGCACGTCTCCAAAATTGTGGACGGGGGCACCCCCTCTACTCATAGAGGGCAGCTTCGAATAGAAGCCGTTGACAATGAAGAAATGAATAATAAAAAATATGAATAAAAACAAAAATAAATACTGGCAGGCCGGCACCCATGATAAAAAGGGCCCATCAACCCATCATACACCAGGCGGGAAGATGTAAGCAATAGTGTAAACCTTCCTATCTCTGGAAATGGTGCTCCAGCCAATATAGAGGCCAACCAGGGTCAGCCATCAGGCCTTGAGACAAAAGGTCATGGCCTCCTATCTCCATCAAATGCAGCAACAACAACAACAAAAAAAGAAACATAAGAGGCTTAAAAGCCCAACCATGGACTGTTGCACAAAAGAAGGTGCTATTGTTTTGCTACCACTACTCAAAGTTTGAAAAGTGGAGCAAAACATCCAATGAGATTCTAGCTGATAAGATATGTTTACTATCTTTGTTATATATATATATATATATTTTTTCAGAAATGCACATGCATATAAATGGACATTGTTGAATATTTATTTCCAAAACTATATTTGAATATTTGAAATTATAATTGTTGCTTTTAAATTTTTTTAATCTACCCTATTAATCTATGAAAGCTCTGATTGATATAACCTATCAACTATTGAGCTTATTTGTAACTGCAGTATTGAAGCATATCCTAGGTATCAAATGATATGTTTTTTACTTAAAGTATATATGGATTAATCTCACCCAGAGTAACTTATGAATTGTTTTAGTTCATTAACTTTTTCTTTAGATTTTAGTAAATCCAATTACATGATCAATTTACATTCCAAAAATTCAACATGACTACAGATTGTGTACGATCGTTTCTGAGACCATATATTTATATTAATATCAGATCACCTCGTCAACACAGAATATATGAGAAAATGAATGATGAAAATAAAAATTGGATAAAATACAATATTTATTAGATCATCAATTAATTCAAACAAGGAATATATAAAAAAATATAATTTTCCTTAATCCATAGATTTTCAAAAAGATATATATATTTTATATATTCCTTGTTTGAATTAATTAATCACCTAATAACTATTGTATTTTATTCAATTTCTTATATTACGTCTCCATCTTGTATATCGAGCATTGTATATCATGATAGAATATAATATAAAGATATAATATTTATCTTTATTTGTTTACTTGTATATATATATATATATATATATATATATATATATATATATATATGTATGGGAAAATGAAAAAGGAAAACCAAAAAGGGATGTTTTTTATGTGTACATCAACGTTTCGTCTTTATTTATAAGACTTCATCAGGATGATAATATAAAGAAAAATGTCATGCAAGTACGTGCACATATAGGGTTGACATTAATGGGAAGAAGGGAGGAAATTAGTAGCCATTACTTTCCTCCCTTCTTCCCATAATGTCAACTCTATATGTGCACGTACTTGCATGACATTTTTCTTTATATTATCATCCTGATAAAGTCTTATAAATAAAAACGAAACGTTGATGTACACATAAAAAACATCCCTTTTTGGTTTTCCTTTTTCATTTTCCAATTACGTCGGATTACCTTCATCCTTCTTTTCCCATATATATGTATATATATTTATATATAAAATCGTGTTCCAATCTACTATTTATAATCATTAGTTTCTATATTGTATTTAATTCGAGTTCATTTCCTAATTAGAACGTCTATAAACATTATTTGCATTCAACATTATTTCTCTTCTTCTGCAAAGAACATATAAAACAAGAAGTCTTTTCCGAGGTAATACATTTTATTCACCACAATATTTATACCAAATAGTCATCTGGTTGCTTTTATTCTCATATTTTTATTGTAAATTGAAGATTCCTCTCAGTTGTAAATGATATTTCATGAAGAATATAAGAATTAAAAAAGTAATAAAAAAAAAAGCTTATAAATTCAACATTTAAAGAAAGGTCACAAGTCAGAATTCATATATCATATTGATTTCCTTTTATTAATGATTCTTTTTTAAGTCTTTCTTTATTAGTTATACTTTTTTAATATATTGCTACAAAAAAAACCCCAAGAGTCCTGCTTTTGTTCAAAACATAACTATGCAATCTTCAAACGTGTGAGGTAAAACAAACACTATAAAATTGCAAAGAAAACATTTATACCAAATACTCATCTGATCTAGTGACAAAATCCTATGAATTCCTGGTAAGTTTAGCTGAATGATTTTTAGCAAGTAAAAGTGGTAGCAATGACTATGATTAAGCACATGCTAAAAGCTTGATATCGAAGATCAAAGATAAAGGATTTAGATCATTTCTATCGACAAACGACTCATTTTTACCATCAAATCATAATTTTGATCAAACGGTGAGTCCCTACATTACTTCGTTTGTCTATTAGTTCGTTCTTCATTTATGGATTCTTGACGAAATGTAATCTATTCTTTGATTTTGGTGCCATTTCAAGATGATTTAACGTTGAAAAGAATCACGGAGGTCAAATATTGTAATCCTGATATTAGAGCAACTCTTAACTGATCTGATATCGCCACAACCTTTTATAAATTACTCTGAATTGCCTCATGAATTTGGATGACCAGTTCTCTGATCTTGCATCAAATACCACATTATCAGTTCCGTATGAACTATTTCCATATTATACTAAACTATTATCAGCTGCTTTTTGCTACCTCATCTAAGATATACCATCTTGTCAGATTTTCAAAGTCAGATCAAAATAGCATTTAAGCTAACGAATCAAACTTTGTTTCTGACTAGCCAAAAACAAAGTGAAATGAATCTGTAATGGATGAATACAAAGTTACCATCATTTTGTTTTCAATAGCAGCTATATGAAAATAAATCCGATATTTTCCACTAGGAATTAACTAGAATTACAGTTTATTGTTCTTAATAACATAGACCAACGTTCAATAAAATAAAATGACGATTCAGAATAAATTGATTTTTTAGGAAGGAACATAGCGATGACAAAAATCGAAAATCAAACTGATTTTATTTTATTATACAGAAGTTTTGTTTTCGTTTGTGCATTTCGCATCATATCAACCATTTTGTTTTTTTTATGCAAAAACAATACTTCGACTCATTTTATACGATTAATTGAATAAAAATTGCTATTTCACCCGTAGTTGGTTTATCTTTCCAAGTAGTATGCAAAGGTATGTGATGCTCTGGTAATCCCGGGGGTCAACTCATTGATTGTATGTCCGAAAGACTCAAGTATAAGTCCTTGTATTGGGAAATATGGCTGTTTGGTTGTTTTGTGTTATGGCATATCAACCCTTTTCGGGTTATTTAATGCCAAATCTGGTCATTTTGGTAAAAGTTTTTATGCTTTAAGTTCTTTATGTCTTCAAATATTTATTCATTGTGTTTAGTTTGGTTGTTCTGTTTTATGGCATATCAACCCTTTTCGTGTTATTTAATGCCAAATCTGGTCATTTTGGTAAAAGTTTTTATGCTTCAAGTTCTTTATGTCTTCAGATATGTATTCATGCTGTTTAGTTTGGTTGTTTTCTAGAGGAAAATTGTTGTTTTTGTTTTTGGCTATGCAGAACATGATTGGGTTTTGCAAAGGTAAAGGAAAAAAACAATAACATTAATGTTTGGTGCATTTTAAGTCAGGAAGCCAGTATTTTGGGAAATATGAGAAAGGGAGATAGTTTGAATATGATTGGAAGCCCTGACACGAATTTGGATATCCAGGGCCATCAGCCACTGGATGGAAAAGATTTGATCCTGGCATAGCATAATTCGTAGTCTGCTATGTTTTTTTTTTACAAAATATGAAAATTAAATTTCTGTCTGTATACATATATAGAAATCTCTACCATCTTAGAGACGATATAATAGGAATATATGGATGAAATTCGCTTAAATATGTCATCACATAGATACCAAAAATATGTCATCACATAAATACAAAAAAATATGTCATCACATAGATACCAAAAAATATGTCATCATATAAATACAAAAAATATGTCATCACATAAATACAAAAAATATGTCATCACATAGATACAAAAAATATGTCATCACATAGATACAAAAAAGATATCATCACATAAATACAAAAAATATGTCATCACATAGATACTAAAAAATATGTCATAACATAGATACCAAAAATATGTCATCACATAAATACAAAAAATATATCATCACATAAATACAAAAAATATATCATCACATAGATACCAAAAAATATGTCATCATATAGATACCAAAAATATGTCATCATATAGATACCAAAAATATGTCATAACATAAATACAAAAAAATATGTCATCACATAGATACCAAAAATATGTCATCACATAGATACCAAAAATATGTCTCACATAGATACAAAAAAATATGTCATCACATAAATACAAAAAAATATGTCATTTAAAGTTCATTCTTTTACAATTATTTGTGAATCTTTAAGCTTTCTACACTAGTTCCAATTTTAACTTTATTTGGTTCTGAAACCACTGCATATTGCTTTCCTTGATCTAGACAAGGCCACATGATGTGATCTGGTATATACTGCGACACCATGGTGTCCTCAAGGAGCAGGTTTGCTGGGTCAGACTACTTATTAAAGAGTCTGGTACCAATCACTGCTGGTATGTCTAAGGACCCCCCCCCCATCACAGAGTTGGAGTACACCAAGTCTCAGCCCTCTCCCTGCTGCTCTTCATTCTTGTCATGGACACCATCACCAAGAACCTGCACTGACCCGTGCTCTGTACACTCTTGTACCAAGATGATATTCTACATGCCTCAAAGAGTAAATCCAAATTACAACAACAAGTCCTGGAAAGACAGGATGGCACAGTTTGGTCTCTGACCGAACATCAGGAAGACGGAATATTTAACCACTGATATTTAACCACTGATAAAATATTTAACCACTGATATTTAACCACTGATAACATATTTAACCACTGATATTTAACCACTGATAACATATTTAACCACTGATAAAATATTTAACCACTGATATTTAACCACTGATAAAATATTTAACCACTGATATTTAACCACTGATAAAATATTTAACCACTGATATTTAACCACTGATATTTAACCACTGATAAAATATTTAACCACTGATATTTAACCACTGATAAAAACGAACTATTACTCTATTGAAAACAAATATAATTGTTCAGTAGATTTCGTGTCAAATCTTGCTTTCAATATTACAAAACTGCATTTCTATTTATAAATTCAATAATCTTTAAGCTATCAATTAAATATCCCCATAGTTCATCCTTCTCAAGTCATCATTATCATATTTTGGAAGGTGACGGTGGTTAAGTGGATATCGACACGGACTGAAGACCTGGATGTTCCAAGTTCGAATCCAGTCGGTTCCACAATACCACTTAGGAATGTTAGCAACGTTTTTGTGGTCCTTCCCGTAAGTACCCAATGTTTTTCCAGAAAGATTTCTAACTAGAAAAATATCAGGGAAACTAATGCCAACATCAGAATCATCTGATTCACACGAAAGAAGAAGATTATCATATTCGATTTAATGTCCATTTTACATGCTGGCATGTGTTGGACGGCTTTTAAAAATTCCAAACTAACCCATCTCTGGCCAAATCTTTAAGCTTTCTTTCACTCAAATCAATTCTTACCACTTCTTCCTATGTTTTCCTTTGCATTCTCGTATGAACTGAACCTGCTATTTCAACTGCTCTATATCTACTAACCCAAAAACTCCCATCGATTCTTTCAATGTCTCCTGTTCTGCACACATCTCCCTATATTGACCAGATTTAATCCTTTTCTTTCACTCAAATCTAGTTAAAGTAGTTAAACCTTAGGATTCTAATCTATTTTTGTACATCAGTTATTTGCTTCGTTTTGTTAGTTAAGTTATTTGTGTTTCTATATTAGAGAAAAAATGTCATTAGTGTGAGATCTTTACAATCTCAGAAAGAGAAATCACAATTTTCACTGATTTAATTTGACAATGCAACAATAAAAGTTGCACAATCACTTCAATTTAACCCCCAAGTAAAGAATTACAAGTGACTTCAATCTGCTAATGGCGCCTTTATCCCCAAATGATTCAAATCACATAAAATCACATAAAATCCTACAACCCAATATTAGGATTTTAGATTTTCTTCAAAAAATAAATTACATGATAACTTTGTTCCGTTCTGTATTTTTTTCCTTCAACCATGAAACATCGGATATGTATCCAGAAAGTTTTTTATTTAATGGTCTCCATTATGGGATTTGTAAATAATTAAAATTAGGTCAATTATTACTTTCACTAAGTAGGTTATGTATTCGGTCGAATTTGTTTGTTTGTCTAGCATGAACATCGCTTGACCAATTGTCACCAAACTTGGTCAAAATATAGATCATTGTCTAACTTAGAACTGATTTAATTTTATTATATCTAGATCAAGGTCGAGGTCACGGAAAAGGTAAAAATCACACTTTCGGCAATAACTTCAGTTTTGTTCATTTTAACTTCTGATTTTTTTTTAATTTGATCTATGGATCTTCTGGTCTTTGATAACAGTAACCGCCATGCAAAATTTCAGCCTGATCAGATAAATAGTTTTGAGTTATCAACGTTTCCATAGCATAACTTCGAGAATACTTAATATAATATGGAGAAGTAAGACCCAAATAAGATTTTGGCCCATCCTTACGTTGTCAGGCGGAAGTATGCAGTCTCACAATTAACTTACGTTCTTGTTCTTGAATGTTTCTTTTTCTAATAGGGAAAATAAGTGAAAAAGTATTACCTTTTGATGATCAATGAAAATAAATAAATTCAAAATTGTCTCCCTGTTAAATTAACTCATGTAAATCGAGTTTAGAGAAAGTGCTTTCAAGCCTCGAACCACTTGGGATGAACGATAAACAAGGAACACTTGGCATCCATCAAGATGAAGTCTATATTAAAATTGTTTATATATAACAATAGCCATGATACACAATTTCAGCCTGATCAGATAAATAGTTTATGAGTTATCAACGTTTCCATAGGATAACTTCGAGAATACTTCGTACAATATGGTAAAGTAAGACCCAAATAAGACTTTAGCCCATTCTTACATTGTCAGGCAGAGGTATGCAGTTTCACGACTTATTTTCTAGTTTCAAATATGAACAATGTTTTGGCCATTTGCCTGTAGTTTAGATTTTATTTAAATTAGAAATAAATACTTTTTCCATGTTGGGTGTACACTTTTCTATGGACCTCTTTATAAGAAAAAAAGATAATCACGAGAAAAAATATATAGCCTATGTTACCTTTAAGGATACATAAAATAAAATCACTGTCTCAAATCTCACAAATATCGGATAAATGGTTCTGTAGTTTACTTTTTTCATGGAATTAATGCGTCACCACTTACCAAGGCCAAAAGCTACTGGAGGATATGGGTCAATGAGACGGATTGATTGTTAGATGAATGATAAAGAATATTATGAGACTGGTCGACTTCAAACATACGCATATAATGTGGGCAGCAGAATGCTCCATGGGAACAAGCATTTCTTGCTTGTGGCAGTTGAAAATAATCCACATTAGTAGATGATGATTCCTACCAAATTTCACATTCCTATGTTTAATCAATAAAGGTGTTAAAGGACGCACAGAGATTGGCAGATAAATGTTTTTCATATGTCTTTTCTGCAGGGATGATTAAATATTAGACTCTTTGTTTGAATGTCTACTGGCATAGAGCAATAACATAAACCTTGAAAGTTTACGGCAAATTCTATCACCTATCTCTTACTTTCCTTAAGTGTTGTTGCTCATGGCTCATCTTATGAAGTTTTAAAAAGAATTCTTAACTTAAAGTGTTGTTTGCTTTCCTGTAGCAAATAAGTAATCGGAGTCTCTTTAATACTAGCTGTTCCGATGCAGCATTTCCCGGTAGTAAAAGAAAAAAATAACAGACTTATTTACGAAAAACGGAAATTAATTTTTGTGACTTTAATTTTTGAATCAAATTATGTTGGGAAATAAGAATTTTTAAAAAAGTCCGTTTTAGTACTTGACGTTAATTGATTAATAGCAAAGGATAAATAATAATGTGTAATTAATGTGGAAGTGAGAAACACACACACATAAACAGGCATACTTTAAAGTCGCATAATTTAATTAATATATTTATTTATGAATAACTCAAGGGAGACAATTCATAATTGCACATGATCACTTCACTTTAACCTCTTTCGGCAAGTAAGGAAAAATGTCCACACTCTAACAGTTTTCTTAGCCGGAATAATTATTTTCAGAAAAAAAAAAATATATATTTGTGCCAATAACAGTCAGAGGCAAAAACAATCAAATAGGCGAGTCCAAAGTAAGTATCGTCAGACAGCTTACTATTTAGATCTGACTTTGAAATTCCGACAAAATAACTTTATATATTATATATAATCTCAGGTTGCAACAACTCTAGTCACACTTAAAAGCTAAGATACGGCGAAAGAACTGTCTGTGGATGACTACATTTTCCTCAAATTCGTGGGTTGAGCTCTAAAGTAATGGAATTTATTAATTGCCACTTAGCATAAAGCATTGCTCTTTTTAAAGAACTGAGCTATCTAGGCAGTTAGTAATGCGAATGTAAAACAAATATAGCATGAAAATTTCCCTTACTTCTTAGCGAGGGTAAGAAGACTGATTGCTGACCAAGCAGTTGAGTTTCAAATCTCAGCATTAAACACTCACCGTGTCTAACTACACTGGAGTTTGATATATATATATATATATATATATATATATATATATATATATATATGATAGATAGATAGATAGATAGATAGATAGATAGATAGAAAGAAGAAAAAAGAGTGATAAATATGTACGAATGTCCAGATTTATTTCAAACTTCGATTGTTCTATGCAAGGTATATTCTGTAATAAACTAATGTTTATTATTCTTTCCTTAAGCCAAGGCTTTTCAGAGATCGAAATCTTATCATCAGAAGAGAGATACAGATAGATAAGTTGGTTGTGGAAAAACCAAAGTTCAAACATTTAAAAAATATTATTAAAAATGGAGTGAAAAAAGAGTTCGTGTAAAAGAGATATGTGGTTTGTCCAGATGGTAATTGTCCGTTGAAAAAGTGTCCAATGAAAAGGAGATTTTGAAGAAGACAAAAAAAAATTTTTTTCGTAGAGGCAGTATCGAGAAAGTGTTCAAAGTGAAGTAAATCTAATGGTGAAATGTTGAGTTCAAATCGTAGATGGAGCGCACTTAAATGGAATTGATATGAGAAATCTGGCCATTTTAAAAACATCCTGTACCATAGTAGAAAAATAAATGACATTAGTGATGAAATATTCCAGCGATTCTAAGAAAAAAACCTTAAGTTGAAAAGCGAGGCCAAATTAGGGGGTGGATTGGAGAGAAGGGAGAGTGAAACATGAGGGAAGACAGTGGTAGGGTTAGTTGAACGAGCCGTGGGTTGTGTTGGAAGGAAAGGGGGGATGGGGAGGAAGGGTTCAAGTGATAAGGGTGTGGTTGGTAGGATGTGGGCGACGATTGGTCATAGGTTAAGAAATAGGTCATTGAGTATAAATATTATTTGAAAAGAAAAAGAGGGGCAGTGGTTAAAACCGGATTTTGGACGGAGGACAAAATAATTTCGAAAGTTTAAGAGAGTTACCGATGTGGAGATTAGAATTCCAATGAATGGAAATCTGCAGTTTAAATGTTAAATAAGTAAAAGTCGGCCAACGACTAACATTTACTAGTTAAAATTTCTAAAAAATTTAAAAGAGCTACCTAGTTGGTTAAATGTATAATAAAATTATAGGTTCTATCAACTAAAAGCTTCAAGCAAACTACAATTTCCTTATATATATATATATATACATACATACATATAAAAGGAAATGGTAGTTTGATTGAAGCATTGCTAGTAAACAAGTAAATATGAAGGTGAGAATTCCGAGGCAGGAGCAATGCAGTGTTGAGAACCGGAAGGTGGAGTATGTGATGAACAAAAATAAATGACCAGAGACGGTTAATCTCAGAGCAATTCATTTATATTTCAAAAATTTAAATATAAAGACAGTAAATTGCAAAATTGGTGGGCTTACTGTTAAATATTTAAAGGTCCGGAATGGTAGAGACTTTAATCATTTCGAGAGTAACAACCTCTCTTTTTCAAAAAGAAAACAAAAGTTGGACTGGCTGTGCCAGTATACACACACACACATATATATATATATATATATATATATATATATATATATATGTATATATACCTGTGTGTGTGTGTATGTGTCGTGTTTCAGCATTTAGTAACCGAAAGATTTTGATGAACCAAACAAAATTTATTTGAGGCTACAACAGGTAAACAGACAGATTTTTTTTTTTTTAATAAATTTACTGAAGCCATAACTTCAGTGTTGACAGTTTACTCTGTATAGTTGGGTAGGTCATCCTGCCTGAATTTGTGTAATATTTTTGCTCACTACAAGTGTTACATGTAGTCTTTATTATCGCGCATTGTTGCCTTTCTCTTTATAAATGGAATTGGTAAGAAGACTGACATATCTCTGTAAACATCAGGCGGCTGACTGGCAGCGTTCCTGGCACATGATGCAAAAATTCAATTCCAGAAAATGTCAGACTAAAAAGTGATGCAAGAAAATGGTAACACACAACAGCAGAAAAAACGTGAAAGCAGAACTAAAGGGGAAAAAAGATGCAAAAATGCTGAGGCAGAAAAAGATGAAGAGAGATATATAAGTACTATATAAAAGAAAATGATGCTGATGCTGATGCTGATGCTGATGCTGATGCTGATGCTGCTGCTGCTGCTGATGATGATGATGATCTCTGCCCCACCAAAAAAAAAAGAAGAAAAATAAAGCATGGTAGCACCAGCACTAGCTCTTGGCACAGAAAATGGTTATGAAGGTACTTGAAGGATGGAAAGAGCAAGAAACGGAAACCACAATCTAGACCTTTACTGGAAGGGCACAAATCGTACTGGAATCTTGAAGAAACTTACTCTCATTCGAATTCCAGAGAAAGCGAATGACCGTTATCAACAACAACAAAAAATCAATGGTAAACGGCTGATGAGAGAACGCAAAGTGATTTACAATTATGATCAAAAGAAATGGAGAGTACTTGAAATCTTAGGAGACTTGTCACTCAGACTGCAGGGAAGACCACCCCTTTATGCTAGTTAGAGATCACTGGTAATGGCTTATGTGAGAATGCAAAGTGATTTACAATTATGATCAAAAGAAATGGAGAGTACTTGGAATCTTAGGAGACTTGTCACTCAGACTGCAGGGAAGACCACCCCTTTATGCTAGTTAGAGATCACTGGTAATGGCTTATGTGAGAATGCAAAGTGATTTACAATTATGATCAAAAGAAATGGAGAGTACTTGGAATCTTAGGAGACTTGTCACTCAGACTGCAGGGAAGACCACCCCTTTATGCTAGTTAGAGATCACTGGTAATGGCTTATGTGAGAATGCAAAGTGATTTACAATTATGATCAAAAGAAATGGAGAGTACTTGGAATCTTAGGAGACTTGTCACTCAGACTGCAGGGAAGACCACCCCTTTATGCTAGTTAGAGATCACTGGTAATGGCTTATGTGAGAATGCAAAGTGATTTACAATTATGATCAAAAGAAATGGAGAATACTTGGAATCTTAGGAGACTTGTCACTCAGACTGCAGGGAAGACCACCTCTTTATGCTAGTTAGAGATCACGGGTAATGGCTTATGTGAGAATGTAATCTAGTTAGTAAGAAATACTAATGAGTACTTGTTACAAATTGATTTGTGGTCAGAATTAATAGCCTTAAAAAAAACGTTACAAGTGGTGTGGAGCGAGTATCTCCCATACACCAAGTCCAAAGGTGGCAGATTGTTGAGCAGCCTTCAGTTGGCCAACTGTGAATAACCAATAACCAATAAGCAGTCCCGGACCAACTGGTAGTTCAATCTGAAGAGAGGTGATGAGACTCATCCTACTCAGATGTATCCCCATTGTGTGAGGTGTCTAAAAACCTAACTGACTGACCTTTTGGCTAGGAGTAAAATGTAGTATCTGTTCTGATACTACATTTCATCTTTTCTCTCCTCGGTCAGTGAAGGAGCAATTCTCTCATACTGAGGCAATTTTTATTTTTTGTCCCAATCCGGAGTGCCCCTTTTTGGGGAGCATGATTTTCACCACATTAAAAATCGACCATGTGTCTAACTCTACCCTAAATAAATAGGAACTAACTCAGTCGAGTGAGGACTGTTCGCCTTGGCTGGTACCTCACTTAGAGGTTGCATCTCGATAAAACATACTAAACCTTTAATCTGTAAAAGGTGGGTTGAATTCTCACTATGACTGTTCGGGATGAGTTTTCTATGATAATAGACATTTTATGGAGTAGTTCACGTTGTACTGCCATGGCCAATGTGCAACCCATGTATGCTGTTGAAAAGACATGCTAATCAAATATGCATGTATTAAAAGTGTATTAGAGAGTTGGTATTTAATATCTGTATTAATTGACTGCTTAATTTGACATTCAACAAAAGTCATCAATTTTGCATTTTTAATACAGGCTGGCCCAAATGTTACTAAGTAAAAAAAAAATACATCACTTTCTTCCTAAAACTTTATCCATTTGTTTTTTTCAGCATAACCTTTGAAAATCTACGCCAGCAAAGTTCCAGAGAGCCCAAGACCCCAGAATTGTACACTTTTATTTTGAAAATCACAAGTCTATTTCTTTCACTTAGAAACGTCTCAGCATGAAATAAGTGATCAAGTCGCACAAGATCAGCGATAATCCATCTGATGCACCCTTTTCAAGCACAGGGATCCCTGGTAGATTTTCGATTACAAACCTTATAAAATTCGGCTTAGAAATAAAGCCAAGCATTGGTCAACATAAAGCTGTTCACAAGAGATTCTGTCTCCATTGACCCCAAAAGAACCTTTTCTAATTCTATACAAGGTATGATCGGTTCAAGAGATAAAACTAATATACAGGATACCAAATGGCACCCATGGACTCATTAATAAAATTAACAGAATCCTTTCTGCAATCAAACCATACTTGATATAAATAACTTCAATCTCTGCCTGACTTGTCCACCAAGTTTCAGTGATGAATGTCCAACAGTCTTTGTTTTATCATAATCAATACTGCACACTTCATATTGGTCATTAAGAAGTTCTGAGCAGACACAGAGGTTATAATGGATTAAATGAATGAAGGGGTGATTGGGTATCCATAACTGTTATAATCAAATTTTTAGTTGACGTCGATGGCCCTTCTGACTCAATGTCCGAATCAGTTAAATAGAATATCTCTCCAGTTCACAATCGAAAGAGTATGTATTTACCTCCTCTCCAGGAGGTTAGGCACAAGGTAAGTTTTATCTTACTCCCACAAGTAAGATGTGACCCAAGGTCGGGTCAGGAAAGTGGGGTTTGAAAAGTCAGTGCCTGAGAAAGTGAGTGAGCACTCTGGCCATTAAAAATTTCCTGGGCAACCCCGTCGGCATTCCCTGGTAGGGGCGCCTCAGGCAGTAAGCAATAAACTTACTCCTCCCCAAATAGGGGAGGCAAAGCCTGGGAGGGTGGACCTCTTAGAACTGCACAGGACCGACCCATAGACCGGCGTAAATCAAGCCCCGAAGGCCAAGACAATACCAGTCTATGGGGTGCAGTATCCATCGGAACAGATACTAGACTTTGATCTTAGCCAAAAGGCTGATTGAAAGAGTAGACAACATTTTTGTTTGACAGCAAAATACCTTTTATTTTGGCAGGACTGGAAAGAAATTTTAAAAAATCCATTAGTAATCTTTACAAAAAGAGGAGAGCCACACATTCTGACAGATTCAATTCTCTGCTGGTTTGTTGGACAGAACCAGCCTTTGCATGTCTGATTCTTGATGCGGTCTGACTAACTGGTTTGAAAGGGGTAAAAAAGCCAATCTGCATAGGCACTGCAGTAGTTCAACCAATTCCTACAGCTGACATCCGATTAGTTGATGGGCAAATTACTCAGCACTACCCTTGTCTATTTACATCAAGAGAAAATAGTACATCAAAATATATGACTGCTACATTACTCCCTGCTTAGGCTTACTCAGCTATACCTGTCTATTTACATCAAGAGAAAATAGGACATCAAAAGATGTGACTGCTACAAGGTGTTTGGAGTGATGCACAGTGGTTGTAACAGGATGGGGCGATTCTCCACAGTTCCTATGACTCCTTTGAATAGCTACTCTGACACTTTAGGGATTATCTCATTAATAAGTTGTGGGATCCTGAATGTTTTTTTGTTCTTATTTATATTCACCCCAAACAAAGAACATCGCCACTGAGACGCAAAGGGCTACTGTGAATTAGGGACCAGATTTATAGAGGCATCCTAAGTGGGGAGTTGTGCAGCAAGGTGTTTGTTCAAATTGCATTTAAATTTCTGCATATAAATACAGTCGAGGAAACAAGAAACAGGGAGGGAATTCCAAAGGAAAACAGTTTGAAGAAATATGTTATTAGATTAGAAAGCTTTTCGGAATCTGGGGACCTCTACAGTGAAGGGGGGTTTACTGATTGTCAGGTCAATCAAGGATATTTACGTTGATGAAACACAAGTGCAGCAAGTTCATTGGAGCACATTCCATTGAAGTAATTGTAAAACAAGCATAGGGATGTAACATTGTGGCGATGGGACAGAGGGTGGATCTTGGTAGACAGTGTGGGACCTATTAGATGAGAGGCTCTTTTGTGGATCCTGTCTAAGAGGGAGAGACTAGTGGCTGGCTTTGTAGAGACGTAAGATATTGGCAGGTGAGAGAAGTTTTCTAGCCCGGTAAAGGGAGGCCACCTTCTTTGCAGCAGACTTCATAGTATATTCTATGGATTTGTTCCAATCCATGGAACTTAACTCTCCAGATTTTAATCTATGGAGTTATCTCAAAGATAATGTGTATCAAACAATCCCCAGGCTATTTCTGAACTGTAAAGGGCCATCACAGTCAAACCCAGGGCAGTGCCAAGAGCGGAGTGTGTACTTTTGTGGGGTGGACCCTGTAATACCAGCAAAAACTAGATTACATGTGTCAGTTTTCAAGAGATGGTTTCATGCCTTTTGGGTGACCCATATTAAGTATCGTCATTGAAATTAGTTAGGACTCATCGAAATACTTCCTTTATATATTTATTTGAATACTAGCGGTATTCACCTGCCCAAGCCTCAAAACAAATACCCTATTTCTTTAATTATTTTCAATCATACAAAGTACCAATAAAAATAATTACTTAAATGTTTAAACCTTTTGTATATACATTCTTCATTGAGATATTCTTTGTTTAATTTTATTTTTGTTTTATGAAACTATAAAAATCTGTAAAAAAATTATCATGTTTTTATGTTTTAATATATTTCAGTTATTTTATGGACCTAACCGATAATATCTCTAGTGACCCCAGATGGAATTGAATGAAAATTTCAATGGTGTCTTTCGATTCGTTGAAAAATTTAAGCCTTATTGAAACTGATTTGAATGTTCTAACTGTTAACATATCTATTTCTATAACAAACAAACTTTGACTTTTATATAGAGAGAGATAAAGTGATTATATATAAGGGGCATACCCAAAGTGAGGCTGGCTGAAAATAAACAACCTTTTCAAGATTACCAGCATAGTAGCTAGCCTTGATGTGAAATGGACACTGGATATATATGTAAATCTATTGGCTGAACTTAGATTCTAAGAGAAAACCTAAACGTAATGTTTAAAACATAATTATGAATGGTCTATATATATATATATATATATATATATATATATATATATATATATATATATATATTATTTGTCGCTCTTGGAAAAAGTAGAGCACTGTAAGTGTAGTATTAACACAGCATGACGTCACTAGCTTTAAATGCATCGCCCCTTCCATTAAAAAGAAGTAGAACACTCTAGACGTTATAGCCGCCGATAAAAGTGTTAAAATTATCACCGTTTGCTAGCTATTTAAAATTGGTCGTGTGGTTAAGGCGTCGGATTTGAGTTGAAAAATACTTGTAATCCGGGGTTTCGAATCGCATGACCGGTAGTGAATAGTCATATCTCTATGCTGATGAGTCCCGATTATTAAAAAGGACAAAACGTATACGTACATAGATAATAAACAATAACAAATATTTATTATATATATATATATATATATAGTAATCCAGGTAGAGTAAAAATCCACAGGGTAGAAATCCAAAGGGAATCAAACCGGGCTTATAAAAGAGTGCTCAATAAAGATATAGAGCTGTATTGTAAATGTTTTTATTCGAACATGTACAAGGTCTCCTACACTGGCATGTCAATGTTATCGATCTACAGCTATCAAGAGCTGAGGTCTCATCAGGCAGAAAGTTTTTTGTGATCCGACCAGGTCGGTGAAGTCCAGGAAGAATGGAGTCAAGCAAAGAAGAAGAAGAATAAGAAATGATAGTCATGTGACCAATTAAAAAAAAAATTATTGGCCGTTTGAAAAGTTTAATTTACAGTAATTCATATTTTTATTTTTATCCAACACTGAGCTGGGGTAGCATACCTTGTACATGTTCAAATAAAAACATTTACTATATATATATATATATATATATATATATATATATATATATATATATATAAACTAAAGTATGTGTTTATTTACCAATGTTAGCCATAAAATATGAGAAAATAGCTTGAAAAGGAGTGGGAATGACATTGGGGCCTATGTTAATAATACCTATTATGTTGAAAAAATCCAAGTCAGTGTTACCCACCATGACGTCAATCACCTTCACTGTAGACAATTAATATAACAAAAGTGACAACTAAAATGAAACAGACTTCTGTTTCAATATCTCATACTGTTTAAAAAAGAGTAAATAAATAAACATACTCATTTATCCCTCCTCAGAATTATTATCGAGATAAATTAACAACATTAATAAAAGTATCATTAATTTCTGATCTAACCTTAAAAGCTAATTCATTAACATGGATTTATTGCTACAGGTATTGACATTAAAATACAGTAAATTTCTATCTATTATAAAATGTATAATGAAAACGATGATGAATCTTTCAAAGTAATTTGATTTTAAAATATAAAAAAAAGGTTCCAATTTTGAAATGAATGTTACAAGTTCTGCTATTTTTCTAAAACAGAACTTTCATATTTTCGCACATAATCAGTTTTTTTTTTTCGTTCAAAAAACAAAAGTAAGATGAGATAAAAAATAATGAATGAAATATTTTCCTCAAAAAGTCGTTTTCACCAAAAATGTCTTTCGGGATCCTTAGGTCGTAACTGTCACAATGAATTTGTTGGACGAAAATCAAAGGTTATGTCTGTCGTACATGTCATTGTTTATAGCACAGTAGATGTCATCTTTAATCAAAGAATTCTTTTTGTTGACCAATTCATTTTTTTTCTTTTTTTGGCTTCGGATATTTTTGTAGCTATTTTCAGGAGGAAGTGACTAAACGCCCAAAGTTTCCTGGACACTTGCAGAATATAAAAAGAACAAGAGCTGCTTCGGAAATAGGAGAAGAACCAATCACAAGTTGAACTATTCATAGTATTTAGTCAATTTTGGCAAATAGCTAGATGTAAAAGGAAAATCGGTTTTTAGACAACCAATGATTGTCTTTCAAGTATCGTTGTTTTCGCACTTATGATGGCGCACTTATGATGATGAACTTATGATGATGATGTACTTATGATAATGCACTTATGATGGTGATGCACTTATGGTAATGCACTTACGATGATTCACATGAGTCAGTGGTCAGACCTTTTTTTCCTCATATTTTAAGTTACCTATTCTTTATAATTTTTTTTCCATTTAATCTCAATCGAAACAGGCATTACTCTGGCCAGTAGGGTGAAAATAAGGCACACAAAATAAAACAAAAATAAATACAATTAAATAAGATAAGTTAAAATTAATACAAATACCAGTCATATTTAAAACATGCAAGGAAAACTTGGCAGATCTATTAAAAAGTTTAGGGTCATGTGCTGGCAGCATAGAAAACCTCCTCATTTTCAAATTTTATTATTTCGAATGCCAAGTACAACTAACGATAAGGTCGAGATATAAAATCACCCCGACAGGATGGTTTTACTCCCCTGTGACGATAGAGATCAACCCTCACCAGATTCGAAATGTTTGCGATGTCTTTTCAAGCGGCCATTTGCAAGCGGGAAATAACACATGCTTAGAGTTGCTGGTTTTTGTAGGTGATAGAAATGCGTGAACAGCAACCCATTTTAAAAAGAGAGATACGACAACAGTGAGACAGACGAACACTCGAGGTGGATGTTATCAGACAAGAAAAAGATTTGTGCGGGTGGGGGAGCGTTTTTGGTAGCTTTGTTAGTGTGGTTCCGGTGTTGTATGAGCAAAAGTTCCTCCCAAGTTTTAGACGGTCCTTGATATCTTATTGTGCTACAAAGGGTTTTTCAGTTTCTTACACTCTCATGCTGTTATAACTGCATTTGGGTATGTTATAGATGCGTTATTCTGGTGGCTACATTATTTCTAAGGTTGAATGTAAATTGCAGCAGAGTACATCCTTTGTTCCGAATTTAATCTCTTAATATAAAATTCAATGTCTGCATGTATGCATGTGTGTGATGTTTATGTGTTCCTTATAGAAAGAAAGGTTAGAGAATCTACATAAAATCCAAAAGTGTATTCTCATGTAAAATTTACCATGGAACACAATGGAAGTGTCCCCGAAACTTAAAGAGGACTATGAGAGTATAACTCCCTTAAAATTTCAAATATATCCTATTTTTATGAAATTTAAATCATATGTATAACATTTTCTGGGGAAGACAATGGAAGTGGTCCTGAATCTCTATATTACCCTCTAAGTGGCGAATATCTATGTGGTCCCACCACTAAGTTACCCATAGACAGAACACCCTTTAAACTTAAAATATGTATATCCAATTTTAATGAAATTATAACCATGTGTATAAGAAACTAATTCAGAGAGTTTTCCAACATTTCAGCTTCTTCCAACTATATTAGGGGGGGGGGGAGCGAAACGGGAAGAGGGTCAGTAAAAACAAAGAAAGTAATGATGGAAAAGTATACAGTAGTGATCTTCATCCAATCCCGAGCAACGCCAGGTCTTCCTGCTAGTACATACTAAAACGGGGGATCCCACAAAAAGTGACTTATTTATCATCCACTTTAGGATCACAAGAGAGACCATGATTTTAATTTAATTATTCCTAAACAAAACCTATTCATCTGAATATATGCTAATTTAGTGAAGTATGACTCAAACAGCAGTAAATATTTCAATCATAGCTAACTTAATCATTTTCATGCAGAGACCAACAAATAATATTTCAATCATAGCTAACTTTATCATTTTCATGCAGAGTGCAGCAAATAATATTTTAAGCATAGCTAACTAATCTTTGAGTAATTTTATCATTCATAAAAGGTAACAGAAATGATTTATAAATGTGTCACACTGAGACATCGGGTTGTGTCAGATCATCAAAATTAAGCAATACTGAGGATGTGTAGTACTTAAATGGGTAACCGTTTGAGAATGTTAAGGGCTATAGGTATGGAACTAGAAGTTGTGTAAAAAGTTATTTTCTCTAAAATCCTTGGAAAAGATATAAGTTTTGTTTCCTTTCTTGCTATGTGTAAAATAGTGGGGTACACGATTTTCTTGTTTCTTGTAAAAATGATGTAAATTTAATCAAATTTTAGCAATCTGTAGAATTTGCTTGTAGTGAAAATTTCATTAAAATTATTAATTTTATTAGTGTCGGGTTTAGGCTTATTCCGACTATATTTAAGATTAATAAAATTTATGATTTCAACGAAATTTATAAGAAACATAGCCTAAACTAATGAAATGAATCATTTTAATGAAATTTATAAGAAACAGAGCCTAGACTAATAAAATTAATAATTCTAATGAAATTTATAAGAAACATAGCCTAGACTAAAAAAATTAATAATTTTAATGAAATTTATAAGAAACATAGCCTAGACTAAAAAAATTAATAATTTTAATGAAATTTATAAGAAACATAGCCTAGACTAATTAAATTAATAATTTTAATGAAATTTATAAGAAACATAGCCTAAACTAATAAAATTAATAATTTCAACGAAATTAATAAGAAACATAGCCTAGACTAATAAAATTAATAATTTTAATGAAATTTATAAGAAACATAGCCGAAACTAATAAAATGAATAATTTTAATGAAATTTATACGAAACAGAGCCTAGACTAATAAAATTAATAATTCTAATGAAATTTATCAGAAACATAGCCTAAACTTACTAAAATTTACTTCCGGCGATTACAATTTTGGTTTCATCAATTTTCCTGCTAGTTTCAATACATTAGAATTAAAGAAATCTTTGAGAATTTGATATACTGTATTTGAAAACATAGCTTTCATTACAGACAAACATTTACTCTCTATGATAATAAAATATATTGAATGAAAATTCTGAAACTGTTTTCATACGAGAAAGCAAAATGTGAAAATCTCTTTTTTGTTTTTCTTGTGAGATTGTGGCCCTTTTCTTGTAAGAGATTTCCCCATCAGTTTTGTTTCAGTAAATATGAATACAATTTGCAGCTCGAATCAGCAGCTTAGATGAATGTTCAACTTTTGCTTACAAAAAACTATCAGCTGAGAACATGCATGTATATATGGAAATCATTCGGCCATGAATTATTCAGACTCTTTATCATCATTGTTGTTTTTAACACGCCATTTTAATAAATATCTTCTTTAGGATTCTTCCTGTACAGCTCATATTAAGTAATGTTGTTTTGGTGTCATAAATGTGCATGTTTGGTCTGTTTTGATTAATATATATATATATATATATATATATATATATATATATATATATATATAGCATTAGATAAAATGAAAGAATAAAATTAAAATAAGGTTCAAATCAAATTTTATTACAATTCAAAGTTCAAGCAAAGTAATTGAAAGTCCTTAGCCCATGGGTTTTCAAAGAAAATTCTTTGCGTCAGAGGATCATTACCGACGAGAAGATAGAGGCCCTCAGTCGTCTCATAAGAGACACCTAAACCAAATTAGGGAATGACTATCGGAAGACACCGACAGCACTATCGAGGAAGAAGTTATGGTTACCAGATACAACACTTTCGACATACAACTACCTCAAGTAACCTCAGAATCACGCCAATTCAAAACGGAAACGATACTATGACTCCTGAGGAGGTAAGGCTTGGGAGGGGGTGTTATGGTACCTACCTATAACGGACTTTGGACTCTTCCATTTACCATAAATACTGGGAGCACTTGCTCCTCAGTGTTGAATCAACTCTAGTCTTTTGACTAGGTAACACCTGTCGAGGATTCGTTTTTGACAGGGGCCTTTTATCTGTCGGGCTGAGGTGTTGAATCCTCGGTAGTCCAAGGAGGTCAACCCTCCCAGGCCTTGCCTCCCCTCTTTGGGGTGGAGTAAGTTTATTGCTTACTGCCTGAGGCGCCCTGATCGGGGAATGCTGAGGGGGGCTATTTTTGATAGGTCAGAGTGCTCCTCCTTTAGGGGCACTGGCTTTGACTCTTCCCCCACCTTCCGACCTTGTGTCACATATTCCTGTGATGGGAAGGAATTGAATACCTGAATAAACCCCAGTCTATACTGGCAGTCAAGACTGGCGTACAACCACCCTTGTTTCTCTGCTGTATTATACTTTTCTTCAATATACTTGTTTTCTCTAACTCCGAGTTTGTGTCTTTCTTCCGGACCACAACAAAGATACAAATGAAAAATATGAAAATCTCAATTCAAGTTGGTTTGTCCCTCTTTTACTGGTACCTTGTTCTCCTTAATTCCAACACGTATTAAGTTATGAGATGACTAAATCAGTTATACAAATACCAAATATTAATTTTTAGATGCGATCAATCAGCTCTATACAAGGCTCCGTCCATTGTTCATTCAGCCTATCACACTGAGAAATATTTTAAGTTCAAAAAAAAAAAAAAAAAATTTGACCCGACCCCCTAAAAAATTTGGCCCCACCTCCAAAAAAGTTTCTCCGACCCCCCAATCTCTCCAACCCCACCCCCCTAAAAAATTTTTTACCCCCCAAATTTTTTTTAGTCTCCCCCAACCCTGAAAAATATTTTAAGTTAGAAAAAATAAATAAATTTGGTCCGACCCCCTAAAAAATTCGGCCCCATCCCCCAAAAAAGTTTCCCGAACCCCCCCCCCAATCTCTCCAGCCCCACTCCCCCTAATTTTTTTTTTTACTCTCCCCTAATCCTGAGAAATATTTTAAGGGTTAACTGAAATGTTTAGATGCGTCCACACACCTCTACTAGAAACTTTGTCTGTCCGTTTGTCTGTCTGCAATGCTTAAATTTGAGACAGCATTTTGATTGTTAAACTTGCTAACTGAATGGACACAATGGTAATTTATGATATAAAGTAGCATTTATTATTGAAAGGAAAACATTACAATTTTATTTACAGACATGTAAGTTTTGTGCGGCATAAGTTTTTCACTGCATAACACCATTTTACTAGCAAAACTCAGTAATTTATAATCTGCTCAATCCAAACTCCTTGTCGTGTATCACTGCGCCTACTCACAGATTGAAGTTTTTAATGACTCTGTCCAAAATGTGTGGAAAATAGGAGGAGCGGTGACTCACCAGAGTGTGGCTGCTGGCGACTGAGGATTTTCTTCAAACATCTAAGAAGAAAGACGATTGTCGCAGAG
>OY744539.1:58046680-58081680 GCA_963556195.1 Sepiola atlantica | reverse complement strand
AGCAATCAATTCTAGAGATGAAAGATGAGAATTTAAAATTGTAAAGATACAATATTTATTAGAACATCAAAAGTTCAGAGCAAGGAGCTTTATATCTTTAATCCATGGATATGAAGCTCCTTGCTCTGAACTTTTAATGTTCTAATAAATATTGTATTATTACAATTTTAAATTCTCATCTTTCATCTCTAGTATATATATATATATATATATATATATATATAAAAAGTTAAATGGACGAAGAGTGATAAACATGCACGAATGTCCGAATTTATTTCAAACTTCAAATGTTCAAGACAGGGTATATTCTGTAATAAAAATTATGTTTATTGTTATTTCCTTAAGCCAAGGCTTTTCAAAGATCGAGATCTTATCATCAGAAGAATTATACAGATAGATAAGTTGGCAATAGAAAAGCCAAAGTTCAACATTTGAAAAATATGAAAAAATATTTAGAAAAAGATGGGTGAGAAAAAAAGTTTGAGTAAAAAGATATTGGGTTTGTCCGGATGGTAAATTGTCCGCCGATAAGGTGTCCAATGGAAGAGGGTTTCAATGGAGAAGAAAAAGTTTCATAGAGGCATCATGGGTAGGCGTTCAAAAAATAAGTAAATCCAATGGTGAAAATTGAGTTAAAAAATGTAGATAGAGCGTACTTAAACGGAATTAAAATGATGATATCTTGCCATTTAGAGAAAGCTTCCGAGGCCGAAGAGAATTCCAAGTGAAAACGTAGCGATGGAGGATTGAAGTGGTCCATTTAACTTTATAATTGCTCTATCTCGTATATTGAGCTTTTACCATTTCACTATAGGTTCTTTCTACTAAAAGTTTTACTTTTAGTTTCTTACTTATATATATATATATATATATATATATATATATACATATAAGGGGATTACATTACGCTCATCTACGTTTACATTAGCTAGAAATCAGTATACTTACATTAACTCACACACACACACACACAGAAGCATAGAGGTCGTGTAAACAATCTCTATGATTATTTTAGTAGACTTTTACAACAAAAACTGTTCACCTATGATTTTGTAATAATCTAACATACAAAGTTATCTCATCGGATTTTCAAAGTCAGAACAAAATAGCATTTAAGCTGACAAACCAAACTTTGTTTCCGACTCATTTGTTATTGTTGTACAGTGTTATTGGCAATATTATAACGTGTTTATCTAGTATTTATTTAAAAAAATTCTTATTCTAGCCTAGACGAATGCTAATATGAAACATTTGTAAATAATCACAGGAGAATAACTCATTTTAAATTGAAGAATGTAATAGAGTTAAACAACAAAATAAGGGTTGATGTGCTGTAAAACAAATAAACAATACCAATTAATGCATTATTTACAACTAGCAGGGCTACCCGGCGTTGCTCGGGTTAAAAGTGTAACATATTTCTATTAAAACTTCTATCTCTCTATTTTTCCCTCTGCCCCCCCCCCCCTCTTTTTTCTCCGCCAAGTCCATTCCTATCTCTGAACATACACACACGCTTTTGTAGGTTCCTCAAGAAATGAGTCGGTGCAAGGGAATTAACTTCTTGGAAAAAATCAGAGTTACTTCCTTTTAGTTTAGTTGGAAAACAGACACGCTCCTGACGAAATACGTGCCAGTTTAGGGTCAAAGAATGAATATTTTTTTCTAAATGTTAGATATTATTTATCACGGACAATACTGATCAGGAAAATATTAACTTTATGGTGGTTTTCTCAGTAGTTTGGGATCCTTAGCTAGGTATACACACACACACAGAGTTTGAATTACCTACTAGACACCATCCTCGATTGTCTTCGGTCTCTCTGTAAAAAGGTTTGTCAGGAAAACCTGACATGAGGATACTTTCCTCGACAAGTAAACCCTGACCAAATATTTAAAATAACATAGTATTCAAAGCCATAGTACCTATTGTTAAAACCTTCTCTCTGAGAAAGTGTTTATTTATTGCTCATCGCCCAAGACACTCCTTCCGGGGAATGCTGACGAAGAAGGGGGGCTGATCATGCAGTTTTTGTAGATAAGAATGCATTTCACCTAGTGCGCTAGCTTTTCAAAACCCCAACACCTGACCTCGTGTCTTACCATCTTGCAAAGGAGGTAATTAATACCTACCTTTATAAATACCCACCTTTATTAATACCAACCTTTATAAATGCCTACTTTTATTAATACCAACCTTTATTAATACCAACCTTTATAAATGCCTACCTTTATTAATACCAACCTTTATAAATGCCTACCTTTATTAATACCTACTTTTTTAAATACCAACCTTTATAAATGCCTACCTTTATTAATAGCAACCTTTATAAATGCCTACCTTTATTAATACCAACTTTTATAAATGCCTACCTTTATAAATACCTACCTTTATTAATACCAACCTTTATTAATATCTACCTTTATAAATGCCCACCTTTATAAATACCTACTTTTTTAAATACCAACCTTTATAAATGCCTACCTTTATTAATAGCAACCTTTATAAATGCCTACCTTTATTAATACCAACCTTTATAAATGCCTACCTTTATAAATGCCTACCTTTATTAATACCAACCTTTATTAATACCAACCTTTATTAATAGCAACCTTAATTAATAGCTACCTTTATTAATATCTACCTTTTTAAATACCAACCTTTATAAATGCCTACCTTTATTAATAGCAACCTTTATAAATGCCTACCTTTATTAATACCAACCTTTATTAATACCAACCTTTATTAATACCAACCTTTATTAATATCTACCTTTTTAAATACCAACCTTTATAAATGCCTACCTTTATTAATAGCAACCTTTATAAATGCCTACCTTTATTAATAGCAACCTTTATAAATAAGTGTAGTCAGTGAAGTTTTACTTTAGTTCAATTGGCAAAGAATTCAAAAGAATTCTCAAGGGTGAGGTCAATTTTGTTTTTGCATTGTAATGATATTTTATTTTCCCAACATTCCCGTTTTTTTTAAGTTTTTATTTAGATACGTCTAAGCATCTTTCTAAGAGGCTGGTCCGTCCGTCCATTCCATTGGTCTGTCATGCTTTAGCTTGAAATAGTATTTTTATCACTAAACTCACAAATTGAATCTTATTTTAAAAGTCTGTCATGCATAAGTTTGAAATAGTATTTCCATCGCATTCAATGGCCACATCCTAATGAAATCCATTCTTGTTCTTTTGATTATGGATCAGCATCGGAGATTTTCCCGTTGCGAGAATATTTCTGGAGACTGAATTTGCTGACAAAAGAGAAGTGTCTTCGAACGTAATTCCTGATTTTTTTGTAATGAAGGGAATTCAAGCAGAAAGTTAGATGCCATTTGAGCAAAGGCTTCTCGGAGTCTACGCGGTGAAAATCCATAATACAATAATAAGAATATAAGAATATAAAAAGAATTTGTCATTTTCTTAGAAAACCCGGTACAATACAGAATAGCAAACTTTTAGTGTTCTATCATTTTCGAGTGGGATGGAGCGATGGAAATACATATAAAAAAAAAAATGGACATTTTTTTTTTTATATTCAGAAAGACTTTCTGAATAAGAAAGGAAATTTGATAAGATATAGTTGGATGATTCATGGAGAGGTTCCTCTTTAGAAAAAAGAGAATTTAACTTACTGATCCATGGTAAGAAAACTGGCACCTGCCATGTTGTCTGTAAACCAATGGCATAAATAATTGAAGGTGCCCAAGAGATATTAAAAGCAAAAAATAGCCCCCATCGAAGCCAGCGTTGCTTAACATTCTAAATGAATTTGTACAGTGCTAATCGAAATTGAGGATAAATGTAGATTTGGAAACAATGCCAGACTCATTGTCTACAAGAAGAAATTGGCATTTTATTTTATCTTCTTTTACCTCTTTACTTCAACCCTTTCTTCAGGTGTTACAGGAAGAATATATTTGCGATCAGTGGATAGCAAGAAGGCTTTGATGGTCTATTCATTTCCTGTTCTTTCATTATTTATCTTCCAAATGCTTGCTGGGCCAATCTCAAAGCCTCTGGTATTCTGACTCCATGATTTCCAGGTGGTCAAAGAATAATTAATATGGCTACATAAAATTTAGCTCTTAAAAATTAAATATCCCTATAACACTATTCTGTATGATGATGATGATAACATATATATATATAGAGAGAAATAAAAAAGGAAAAACCAAGAGATATTTTTTATATATTCATCAACGTTTCGTCTTTATTGTAAGACTTCCTCAGGATGATAATTTTAAGAAAAAGGTCATGCAGGTACATCGAAATATTGGGTTGACGAAACGTTGATGAATATATAAAAATATGTCTTGGTTTTTCCTTTTTCATTTCCCATTACGTCGGATTACTCTCATCCTTCCTTTCTCATATATATATATATATATATATATATATATATATATACGTATACGTCCATAGATAAATAAACAATAACAAATATTTATATTTGAAGCTCCTTTAAATGTGTTTATAAGCTGTTCAGAACTGGCCTATCGGTTAGCGACGTTGGATTGGGGTTGAAAAATACTTGTAATCCAGGGTTTCGAATCGTGTGACCGGTAGTGAATAGTCGTACTTCTATGCTGATGAGTCTTGATTGAAAAGAGACGAAACGTATACGTCCATAGATAAATAAACAATAACAAATATTTATATATATATATTAATACTTTAGAAAAACAAATCTGGAGGCAAAACTAAATCAAATATTTGTAAACTTTTTAAATTAAAAAATAATTATTAAATAGGGAAGTGGTGTCTGATCAACACTGCTGGGATGCCATGATAAAGAAATACTGTTTTGTTTTTAAAATCCCGAAACAGTTTTCATGGTAAACAACTGACGATCCCTTATATATAAAAACATATATAAAAATATATTTATATTAGAGTATATTCTTGGAAGTAAACTAAAATAGTGATTGCAGTAGATTTATTGACTTACTAGACTAAAATCTTTCAACAAAATGTTTTTTTTCCCAGTTTTGAAGGTTAAAAAAACTTCCGAGACTATATATATATATATATATGTAACTTCTTTGTAATATAGCAGGAAAAATCCCAGCAGAGTGTTCGATTAATTGAGAATTACAGTTAAACAGATGACAACAGAAGCTGAAGAGAGCCGGATGGCTAAGTCCTTCTGTGCTTGAAACCGACGGTACAAATATTGTACTCATTTTTCTGTACCAAAATAAATAAATTATATATATATGTATTTTTATGTAAGTGTTTTTAGTGGTGATTGTAGCGTTTATTGCTTTTGTAATATACTACTATATCAGTTGTTTCACTTCCTAAGTGATAAAGATGCAGAAGATTGCATCAATAGTCGCCCTTAAATCTATAAAACGTATTTTTCAGTAATATATATTTTTTATCATAAGACTTCCCCAGGATGATTTGTCGGAAGAAAATCATCCCGAGGAAGTCTTATAATAAAGACGAAACGTTGATGAATACATAAATAATATTTTTTGGTTTTCCTTTTCCAATTTCAATATATATATATATATATATATAAGGATAAAATACATCACACATCATAAAATGAAATGATGTGGAGACAAAATGTATGAAAAATTAAAAAGGAAAAACAAATTAAACACAGGAAGAAATCATCAAACACTGGAGATTTACCAGTTTCGTTTGGGTAAACGAACGTCTTAACGAAACCAGTAAATTTCTCGTTTTGATGATTTCTTCCTGTGTTTAATTCATTTTTCGGGGGTTTTTTCATGTATAATCAATATTATTTCTAGCTGTACCTTGATGGGGTATTTCAACTTAAATATATGTTTTTGGCCGATACAATTTGTGTTGCATATATTTATTTTTTTATTATTAATTCTATTATTAATTTTGTTTACTATTATTATATTTCTATCTTTATGTTTTCAAAGTAAAGTTTTATTTACTCGCTGTAATTCCACTGCAGTAATGATCCTCTGACGAGAAGAATTTTCTTTGAAAACCCATGGGTTAAGGACTTTCAATTACTTGGCTTGAACTTTGAATTGTAATAAAATTTGATTCGCACCTTATTTTATTCTCTCATTTTATCTAATGCTATATATATATATATATATATATATATATATATATATATATATATATATATATACTGACTGTATGTTTTCCAGATGCCCAAAGAATAATTAATATGGTTTCATTAATTGATGTGCTAAAGTATGATCCACATAATGGGAGAAGAGATGGGAGGTAAACATACTTCACTCTGACACAGTGGCTCTCCTGCTCTGTCAAACTGATTGTCGAGGACGGATCCTGCACTGGTATGAAGTGCCGCCGCAGTGCTTTTGGCACGTCCTCCTAGAAAGTTCAGAACTCTTGGCTTTGATTCCCCTCCTTACAAACCTATTTGAGTCTTTTGAAATTAATATGCCTCTAACACTTCAGAAATCAGTAATACATCTAAAGAAAACTTCATAGATTCTGTCGAGCAGATTTCATCCGATGCCATGTTGGATGGACACACTTTGGTGAATTATCTTCAACAGCCTCATAACTCTCGCTCCCCCCTCCCACTCCGCTCCTATTTTGTCCTTTAGTTCTCACATTCCATGAACAATGTTTCTGACAAAGGGGGAAGAATTGCTGTTTTATTGATCACCTGTTGTTTTAAATGGATGGTATGTCAATATTTTCAATCCTTTCATACTATTCATCATAATTTAACTGTTAATTTATCCATATCATTAACTCTTATCCTCGAGTGGCTTTTGGCCTTGCTAAGTAGTGACTCATTAGTAAAATAAATGATAATAAGATACCAAAGTTTGTTTTTGTTTTCTTCCAGAATAGTTGCTGTACTCAGGTTCGAGGTGTCTATTTGAGTTGTGTGGAGATGGTAACTCCCATCCATAAGGTCCCCAGGTTGTGGATATAGGAATTACCTTCAGATATAGAATATGTTAATATGCTGAATAAGCAAAATCACGGGTTGCCCTTTGACAAGGTATAGCACTAGTCAGTCTCCCTATGATATAGTGGTGAAGACTATGGCAGCAGGTTGTTGGATATGGATATATGCAGGCTAAGAAAAACATTATCTTTGGATACATTTAACGTGGATGTTTTGCAGAGGGTCTGTGTCACATAGACAATGAAAAGGACAAAATTACTCCGAGCCAGCGGGATACTGTGGTTATTAGTAGAAGTTATGATCACTAATACTGAAATCACCCTAGAAAAAGAGGGACAGCAATTGAAAGACAACATGCTGTGTCCGAGCAAGCTCGAAATAACTAACTAATGTATGGTGAGGAGGAAAAAAGGATTTTTTTTTAACATTTCCAAGTGAATTCAAAAAGAAAATTACATTTAACGTTCTGTGGTCTGAAAAAATAATTATTTAACTACTTCCAGCTCCAATTGAAAACATAATAATACAAATGAATATACATGTGGCCGGCTCGCTTCAATAATCTGTATGCAAATTTAATTTTTATGAGCTAAGAAGCAGAGGCTTAATCTTAATATTTAATAATAATAAAAAGGACGGAATACTCACATAGGCAAATTTCATTTTATGAGTAAAAGAAAAAGAGGCTTAATCTTAATGATATTCAATAATAATAAAAAGGACCGAATACTCACATAGGCAAATTTCATTTTATGAGAAAAGAAGGAGAGGCTTAATCTTAATAATAACTGATGATAATAAAAAGAAAAGATAGAATTTCCTTCACTTTTAATATAGACATAAAAATATATCCTTATTATTATTATTATTATTAGTAGTAGTAGTAGTAGTAGTAGTAGTAGTAGTAGTAGTAATTTAATTGTTTCTTCTTTTTCTTATTGATTGGTTTATCTTCTTATCAATTAGTTTTGTCTTCTTTTACTTATCGATTAGTTTCATTTCTATGATTTCAAATAGTGAATAGGAATTAAATTGTGAATTGGTACTACCAGCTAGTTGAAAATATGAGGTTATTTCTTTTGATACATGTAACAGAATTTTGATCTACAACTTCCATTTTAATAGCATTGAATATGCAAAGATGATACCTAATCCCCAAAAGAAAAAAAAATAGTGAATAATTAAAAAAAAAAGGAAAGGAGAATAATTAATAGCTGTTTCACATATTTTAAGGCAATCAGCACGTCAGAAGCTACTTTGTTGCTTTTTCCACTGTCTAATGAGCAACCAGACAGAATGGACATGAAGCATCATTTCCTCATGGAAATCTTTTCAAAAGACATAGCACTTTAAGGATTAGAGGCAATTCCCAAGAGAAAAGTGTATATGAGCCGAAGTATAATTTGATCAACTGAGTGCATTCCTCACAGACTCTTCTGCTTCAGCTGATAATGATTATTTCTATGATTGGTTTTCCTCTCGGCTAGAGGATGGCCAAATTATCCGATATCTGATCTTGCATTTCAGTCAATATTCTAACTTCTTGTTCAGAAGTAAGCCGAAAATGTGCCTTGCACAATACTGCAAATGCACACTTTGGGGCTTTCTGTAGGGTGTGTTGGTATGTGAGAAAGGAGAGAGAGAGAGGGAGAGAGAGAGAGAGAGAGAAAGAGTAGGAAATAATAATCAGCTTGAGAATAGCGTGGATGCGTTCCTGACAATTGGAAAGATGCAGCACTCTCTGAGCTCTTTGGATTAATCGAAGAAATGAAGGAAAACAAAGGTACTTACAAATGTGAGCACATCCATTACGAAACTATGGCTGTGCAAAGTGCATATCTATTGTTGCCGTATTTATTATTATTATTATTATTATTTACTCTAGAAAAGCAAGGAAAATGCAGAGATTGTGAAGAACTCTCACAGATGCACTCGTCTGCCTAAATATTCTTATATAGAAACAAGAAGAATACCCGTCCCAGGACAAGTAAAATTAATCCTCCGAACAGAACGGTTTTGCACCACTTTTATGTCTCTTTACAAAAGTTAAAATGAACATATAATCATACTAAAACTGATGTCTAGAATCCTTATTCCAATTTTTATCAAATTCCATCAGATGATTTTGATTGTAGAAAATGTCTTAGACTTAAGCTTAAGGATTCTTAAAAAATTTACATTCGGGTGATATTGTTATTGTTTAATTGTGTGTAATAACCATGAATCAAATTTGTTTGTACAAATCTGAACTATTTGAATAATCAAATGGCCGATTCGTTGAACACACTACACTTTCCCAGCATGGAAGCTATCCTAAGGATGAATCGGTTATGCTGGTATGGTCATGTTGAACGTTCACCCTCCTGGATAAACGTTGCAGAAGCATGAATGTCCTAAATCGCAGGAAGGTTGACCGGCCAAGGAAAACTTGGACGCAAGTGATTGGACAAGACCGCACAGAGTAGGATTTAGAGACTGCTTACCCACGAGATGTGGAGAGTGAGCTTGTTGCATAATATCAGAAAACGTCTGATTCCTGAACAAGGGAAAAGTGACATTAAATGGATAGAAGAAGAGTTGTGTGCAACATGCGATGAAAGAGAGTAAAAGTGATAGACGGGTCACTTGTTAAGTTAATTGCAAATTACGGCTAATGAGAACAATTAAAATGAAAGCTTTTTCAAACATAACTCAATCCTCAAACTGAGGAATATTTTAGCACGTATTTAGTGTGATTAAAATATATAGAAAAAAATCTTTTGGAAAACAAACATCGATTAACTCAGTTTTAGTATAATCTATATACTAAAAGTGAACATACGTGTGTCCGGCTTGCTTCAATAATCGTGTATGCAAATTAATTTGTATGAGCAAATAAGGAGAGGCTTAATCTCAATAATATCTGATGATAATGAAAAAGAAAGGAAAGAAGTTCTTTCACTTTTAATATAGACACAAAAAATATTATAATTGTTAAAACAGAACGAAAAGGAGAAAGAGAGGGAGAGAGTTTTGTCTTCTTTTTCTTATTGATCACTTTCGTTTCAATGATTTTAAATAGAAATAGGAACTAAATTGCGAAGCGATAGCGGGCAACGACGCCTGCAAGTAATAAATAATTCCCAAATACTTTCTTCAACTTGACTTTACAACAGTAAATAATCAGAAAATCAATGTCACTGTGTTTCATAATATCCAAAAAAAAAAAAATGATCCGATAATTCATTTTAACATCTGTGCATTTGTCTACAAATGTTCAACTGAAAGTTTGCAGACACTTATCCAGATTAAATATTCAGCAAATTACGTTAGTTCAAAATTCCCTCAGGGTTGCCAACAATGACAGATGGTTGAAGAAGGCCAGAAGATATAGCAGCGGAAACATTGCAATTATAGCAACATAAGATTCCGATTATAATTAATGTAACTCACTGACGTTTGTGTGAATTTATTATTACCATTGTTATCATTGTGAACCATTCCAAACGTTTTATTTAGGATAATTAGACTTTTATATTTACTAATGGTTCAAATAATCTCTCCTGAACACAACCTCAGTCTAATAATACTAAGCCAGCAGTAAAAAAAGGTAACGGTCGCATAGCCTGGACGCGCACGAGTGTCGTTGCCGACATCGCACAATGGCCGTAGTGGCGGTGATTTGTTAAGAATCACCATGTCTAGGGCACAGCATATGGAAGGCGGAGCCCATCCCTCTCCTTCCGCTGAGTTTTAGTCAGGTACCCATTTACTGCTTAAGAGGGAGTTTTCAGACCCGAAAATCAGCATGCCGTGAGTGGGATCGAACCCGGGTAGTCCAGCCCAAAGACAAGTGCTATAACCACTCGTCCACAGTAAGAATAGATGAGTAATCCATTGGGATTTCCCAACATGAATTTCAATGTTATCTTTATTGCAAGATTTAAAAATTAGTTGTATACCGAACAGTAATTATGTTACAAGAATAACGTCCGACACCAAACAGTCAAGCATCTTTTGGCTCTCTCTTTCTTTCTCTCCCCCGCTCTATCTACCTATGTCTGTATCTGTCTCTTTGCTTCTCTTTCTCTCACATTATTGTTTTATAAATAATTGGACTTGTTTTGGTTTGTCTTCACAATGGCAGCCATGATTGTCTATTTATTGTTGGTTTAAAATTGTATTTCTTGTCCTGTATAAAACATAATTACTTTTTCGTATATTGATAACTTGAAAATTGTAGAAATTGAAAAATTAGAATAGAAATAGGTTGATGTAGTTTGTTTGAAACATTGTTTAGTGTGTATTTAAAGGTAATTTATAGAAGGCAATACAGTAATATTTCCTGAAAAAAATGTCCCTTCATCAGATCTGTGTTCAAACTTAATTCAAACTTGCATAGGAAAAACCGAAATGTTATATTATACGGAACCTCTATCAAGCCGTACTGACAGCAATTAAGATTGTAACATAAAAAAATTTATATTCATAAAAAGGTGGAAACCTCAAAAACTCATTCCACTATTATATGTCTTAATTTGCTTCAGTTTGTGTTTATCCGCTACACCTCTGCATTGTATTGCCTTCTATAAATGACCTTTATGAGAATAGAAATGGCTTGGAACAAGAGTCCTTATTTATTATTACAAAATGCTGGCTGTACCTAAAGGTGATTAAAGATGATAAATTTAACAAATTTTTTTTCAATTCATGTTGCTTTACTTAATTCGGTTTTTTTTTTTACTTATTCATTTTTACTTATTCATTTTTACATTTCAAAATATACTTAAAATTACAGTGTAGTATCTGTTACTTAATCTGTTTTCTTTTCGGCCAGTGAAGGACAATCTTTCTTGACTGCAGCAATACTATACTTATTCTTTTCTCTTCTGTGTCAGTGAACAAGAAATCCTTCTAGAATGCGGAAATTTTAATTTTTTCCCCCACGGGAGATGGATTTTCAATATATTTAAAACTACCATTGTTTATTAATTTTGGTAAATTCAATCTCTAACCAAAATGGACACTCAAGATTGGGATAAAATTGCCTCAATCAAGAAGGATTTTCTCTTCACTGACCTTAGTAAGCTTCACGCATATTTTTCGATCACATTTATTTTTTTGGGAGGGGATTGGTTTTTACATTTACTTAAATCTCAGGGAGGGGTGACACAAAACAGAGAAATCCATTTTGTTTGATTCTAAACATGGATGAATCCCATTTTACTCACCTAAAGTACTTTCAGGGTTACTTTATTTCCAACTTCTTTTTTAAGAATTAATACTCTAATACTTATATATATCTCCCGACGGGCAAGGCCGGAGCACGGGTCCTGCTAGTATATATATATATATATATATATTGCTTCCTTCGTTAAGGTAGAGCACTCTTTTGGGAATGTATAAGATTCTAAATTTAAATCATATTGCGAGTTCGCTTACTTTAATAAAAAAAAAATGTTTGAACACTGCAGGAAACTTAAGTAGGCTTAATTTCCTTCCTTTCCAAAAAAGAGTTGCCAACTTAATAGGTCCCTCACTATCCACCAAGCTCCAGCCCCTGCCCCATTGCCGCAATGTTGCTTCCTTGTGCCTGTTTTACAAGTACTTCAATGGATTGTGCTCTGATGAACTTGCTGCTCTAGAGCCCCCATGACGTAAATTCACTAGACCAACCCGACAATCAGCCAAATCCCATCCATTCACTGTGAAGGTCTCTTTCTTTCTCTCCACCTCTCTATCTAGCTATGTCTGTATCTGTCTCTTTGCTTCTCTTTCTTTCTCTCCCCCTCTCTATCTACCTATGTCTGTATCTGTCTCTTTGCTTCTCTTTCTTTCTCTCTCCCTCTCTATCTACCTATGTCTGTATCTGTCTCTTTGCTTCTGTTTCTCTTACATTATTGTTTTATAAATAATTGGACTTGTTTTGGTTTGTCTTCACAATGGCAGCCATGATTGTTTATTTATTGTTGGTTTGAAATTGTATTTCTTGTCCTGGAATAAAATTTTATCCCAAAACTGAGGAATATTTTATGTATTTTATGTGATTAAAATATATAGACAAAAAAAACTTTAGAGAAACAAACGTTGATTGACTCAGTTTCATTATGATAATAAATTGTGTAATAAAGCAGCATCGGTGAATATGATAGATATTTTGTGTCTATTTAATCTCTTGATCTTTTTCCCAAAATAATCACAAACATCCACAAGTTAGAGTAGAAGTTAAATAAAAGTCAAGCATCATAGTTACAAATTCTCCATAGACCTAAACAACTAATAGAAACATAAATGGTCTTTGTTTGGGCCAGTCCATCTTGGTTGCCGAGTAATATAAACAAAAACATCACAAGGCATAACATATGCATTTACATAAGTGACATTAAACAGGGGTCTGTAAATTTTTTCTTGGCTTTTAGGCTAGGAGCAAAGTGGTTGTCTGTTCGGTAACTGTACTTCATCTTTTCCAGTCGGTGAAGCCAATTTTAATTTTTGTTGAATCTATTCAGTGCGCCCCGTTTTGGGGAAGTTGGATTTTCCCCACATTAAAAACCGACCCTGTGTCTAACTCTGCTTCGTGGGGAGGAGGGGCAAGTAAATCTGTAAATGGGTGAGACAGAATAAAAACAGTGTCATAAAGAAACTAGCAGAAGAATGAACGAAGAAAACATGGCGTGAAAATGAACCAAGTGAAATAAAATAGGATAGGACATTCAGAGTTAACATTTTATTAGAATGGGCTGGTGTTTATACAAGATTGAAGATTATTAGGGTCTTCCGTAACTAAAATGACTGATTTTTCTCAGAAATAAATGCTTGCAGCATTGCTTCTTATATGTAGTTACAATGGTATACTATTTATATGGATGACCAAAATTCTGCTGAGAAAACATTGGTGTCTTTTTTACATTGACCTTATCTTTACTTGACCTTTCGCTCCTATTTTTGTTCTTATTTTCGATATTTACCAACTGACTCACAGAGGTAGGATATCACACTAGCTATGTTTTATGCAGGGGATAAAACCCTTTCTTACGGTCAAGGTCATTTACATAAATGATCCTGTATCGTCAGAATCTCCCCTCCAATTGGAAGGGATCAGAATAGACAGGATCAATCAATATCCATATCAAAGATAAGTATAAAATTTGTTCATGTCAATATTATTTTTTTCACTAAATGAAATAAATTAAAATAAAGTGTTGACTTACCCAACTGATACAATCTTTCAAAGAACAGAAATCATACATACCTGCAATAAAAGAAATGTTTTCATTAATTTGAGAAATATTAATGGTAAATAAAATATAAAAAACATGATGTCTAATTTTATTTCTTGAATAATGTGATAAGATTTAATCTTACATACATGCAAATATGTATAAAATAAAAATATGAATGAATAAATAGTATCATTAATAACGCAATGCAATCTCTTCACCTTCTACTAGCAGGTTCGTGGCTTGGTTGTAGAGTGCCGTACCACAGTCACTAGGGTTTTTATTTACTCCTCCCCAGGAGCTAGGCACAAGGCCAGTTTGATCTTACTCCCACAAGTAAGATGTGACCCAAGATCGGGTCGGGAAAGTGGTGTTTGAAAAGCCAGTGCCCGAGAAAGTGAGCACTCTGCCCATTAAAAATTGCCTGGGTAGCCCCGTCGGCATTCCCCGGTAGGGGCGCCTCAGACAGTAAGCAATAAACTTACTCCTCCCCAAAGAGGGGAGGCAAAGCCTGGGAGGGTGCACCTCCTAGAACTGCACAGGACAGACCCATTGACCAGCGTAAATCAAGCCCCGAAGGACAAGACAATACCAGTATGGGGTGCAGTATCCATCGGAACAGATACTACACTTTTCGAATCTCGCAAAGTTTAGCAACACTGGTGAGTTGTAAAGACGGTGAAACACGTGTCTTTGAATAACTATATATATATATATATATATATATATATATATATATATATATATATATATATATATATATATATATAATTCCTCCTTAATTATTAGCTAATTTGCTGTGGCCGACGGGGGAACGCTCTTGACTACGAATCAGTGGCGATTTGTGATCGGAGTTCGAGCCCGCTGACTGTAGAGAATTAACTTCCTGCACTGAAGATTGCGTTAACATGAAACATCGATGTCTGTAGGTAATAAATAATTAATATTTATTTATAAATATTATGTAAGCTCCCTTTACTAAAGGCCGGGCACTCTGAGTTCGTTTAATAACAAGCAGTACAAATAGCTTCATGCAAGATCCAACACAGTTTGTTGATCACTTTCAACTGCTCGTGTAAAATACCCGCCGACTCGGTATTTACAAAGTTAAATTCCTCCTTAATTATTAGCTAATTTGTTGTGGCCGACGGGTGAACGCTCTTGACTACGAATCAGTGGCGATTTGTGAAATAAGTTCGAGCCCGCTGACCGCAGAGAATTAACTTTCTGCACTGAAGATTGCGTTAGCATGAAACATCTATGCCTGTAGGTAATAAATAATATATATATATATATTATACATGTGTCGTTGAAGACCACAGAGTTTTCTTTCTTTGCTATCCTTCTGATTAATTTCTCGATGCGGCGAGCGATTGGTCCGTTTTCTGGTGTCAGTCTTCAAGAATTAATACACAATAATAATAATAATAATAATAATAATGATAATAATAATAATAATAGATATAAAAATAAATAAATAAGTAAGTAAATAAAAGAATAAAGATATATATATATATATATACACATATGTAAATTAATAGATATATAACTAATAATAAAACTATAAATACGGCTCTTAGTAACAATAAGACACAGCCTCCTGAAGACGGTCGCGAGTTTTCTCTCTTTGCTATCTTTCTTGTTAATTTCTCGACGCGGCGAGCGATTCGTCGGTTTTCCTATGTTAATTGGTGGAGTATGGCACCTAACGTTATGTCGTGGGCCATTCCTCTAGCTCTCTCGACCGTCTTCAGGAGGCTGTGTCTTATTATATTAACAAGAAAGATAGCGAAGAGAGAAAACTCTGTGGTCTTTAACGACGCGTGTATAATAAACGACTTGCTGCCGAAATATACATATATATAAATATATATACAATGTCTACATAAATAAAGTACTTGTAAAACAAAACAAGAGAGCGCGATATAGCTTGCAATAATATAAAACCAGTTATAAATATTTATAAGTAGCAGGGTGACCCGACATTGCCTGGGATTGAATGAGGATCACTACTATGTACTTTTTCACTATGCTCATAATACTATATTACTTTCTTTCTTTTTTTTTTACTAAACTCCTCTTCCCGTTTGAAATGTTAGAAATGCTCTGAATTAGTGTCTTGTACATATGATTTAAATTTAATTAAAATTAAATATACACATTTTAAGTGTTAAAGGGTTCTGTCCCCATGGGTGGTCACTTAGAAGTAGGAGCATGCAGATATTCGGGACCACTTCCATTGTCTTCTCCGGAGAATTTTATACATATGGTACAAATTTTATCAAAATAAGATGTATTTAAAGTTTTTAACGAGGTTCTGTCCTCATAGCCTCTTGGTGGGTGCATTTAGAGATTCAGGAACATCTTCATTGTCTTCACGGGTAAATTTTACATAAGAATAGTCTTTTAGATTGTATGTAGATTCTCTAACCTTTCTTTCTACAGGGAACACACAAACATCACATACACAGACATTGAGTTTTATATATATAGAAGATTATCTATACACTAAAGAGTTCTAAAAGAATGAAGACGATAATCATCAACAACGAAAGTAACAGATCACATTACTTATTACAGTATCATTACTGTTTTATGTCGTATATATTTGCTGGTGCATGTAAACTCATGTAAATTAATTAAGAGATTTAACACTTAATGAATTAATTGAATTTTTAAAAAAAATTATTTTCATAAAATTTTTGAAAAACTAAAGCTAAAAAATTCACAGATAGAATATTGGGCAGATATTCATTGCATATTGTCTTTTAAATTAAAAAAAAAATAGTATCGATAAATATTCGGCAGATATTCATTGAATATTTTCTTTTAAAATGTAAAAAAAATAGTATCGATAAATATTCGGCAGATATTCATTGAATATTTTCTTTTAAATTAAAAAAAAAATAGTATCGATAAATATTCGGCAGATATTCATTGAATATTTTCTTTTAAATTAAAAAAAATAGTATCGATAAATATTCGGCAGATATTCATTGAATATTTTCTTTTAAATTTAAAAAAAATATTATCGATAAATATTCGGCAGATATTCATTGAATATTTTCTTTTAAAATTTAAAAAAATTGTATCGATAAATATTCAGCAGATATTCATTGAATATTTTCTTTTAAATTAAAAAAAAATAGTATCGATAAATATTCAGCAGATATTCATTGAATATTTTCTTTTAACATTTTTTTAAATAGTATCGATTAATTGCCAAATTTTCAGAATAATGACACATTTTTTTTAATTACTTAATTACTTTTGATCAGGGGACAGTTTGAGAGAATATCAAAAGCAAAGGGATTAGTTTATACTAACCCCTTAGGTTTTAATATCCCTCAAGCTTTTCTACATCATCTTCTAAAGTTTTATTTCACATTCTTAGAGGGTGAGGAATATAGAGCTTGTTTTTTAATACTCGAGTTTTAATTTACTTCACATTTATATTAAATTAATAACTTTCATTTTTAAATACGAAACTAGAATCAAAATTTACTTGTTTGTCACCATAAATATTTGCTGGCTGTAACATCTTTTTTAAAATTCTGGCATGTGTTGGACGACTTTTAGAAATTAACTTCCAAACCAACCTATCTCTGTCAGGTCTGTATGTTCTCTCAAATCCATCCTTATAAATTGCTCCCATGTTTTCGTTGGCTTTCCCCTGCCCACATACCCTGCTACATCAACCGATCTAAATATACTAACCATTCTTTCAATGTGATCAAACCAACGTAGTCTCCTGTTCTGCACACTTCTCCTTAAAATTGTCCAGATTCATTCTTCCTCTTAGGTCATCAGATCTAAGCCTGTTTTTAAGACTGACATCATGCATTCATTGTATCATTCCCATATCATTTCTCTCCATGCAGCAAATGTCCCCAATCCTCACTGACCAGGTTTCACTTCCATACATCATCATACTGCCCGTAGACTCTTACCTTGATCGACCTGGTGATACCAGATCAGCCCTGTGGCTCCCTGAGACGAAATTCACCTACATTGACGTTTTTTTTTTTTTTTTTTTTTTTTTTTGTAAAACTTCATTATGTTCTACAAAACCAAAAACAAAAACAACAGCCCTTTCTCCCTCCCCTTTTTTATTTTTATTTTTCCTACCCTACTCCCGGTCCTGGATATGACCTTAAACTACATCCGATGGTGAGATCCGGCTTACGGACTTTGGGGAATGTGGAGCCTCCTCTTAATTACCATTGCTCCCAGGTCCACCCTGACCCGGAGTGGTAGTACCTGTTAGGGTCCCAACTATGGGTTAAATAGAAACAGATATTAAAAGGGGAAAGAAACAAAAAAGAGAAGAAAACAAGACCAGATTCGGCATTAAATAACCCCAAAAGGGTTGATATGCCGTAAAACAAAACTACCAAACCAAAAACCCTGATTAAACATTTGAAGATATAAAGAACTTGAAGCATAAAAACTTTCACTATAATGACCAGATTCGGCATTAAATAACCCAAAAAGGGTTGATATGCCGTAAAACAAAACTACCAAACCAAAACCTTGATCGACAATGGTAACACTCTGCTGGTTAGTAATGACAGAAGTTCTATGACTTTACTCCATCCACTCTTAACTCTTGCAATTACGGTAGAATCAGCTCTTTCCCATGCTCTAATGGTATCATCCAGGTAACAAAACTTCTGAACAACCTTAATAGCCTCACCATATAAATATACTTTCTCCACATCTCAGTTCTAACCAGTCTCTGTTGTCTTAGTTTTCTTGCACACAAACTGTTTATCTCAGCCTACCAGTAATTCCACTGCACTTTTTGTGTACCAAATGCTGAAAAGTACCACAAAAAAAAAACGACTTGTCTCTGACTTCCTTTCCACAAACTGAGTAGCGAAACTTTCCTCTTTTTGAGAGCTTATTTACGTAATATAATTATTGAGAACGTAATAATTTTTTTTCTTTTATGAACTCAGCTTGCCAATTTCATATTCTGTGTCAGTAACTATTAGGTCACACTACGCTACCCTCTTTTAAATAAATTGCCAACAAGGCATACTTCAGAAAAAGATTGCTAGAATTATATATGCACTAGAAAAAAAAAAATTTATTAGATAGTTTGAATCAGGAGAAAGTGAGTTTTCAAAGCTTGTTAAATATAGAAAAAAATAAAAAGACAAAATTCAATATTCAAAATTAGTCTATTTCTGCTTGCTATATTCCCCCTCTTCTCTCATTCGTTTTTTTCCTTCTACAGCTACAAGTTAATTAGTATTACTACTCGTCGTGATATTTCCTTTTGTTGATAAGGGATTCTGCTAATCTTTTCATTATTTCCGTTCTTTATTACCTTTGATTGTTAATGAACAGAGACAGGTAGAGAGGTAGAAAGGTAGAGGGAGAGAGACGGAAGAAAGAGTGATTCAGATTCCCACCCATTTTTAAGACAGTTGAAGAATCTAGCAAAACTTCCAAATAATCTTGGTGTAATAAACACATGGGAGAGTTATATCGCTTATGAACCTCTATTCAACTTTACATGGTTACGTACAAACATAGACAATTATAAATAGTTATCTATAGTTTTTATTCAAGGGAGATAATCGCAAACATTAGCTTATTCCAGTTAGAGTAACACTGCTTTCCGTTAACATTGGTCAAAGTTCCTAATTACTTACCTTTATATCTACAAACAAAAGATGTCAGCTTAAATTTGAGAGAGACAGAGATTGGTATAATCTCTTTGCAGCTGTATGACAGGTAGGTCTTCGATGGGATCAGTGACTGTCAGATATTTGTCAGTCAAGTGTATTTCTGGCAGGTATAGACTTTAGCCAAACAGAAGCAACAAGGTCTTCTTCGTGTTATGAAGGTGATCTAATCAAACCTTCTATAAGAGACCCATAAAATATTGAGTGCAGATACGGTTAATATGCTGAATGAATAACGATGCAGTTTTTGCCGCCATATTTCTCGGCGGTTTATGAAGTAGGAGCAATAAAAAGCAATAACTAAAGATGTATAGAAAAAAAGGTTCTATATTGCAGGAAATGCAAGTTGATACCGATTCCATGTGAGTCCTTGAGAAGATAATCCGATCACAATCAAGAAATAACAACATTCAGTGAATATATGGAAGTATTTTAGTGGAGGTAAAATGGCTAGCAATCATACATGTCCTCCTCGTTCAAATATTTAATATGAACATGAAGACCCAACGTTGCTTGGGATTGAATGAGAAATGCTACTATGTACTTTTTGGCTATGCTCATAACAAAATATTACTTCTTTTTTTTATTGAGTCAAACCCCACCCCCGTTTCGCCCCCCCCCCCGTTTCGCCCCCCCCCCCCGTTTCGCCCCCCACCTAATCGGGTTGGAAGAATCAGACATTTTGGAAAACTGGATAAATTATTGTCTTATACATATGATTTACATTTCGTTAAAATCAGATATACATATTTGCAGTTTTAAGGGGTTCTGCCCCCATAGCTCCCTTAGAGGGCATGTATAGATTTGACACAGAGAAGGGCATGTAGAAATTCGGGACCACTACCATCGTCTTCCCCATGATGAATGTGTGACTCAACATTTCACATTTTTCTTGTATATATATATATATATATATATGTAATACACATTATGCCGGTCTAAAAAGTATCAAACCATTATTTTTCCCATGTAAAATAGAAACGATAGGGCGGCACCACTCTACACAGTGAAGGAAGACACCTTCATGCGCATGTGTGAATTTTATCACCGCCTTCCTGTGCGTTAGTCGCTGCCTGTCAGTCGCGGAGTGAGGTGCTACACAACATGTTCGTCAGATTACCGATTTTCTTAAGATGACTGAACGTGTTGAGCAAAGGTACTGCACTAAATTTTGTCACAAGCTTGGTGATTCTCAAAGCAAAACAATTCGGAGAAGATGTGATGAGTGTAACACAAATTAAGGAGTGGTTCAACAGATTCAAAAATGGCCGCACATTAGCCGAGAGTGACCAGCGTTCTGGCAGGCCCCAAACTGCTCAGGGTGCAGCTGTTGTTGAGAGGGTGCGAAATTTGGTGATGGAAGATCGTCATTCAACCGTGTGGGAGATCGCCCAAGAGGTCGGAGTGAGTAAAGATTCCGCACATGCAATTTTGCATGATGATTTGAACATGCGAAATTTGAGCCCAAGTTCTTGTCACAGAAACAAAAAGACCTCCGTTTTCAAGTTGCACAAGACCTTCTGGAAACCGCCAATACTGATCCTTGGTTTCTGAACATCATGATAACTGGAGATGAGTGATGGGTGTACGAGTACGACCCAGAAACAAAAAGACAGTCGTCGCTGTGTAACTAAAACCGAACAGGACTTCCATGAACAGAGTTTCTTTCCAAGAATCTCCTATATGTAGAACACACTATACCACGGGACTGCTTCCCTGTTGACTATAACATGGTCGTTTTCAAGTCCAATGTCAACAAATACTTGTCGAGCCATCCTCTTAAGTAATCAAATCCTGCCCATTCCACCCATCGTTTCTAATCCTCTCATAATATTGTTCATCATCCAATTGACAATCTCATTTACCCTTATCCTCAAGTGGCTTTTGGCTTTGGTTAGTGGTGACTCGGTAGTATAAAAAAAGTTTGATTCTGATTCTGGATCAAGATTGTTTAGAACTGTACCACATCCCTCTCCTCATACGCATGCACACTCGCACACTCCATTTTGATGCAAGAATTCCGATTTTGTTTCTCTCGAAAAGGAACTAATTTTCTTTAATAATCTTATACAATCTACACAATATAAATATATTCGTGTACATAGTGAATTTATTAACATGCTAGCAAGAAGACCTTGAGACTGTATTAACCCCATGTCCTTTTGTGCCCAACCTATAACACCATATTACCTTTTTCTTATTTTCAACTTTTACATTTTATCATATTAAATTTTGGGGATGGGGCCCAAGTCTGTACTCAGCATTGATGGGGTGAGAAGGCCAAAAAAAAGCATGACAGGTGCAAAGCAAAATCAAGGTAATGCGGACTGTCAAATACGCAAACAGTGACAAAGGAGTACTATCAAGATATTCTCCAGTGTCTCCGTGATGCAGTTCGGCGCAAAAGACCAGATGTGGACGGCAAAAAACTGGCAACTGCATCACGACAACGCCCCCACACATTCATCCCAATTGATCCAACATTGCTTGGCCAAACATGGAATTCTAGTCGTTCGCCAACCTCCCTACTCTCCAGACATGGCTTCTTGCGACTTCTAGTTGTTTCGAAAATTGAAGACTCCACTGAAAGGTTCCCGTTTTGAGACTAGACAAGAGATAATGCAGAACGCAGTGACGGAGATGAACACCGTTCCAAAAGAAGACTTTCAGAGGTGTTTCCGGCAGTGGATGGATCGGTGGGCTAAGTGTGTGCAAGCACAAGTGGCTTACATTGAAGGGGATTAGGGTCCCAACCCCGTCACGTATTTGAAATATTTTTTTCTGGCCTAAGGTCGGATATGTTTTAGACACGTCTCGTATATATAATACACATTATGTGTTAATATATATTAATGACATAGTTTGTTTTGAATCACATTTATTGTGTACATAGCCCACTTTAAACTGCATTGTCTGAAATTTAAACGATTTTCTTTGGAAGTCACTTTCTTATTTGAGGCAAGATTTTTAGAGGCTGGATGCCCTTCTAGATGCCTAGTCAGGGAGGTGATTGGGACGAGTGCTTTTATCGAGATACCATGACTAGGTGATTGCCTATCAAGGCTAAATAGTGCTTTGCCTGCCATTTCATCCTAAAATGACAGCAGACGGTAAATGTAGCAATAGCAGTATTTGAAATTCACCTAAGACATTCATGCAATGATATCCTTGATATCTTCATACTGACATGATATTAACATTTATTTTTGTAAGCTCAAATTATGTTCAATTGGAATCATATATTTGATTGAAGCTTTTAAAACCTAATTAAGAAATGAGCAATTTTTAAGCAAAATGTATTCTGAAAATGTAAACTTCCACAAGAAAATAATGAAAAAATTTACAAAAATAAAAAAAGATGTTAAATCTTAAAATGGCAGAAATTTGTAAAAAGATTCCATTAAAAATGTTCATTTTTGTAAAAGATTGTTTTTCATGATTCCACTTCAGTTTCTCTTCGAAAAATGCTTGTTACAAATTACATATATCGTGAGAAAGAGATATTGATTGTTCGGGTTCAGAATTCGTCAGAGAAATGATCAAGAATAAAATCAAGGCAACGAATAAAGAGAAAAGGAATGGTGTAAAAATAAGAGTTTTCAAGAAGATTGAAAATGGTAAAGCAGAATGAACAAGAAGAAATCAATAACAGAACGGAGAGAAAATGGTAAGGAATCAGTCAAAGCCATTTATGGATCCACTATGTTTTTTTTTCGTTTTTATAATAAACAATATAATTTGTTTAAATTAAATCTGCACATATTCACAGTTGATTCCTATTTAGAAATCATCAGACGGTAATTCATTTGTCAGAAATAGTTTCATATCAGAATCAAATGCATTGCATGTAATTTTAACATTTTCTGAAGGAATCATCTTCCAAAATGAGAATTATGAACACATTCCATCTTTCACATTCTTCATTCTTTTACTTTTTGAAAACTGATTTGTTAAAAAGAGATCGCAGATTGAGATTGAAAGCAAGAGAAATCATAAGGAGACAATTTTGGGCAAGAGAAATCATAAGGAGACAATTTGAACTTTGCCGTTTGAAACCGGTGTTTATTCTTTAAAATGTCCTTCTTTAGACATGGCTGCCGAAAATAAACATAAAGGCTTGGATGCGTTTTTGGAAACATGGTGAATTCTTTGATGTCAATGAGAAAACTTATTATAATGGCGATTAGATGTCTTCTCTGTCATTAATCGAAACTGTGTCACATTTCTCAAAGATATTACAACATATTCTCAAAGATATTTCAATATTATTCAGAAACATCGAGAATTACTGTCTTATTGTAATATTAATACTACTGTTGGCTCAGTATATTTGAGTTATGTACCTTGGGAAATGTTCAAGTTATCTCCCCTGAATTATACTGGCAACGAGTGCAAATGATTTTTCAGTTTTGAAACATGAAAAAGACTTGTACAGGCATTGATACAAGATTCAAAATCGAAGCTTGGTCTTTTTCTTGGTTGGGCTTCGAGGCCTGAGGCTCTCAGTGTTTACATTGTTTTCACGCCGCTGACACCATATCGTAAAATCTCCATTCTGCGGCAGTTCAGAATAGACTCTACAGAGAGCTAGCTATTTCAGCATGGAACTTTCACCACTGCGGAATAGTTTCTAGACATCATCAAAGTAAGTTTTCTCCTGGATTTAAAGTTGGGTTAAAGAGGCATTCTAAGTGAATATAAAAATTGTGACTACAACATGTGGACCTGGGTTAGGGTTTTTATTTACCTCCTCTTCAGGAGGTTAGGCACAAGGCCAGTTTTATCTTACTCCCACAAGGTATGATGTGACCCAAGGTCGGGTCAGGAAAGTGGGACTTGAAAAACCAGCGCCCGAGAAGGTGAGCACTCTGGCCATTAAAAATTGCCTGGGCAGCCTCGTCGGCATTCCCCGGTAGGGGTGCCTCAGGCAGTAAGCAATAAACTTACTTAAGTGAAACTTTACCTTTTTTTTAGACAGGTGTGATCATTATTTATATTAAAGTAGTTTTTGTCTACGTATCCATATAGTTTTGGGTATTTAGTGTATTTTTAATATACGGGATTGGAGTATTAACTCAGTAAGATAATGGTGTTCTTAATGTCTATTTTTGCAATTTCAAACGAGGATTATTTTATTGTCTTTCTGCAGAGGTCGTTTAATGTAAACATTTCTTTTTTAATGACGCATTCTAATATGGAGATAAAGATGAACTCAATAAAGATAATTCTTTTACATTTAGTTAGAAATATTTCAGTTCATTGAAACAGACAGTTGTCTATAAAAAAAACATCCAAGATGGTGGCCAAAAGATAAGAACTTAACGATTTTCTCAATTAAAAAAAGTCATCTTCTTTAAACATATAAAGTTATTTTGCAGATTTTTCAAAGTCAGACCCAAATAGCAATCCGTCTGACATATCGATACTTGATTCGAACTAGCAGATTTTCCGTTCTTTCCGTTAACTATGTTATTGGCAGAAAGACATTTTATTTTCCGTTACTTTCTTCCAGAAATACTTATTCCAGCTAAGGAAAGTTTCATAATGGATACTTTTTCTTTGTTATTTATAATGACAGGGAGATAACAAAGATTTTTTTCCGAACAGTAGTTTTACTTGAAAGTTACTAAAAGTCTTCATAAATCCTTACATATTAAATGATTGAAAGTTTTAAAGTTATTTACATGAAATCATTTTATAAATAGAAGTTTAAACAACATTACTGTTATAAAATTAGTTATAGTTTTATAACAATTTGGTTCAGTTAATAATTTAATAATCAAACAAAACCGTGATGATTGAATTTAACTTTAAAAATCTAATTTAAAAAAGATTCTTTGGTATAAAAAAAACAACGAATATAAACAGCATATTTAAAAAAAAAATACAAAACAAAAATAAAAGTATAAATATTCCCGGGCAGCGCCGGGTATGTACAGCAGCTAGTTTTATAATCAAAATGATGAATTCTTTTTTAAATCCTCATATTAAACAATGCCTAATACGATATGTGGCTGTAAAATGAAAACGGTTACACATGCACCCGTTTTTTAACATTTTTAAAAGTGCAATGTTTTGTTTTGGAATTTCTTAGAAGAGGATTGATAATTTTGAATTTTTGGACTACTATTCTTATCTTTGTTGTTATATTCACAACGTTTCAGCCGATGTAACCTTCGATCTTCTTCATGTGCGTCTTTTGAACTTGGAAACCTTCTCGTCCGATTTGGGAATATCTATGTTGAACACGAGAACCTATATAGAATTTCAAACTGAACTCTTTATTTAATTCACAGGAGTAGATTGTATCCGGTTATGGCTGACAGAATGGGAACAATGTGTTATATTATGAGGGGCCCTGTATTCTGAAAACGTGTAAAGTTAGCTAGTATGGATTATGAACTGGGTGAAAGAAATATGGTGGAGTGCAAAATAGGTGCATATATAAATTGGGACAAACAAAAATGTTCCCACGGTGATTCATTCTGAGAATAATAACACACTGGATGTGAGTTGGTCGAGATGAAACACTCGGATCAAAAAAGGTTAGACACAAAGCGATATTGAGTTCTGTTATGACATTGGTTGAAGGGTCAAAGGGCTCTGATGTCACAGATCCTTGGTGAGAAATTAGTTTTCTAGACAGTTCACCATGGAGGCGCGAAAAGGACAGACGCCCATAAACTAAGCTCTGCAACGTGTAGAGTCCGGGTGACATCGCCAGATATGGGCTAAGACGCAGAGCAAGATCCTAAGGACGGGACAAGAATATAGCTGACTGCATCCGTCACATTCCACAAACAGTATGAAAATAAAAGAGAGTGTGAATGAAGGAACCGACGAGTGGAAATCTCTCCGATTGAAGTGTGAAATAAAACGATAGAATCTCTCTCAAAAGTCTTGCCTTCGAGCGTTTTTGTCTCTTGTTCATGAGGACAGAGTTTGCCCACAAGACAGGTACCCCAGCACGATCACGAGCCAGCAACGGAGATGGGTGTGCAAGCAAACCCACGACCAACAGTGAGGCAGAAATCTGTAAGGTAACTTTTAATATTGATTTAAAACGTAAGAACGATTTGAAACTTGTTAAGGACATTATAAGTTTAAAGGCTTAAGAACTATTGTTAAAATGTGGAGATAAAACTCTGTTAATTATTCTGCATTTAAATGAACGCTAAATTTTCTGAGAGGCCCGGCCGACGTTTCTAACTTTCGCAGTGAGTTTCGTGTTGTTTCGATTTTTGGTGTTGCTTCGAGAAACGTTGACCCCGGGCCTGCGCTATTACAAACTATAAAAATATATAGAATAAGAGTTGTAAAGTATAGTTTGCAATATGAGTTAAGAAAAAAAAATCTATAATGTCACAAATGTACCCTTATGGATTAAATAAAAGGTTCAGTTTGAAATTTTGTACGGGTTCCCAAGTTTGAAAATATGCATATGAAGAAGATCGAAGGTGATATCGGCCGAAATATTGTGACTGTTATAGTCACAATATTTCGGCCGATATCACCTTCGACCTTCTTCATATGAAAATAGTCGTTTCAATAATCCAAATAATACAACAGAGATATTTTGTTTGAAGATTAACGATATAATCAAGTATAAGGTGGTCATTTTATGTTAATTTCACAAAAAAACTGAACCCCCTGCTAAAAACTGAATTAATACTTTTTCCAAATTTTTCCTTCATAGAATGAAAATTTGGTGATTAATCGATAATATTCTGAACAATGTGTGAAACAAAATCCGTGCTGAACTGGGATTCTATCATAAATATTTCGTTAACCTAAATAATAACACTAAAAAAATGTAGAAAATCCTACTGGGAAGACTAAGAAAATATTTATTTTTGCAAAAAGTTTTTCTTTTTTTTTAATGAGTTTTCTGGGTTTTTTTAATTTTTTTATTTAAAAAAAAAGTAAAAAACCATTCCTGGTAGAAAGCAAAAACAAAAACAAAAGATAAAACTTCTTTTTCAACACTTGCCCATTAAAAGATAGGAATCAACCTCTCTAAAATAAAATAAAGTATGAATAAAAGAACCAACAAAAACAAACCCTAATTCGATATTCTAACTTACAAAAACATTTTCGTTTTATAGGCTTCATTAATCTTTTTTTTTCGAGCCAAAATTGAATTAGTTTGAGTTTCATTCATTGAATATGCAGTGACACGGATTTACAAAAATCCCTCCCCAAATAACTGCTTGTGAGGTTAGAAATAATGGTCATTTTATATTCATTGCATCAGTGCCCTTGTATAATTTATCTGTTTCCAAGCTAAACACGTCACAATTGACAAAGAGGGGGGAAGAACAATAACAGTTATGCCGTCGCTGAATAATTTCAAACAAAATTCTATCAATAAAACAACAACAACAAACATCTATTCGATGAAATGCAAGACTGATAATTTGAATTTTCTGATAATTTGAATTTTCTGATAATTTTTCTTTCTCCTTTACTAAGCTATTTTGTTCAATGGGAAAGTTTGGGCTTAAATTCATAACTTAGAAAATACTTATGGCTAGCTTTTCAATGTCTACTTAAGATAGAGCAACAAGCAATTGAAGGAAAAAGGTTGAAAAGATTTTCTGGCAAGGAAAATGAATGACTTGCTCTTTCTTAAACAAAAATAACAAGAATGGACATTCTAAAGATACGTCCATTCAGTGGCAAACAGAGGGGGGCATTAAATTTAATCCATAATTAATGACCATGACATCAAATAAAGCAAGATTCCCTGAATTTCAATTTCTTCTTAAGACCCCCACAAATTTTACACATATTCTAAGATCAAACTCATGTAATGGATTTTAATCAAAAAAAGAATAAGGATTGTAGACATAAGGTTTAGTATCATTATATCTTGATTTTCATCTTTGTAAGGGGGACATAAATGTGGTGTATAACTGTTTGGTTTAGGGAATTCATTTTCTGTGTCCTCGGACGGGTATAACCAGTAATACCACTTTTTATGGTATTCGCCCAGAGTCAGGCATTCAACCTTCCACTGGCCTAATGAATTAGGGCGTATGATCGTGATTCTCTTCTGAATCTACGAATTACGTTCGAACCCCCTCCCCTCTCTCCCACCCTAAGACAAATTCACTAATACTCCCACCCTCCCCTTTTTCATTCACTACCATCCACATTCATTTCACTCTCTGCCACCGACTTCTCTCAGCCCGGACCTTGGTCCTGCGCTCCCAGTAGTTGCTACTACTTCTTCTCATCAACCCATCATGTCAACCAAATAGTTTCATACTTGTGTGACATTTTTCTTAAAATTATCATCCTGAGGAAGTCTTACAAATGAAGACGAAACGTTGATGAATACATAAAAAACATCTTTTGGTTTTTCCTTTTTCATTTCCCATATATATATATATATATATATATATATATATATAAACAAGCTGAATTTTTGGAACATGATTAGCTGATATTGATTATGTCATAAATTTTGTATTCTTCTGAGTAATAATACATTATATATATATATATATATATATATATATATATATAATATTTTATAAATAAATATTAAATTATTTTTACCTACAGACGCTAGTGTTTGAAGCTTATAGCTCTGCAGTAAATTAACAATTTAAGACGGTTAGGAAGCACGAACCCGGTTCACAGAGTCAGCCTAGAATCTGCAAACAGTCGCCCTATCCTCGCGGCCACCGGAAACTGTCATGTGATTAAGTGCAATTAAGATCTATATGTACTTAGAAGCAGATAGCAAACAGACGACTAATCGAGAGTGTTCGACGAACGTATTCGGAACCTATGTATGCATATATATTTGTGCCAAATGCTGAAAGCATTTTAAACATATGTCGTTTTTTCAATAAATTTAAAATGACTAAGCATAAATCAAAGACTATATAAGTGGAGTTGTTGGCTGTCATTAGCGATAATGCAAAGCTTTTCGTATGAACAAATAGATCCCTATTTCACTGCTGACATTTTTCATATAAACAGTGAGATTTCTATTTCTCTCTTGTGCCAATCACACAGTGGATAAAAGCTATGGCTATATAACACCGACCAAGTTTCAATCTTAGCCTGGAGTATTCCCATGTCTAACCACAATGAACAGTTGTCATACAGGGAGACAGACTCTTAGGACTATATATATATATATATATATATATATATATAGTTGGGCACCAAGTTATTTTTTATGCAAGCGTCATTAAAGACCAGAGAGTTGTGTTAACCGGTTGAGTATGGCACTTAACGTTGTGTCGTGGGCCATTCCTCGAGCGCTTTCGGTCTCTCGACCGTCTTCAGGAAGCTGTGTCTTATAATTAGTAAAAAGCCGTATTTATAGTTTTTTTTATTAGTTATGTATTAATTTATATATATATATATATATATATATATATATATATATATGAAAATAGTAGTGGCCCTAAATTTGAAATGACTAAGAAATTTATCTTCAAAACTATGAAAGAGTTAGGACTCAAAGTTGAAATAACTGCAGGTATCAAAATTACAAACTTTTTAGATATTACCCTTAATCTTAACCAAGGAGTATACAAACCATAGGATAATGAAGGATAACTATGATCCAATATACGTAAATCCAAAATCAAGCCATCATCCAAGCGTTATTAAACACATACCGTTATCCATAGGTCATAGAATTAGCAATAATTCTTCTAATGAAGAAATTTTCAATAACAATAGTAGTGCTTACAATGATGCTCTGAGTAATAGTGGTTATATTAATACGACTATAGAATATCAAGATAATAGGAATAAGAATAAAAATAAAACAAATAGAAAACGAAAAATTATTTGGTATACACCTCCGTTTAACCAACTAGTTAAATCAAAGATTGGACATATGTTTCTTAACTTAAGCATTTCCCAATTAATAACCCATTGCATAACATCTTTAACAAAAACCCAATTAAACTTAGTTATAGTTGCACTAATAATTTAGAAAAAATAATCAAAGGTCACAATAGACAAATACTAAAGGATAATGATACAAACAACGTAAGTAGCATACAAGATAATGAATGTAATTGTAGAAATAAAAGTGAGTGCCCGTTACAAGAAAAATGTTTAATGAAACATGTAGTATATCTAAGTACAATTTTCCCAGAGAATGATCCTAATTTGAAAAAATTCTACATAGGGGGTACTAGTACTGATTTTAAAGATAGGTATAGAAACTATAAATGCTCATTTAACAACATAGATACTGATAGAAAAGGCACTTCATTATCTAGATATATTTTATCCCTAAAAAGAAATGGCATAGTTCCTGTAGTGAAATGGAGTATTTTAAAAAATGCACCAGTACCTACACTAAATAACCCTACCTGTTTTCTGTGTTTAAATGAAAAACTGGCGTTAGTTTTGTTTCCTAATAAGAATGCTCTACTAAACCAGAGAGACGAGGTAGGTTACAATTGCAGGCACTTCAAAAAGTTCACCTTAGATAAGTATTGTGAGAACGATGTAAACATAACTTAAAAATAAATAAAAATAAATAAATAAATAAAAAATAGAAATAAATAAATAAAATAAATAAATAAATAAATAATGAATGAATAAAAAATAAAAACAAAGATTAGAAATTAAAATCATTATTTCCTTAAACATAACATTAAATTATTACAAATGATAAAGGATCGCGTAATTAATGTAGCATAATTAACAATGATAAGTAGGATTAAGTTAACTAATTTAATCATAGGATAACTTGATGTAGAGATCTTGAATATATAATTAATAACAACAATAAATTTTTCTTAAGGAAAATAAAGATAGGTTTATCAAAACCACTATTAATTAAAATTTTGGAAAGTATAGATATTAATGTTAGTATTATAGATATAGTTTTCAGATTATTTTGGTGAGTTGTTATTATACATATTAGGTTATGTAACTGATTGTATTGGTATGACTCCGGATGATGGAATAACTATTAATAACCAGGAGATCTACAAATTAATAAGTTACAAAGTTTAGAATTTATATTGAATTTAGAAGTTTATTGCAAGGTGAACATAATGATAAAATTAGTGAAATTAAATTAATATCAATTAAACGTCCATTAGACTAAATCAATATAGATGGACACATAAAGAGAGATTATAATTAATAAAAAATAAAATAAAATAAAAAATGCAATTCCTTAATAAAATAACGCAAAATTATTACAAAAAATAAAGTTTTAAGTAGATTATCATAAAAAAACTAGATAAAAATAATAACTAGTCGATATTAAAAACTTGGTTTCTAATTCTCAATTAATTAGGGGAATAATATTGCGGTTGGATTAACTTAATTCGTCGGTAAATATGATTGTTATTTGTTAAGAATTTTAATTAAATAATAAACAGCGATTGTCTTAAGGTATATAACACTATATTTGGTGGCTTATTGGGAAAATATTTAGTAAGAAGATTAAAAATTAAATTCTTAACACATTACGCAACATAAATAAATATATATATAAGTGTGTGTGTATATGTGTGTGTATATATATATATATATATATATATATATATATATATATATATATATATATATGGGTGTATGGGTGAATATATATATGTTTTTATTTTTACATCTATGTATAAGTGTGTATGTATGTTTGTGAGTGTATAAATGTGTACGTATAAGCGTAAATGTGTGTGTGTGTGTGTGAGTGTCTCGGTGTGTGTGCATGTGATTAAGGAAGAGGAGACGGATATGTCTAATCGGTCCTGCCAAAAGTTTTAGCAAAATAGATAAATATATTTATAAGTGTGGGTGTATATATATATATATATATATATATATGTATGGATATATATATATGGATATATACATATGTATATATGTTTTTAATTTTACTTCTATATATAAGTGTGTATGTATGTTTGTGAGTATATAAATGTGTACGTATAAGCGTAGGTGTGTGTGTGTATGAGTGTGTCTCGGTGTGTGTGCGTGTGGTTAAGGAAGAAGAGACGGTCGAGTCTAGTCGATCCCGCCAAAAGTTTGAGCATGACCGAATTTCTAGTGTGTAGATAGATAGGTGTCAAAGTTGTCATCTTGTGGAAAAGGTTTCTCATCTGAAGATTTTTGAAATGTAATTTGTCTGCTTTTTCTTTCTTTTTCTTTCTTTCTTATGGTTGTGTATTGGCGGGTATACTCTTTGCTCACCAGTGTATCCCTGAAGAGGAACCGAGAAGGTTCTGAAACGATTGTCGGATACTCAAACTATGTTTATTTTAATATATATATATATATATATATATATATATATATACATATCTTTATTCGTTTATTTATTATTTATTTGTTTATTTATTTTATTTATTAATTTTTTAAATTATTTTTTTATTAAATTAACAAGAAAGATAGCGAAGAGAGAAAACTCTCGACCGTCTTCAGGAGGCTGTGTCTTATTGTTACTAAGTTTTATTCTATTATTCTATAGTATTATTCTACTGAAAAAAAAAATATATATATATATATATATATATATATATATATATATATACAGACTAGCTTGTTTTGTCGGCTTAATATCACTTCGCAAAGTTCACTACTTGAAATATCAATTTAAAATAAACATTTACTTCATAATTTTGTTGTAAACACAAAACAAAACATTTTTTATTTATTCATATAAAAAGATAGATAAACAATAACATTTTTGCAATTTCGACACAAATTTACTTATCTTTTCAGTGTGACCGTAAAAATAGGAAAAGAAAGAAGAAATAAATTTGCCTTTTCAATTTAAAATTAGATCGTATAGTAGCATCGCATATACATCAGCTGTATATAAAACAGATTGTGCGTCTGTTGTATAAGTTTGTAAATTGATTTAACACTAACTTGACATAGGACGTTTTCATTTCACCGTTAGTGCGAGAACTAGGCCCAATATATATATATATATATATATATATATATATATATATATATTATAACAAGCCGCCATTCTGTGTAATGCATAACTCTACGTCTCGCATAAGTGCTCTTGACTGCTACCGAGTCAACCATAACTTTCGTATCAGTGTTCAAACTGTGTGACCGGCAGGGATTGTGCCCTCTCATATTGACGATTGCAGATTGGCATGAAACACATATGTATATGGGTCTATTTTGAAAATGATATTTATTTATAAATGATTATTCAAAGCTCTCACAAGACAATGCATGGTGGAGCATTGCTATGCACCTTGGCTACTGAGTAAAACATGACTTTCGTATCAGGGTTCAAACTGTATGACCCATACTGACGATTGCACGTTTGGCAAGAAACACATGTGTATATGGGTTTATCTTGAAAATAATATTTATTTATAAATAATTATATATTTATATATATATGTAGGCTACACACATATATATGCTACACACACATATAGATCTGCTACACACACACACACACACACATATATATATATATATATATGCTACACACAATCATATATATATATATATATGCTACACACACACATATATATATATATATATATGCTACACACACACATATATGCTACACACACACACACATATATATGCTACACACATACATACATATATGCTACGCACACAAACATATACATATATGCTGCTACACATATATATATATATATTTCTGTTTTGCCGTTTTTCAATACATTTTGAAATCTTCACTTTTTCTGAAGAGGTTCGTTGATCCGAACGAAACCGGTAAAATCTTTTTTTAATGATTTTCTCATGTATTTGATTTGTTTTCCTTTTGTCGTTTTTACACACCTTGTCTTTACAACATTTCATTTTATCCTCATTATATATATATATATATATATATATATATATATATGTCATCTACATACAGACTGTTTCGCTGTATTACAGCTCTTAAATGCCTCAAGTCGGTATTGACACTCAACCGTCGAGCTGACAGTCGGCGCTTCTACCCCTGCGCTATCACGCAACACTGGCTGAATGTAAGTGAAATCTTAATACAAACATTGTCAAGTGCCGGGAGCTCGAATCGGTTTCATATAAATATCTATGTATTTTAGTATGGGGATAGAACGCGGAAGCCTCTGTGTAGCTTAATTGGCATAAATATATTTTCATAACTTACTACTTTGCTCTACTCAAATACTGAGCACTGTTGAAGTAAATACTGAAAATTGATACATAAAAGGTTATATCTCCTTATAACATTTTATGTGGA
>OY744539.1:57979180-58041680 GCA_963556195.1 Sepiola atlantica | reverse complement strand
GCAATGACATTACTGCAGGTAATAAAATTAAACTTTGAAAATATATTAAAAAATTTACATTAAAATACATAAAATTATATAAAACATCAAATATATCGGTCGAAAACATACTTTTTTGCTAAACTTTTACAATTCATCTAAGTCATAAAGTTTAAAACAGCTTCAAGAAAGATATCAAAGAGGTTGATTAAAAAACAATCCAGGTGGTGAGTGGTATTCCAAAAACGAAAAAGTTATCCAGGCGGGAAATTAGTTTGCTATCAATGCAATACATGACAGTGAAAAGTGTATCCAAGGTGTATGCAAATTAATGCTCTATCTATTATTAATGCTCTATCCAGTATATTGAGCTTCAGTTTTATCCGGATGTTCACTAATTACAGATATTAGGTGCCTCTTATATCTTTTGTGGTATTAACATATATATATATATATATATATATATGCATACTCTCTCTCTAATAAACCTTCAAAGGCAAAACTTATGCATGTGTATCCATTTGTTAGTCTATTTTCGCAGATCAAAAGAACAGCAGCATGAAAGATTCTTAATGGAAAAATATGACACTGAACGATAATCCGTTTTTGCTGACGAACACAGAATGGAAATTAAACGATCCAAACGGTTCGAAGAAACCCATTACATTGAAATGCAGACGCAAATCACCCGGCAAGCACAAGCAGATGACAGAAAATGGAAGCATTGACGTTCAGTATAGATTCTTACATAATAAGAAAAACTAACAGGCTTACATCGGCAGGAAGCAGACGCTATTAAATGAATAAGGTTTGCTTCAGAAATCAGATCATTCGATGTTAATTAAGTAATCAGCGTCGCTGAAATCGCCTCAGATTTTATAGACTTTTGTCTAGGTAACGAATAGATTTTTTTCGTTTTTTTAGTGAAAGATAGGCACATTCTATTATCGAACCACAGTTACGAGAAGGAAAAAAATGATAAAACGATACCAAGAATCGACATCGCTCTCTCTCTCTCATTATATATATATATATATATATATATATATATATATATATATATATATAACTTAAAGAAAGAGGCAAACTGTTTTCAAAAACCATGTGTTAGATGCAGATATTTTTATTAAAATCAAAATATTATTTTTTTTTTCATCTTGACTTTTTTCTCATAATTTCGCTCGGTATCACAAGCTTCATCAGAGGTTTAAACAAATAAAAGGTATTAACCTTATTTTTTTTTTCGTAAGAATCCTTCCTGGTCTTGTAGAAGTGACGTTATTAAATTATTAGAAAAAAACTCAAGATGAAAAATAAATAGTATTTTGATTTTAATAAAAATATCTGCATCTAACACATAGTTTTTTGAAGGCATTTTGCCTCTTTCTTTAAGTTTTAAATTTTAAAGATGCTTAAAAAATAGACTTTCCCAAATATATATATATATATATATATATATATATATATATAATATAATATAAAACTTTTTATTCATACAAACATTTTTGGCTACAAATTTGCAGACATATTTCAGTTCTAGCTGGTTACCTGCTGAACCTTTTCAGGACACTGATTAATATCGATGCAACAATGGAAATGAAAGGGCAATTCTTTGAAGAAATAAGACGTGTTTAAAGTCACGTGATTCATTAAGATAAGATTTAAGAATTACGCGGTTAATGTCTCGGCTATTTTTAATTATTCATTTTTAATTCTTTTCTTTTTTTCTCTTTCATTATTTTTGTTGTCTGTCTATTTAGTTCTGTCATTTCTGTGTATATACTAGCAAGGGTGTTTTACCCCGCCTAATAAACCGGTATCGTCCGGGCCTTTGGGTCTGGATTTATGCCGGTCTATTGGGGGGGGGGTGTCGGTCCTGTGCAGTTCTAGGAGGTGCACCCTCCCAGGCTTTGCCTCCCCTCTTTGAAGAGGAGTAAGTTTATTGCTTACTGTCTGAGGCGCCCCTACCGGGTAATGCCGACGGGGCTGCCCAGGCAATTTTTAAACAGCCAGAATGCTCAAATTCTTGAGCGCTGGTTCTTTCCCACTTTCCCGACCTTGTGTCACATCTTACCTTGTGGGAGGAAGATAAATAGAACTAGCAGTCCTGTGACCCACTATTGTCTGGGAATTTAGACTACCCCCACAAAAAAACCTCTGTTGTCCAACCTTGAACTTGTTGTTGATGGTAGTCCAGAACGAACACAGACCCCACGATATTAATGTAAAATAGCAAGCGGAAAAGTAAAGGACAAACTTTAAGTTTGACATTTGCAAATCACCTAATCTTGTTGTATAATTTTTTAAAAGATAAACATTTCTAGTAAGTAATCGTTTGGAAATGATTGCCATTATTGAACCGACATGAAAGGGAAAATAAAATAGCAATAAACAGAACGATACCAAAAATCGATATTTATATCGATCTATTATTGTACTAAAGCTGACTTAATCAACGTTTGTTTCCCTAAGGCTTTTGCCCTATATACTTTTATGGCACAAAATACATGCTAAAATATTCCTCAGTTCTGTGGTTGAATTATGTTTGAAAGAAGTTTCCTTGTTAATTCTTTTAATTAGCTATAATTTGCAATTTACTGAACCAGTCACCCATCTCTCACTTCGCTACCTCTGTATTTCTCTCTCTCTCTCTCTCTCTCTCTCTCTCACTCTCTCTCTCACTCAATGTTTATTGATTCAACCACTTTCTAATAGCGTTTAATGTCTCTGTGAAATGCATGTATATCTGTAATTCGAATCAACAATGTCGCACTAATTGGCAAAATGTCAATGCAACTCTAGTAACTAATTAGTTCCCAGTGTCTACACAAATCGCTAACAGATACATTTACGAGTAAAAAATCAATGAATTAATTAATAAATTATTTTATACAAAATTGTCTGTTTTTTTTTTTAATTGAAATCGCTCCAGACAAGGCATGAAGCCACTTGATGTAAGGAGCTTACAAGAACGAAATACGATAATTGCAAAGACAGCAAATTGGTGGAGACCACGAGTCAAACGAGCTGGAACAAGAGTTAAATAAATGAAATCATATGCCCTTAAAAAGGTTAAGATGAAAATTCATATACTCTAAATGTACAAAAGCAAGGAAATTCCCAAATTGTTACACTTTTATTGTCATTAAGGGTATGACTACATATCAACCAAACCATTTCATTATCACATCAGTATGCATGAGTGGATGAAGTGTGTGAGGTGCGCTGAAGAAAAATTCCTACCAGTTAAATACATAGCCCTGTTGTGCTCGCATACCTTTAATGACAATAAAAGTGTAAAAATTTGGGAATTTCCTTGCTTTTGTACATTTAGTGTATATGAATTTTCATCTTAACCCTATCAAGGGCATATGATTTCAGTATACTGGCATTTATCATGGAATGTCACTACTTTTGTAAAGGTTATGCCTCAATACAATGGTCATTTTTAAGGCTTTTTGAAATTTTCTGGAAAACTAAGGTATATGGTAAACTGAAATTAAAATTCCATCAACTAGACCCTAGAAACTCTATCTCTGCCAAAAATCAGCTGGATCCATCAAATAGTTGATGAGATACAGGGTGGCACATATGTACGTACGTACACACAGATAACATGATTTAATGATTGAACTTTCTGGATCTCTGGGTTGCCTTGACTAATGATGCTGAAATTCTACACACTTATAGAACCTATCAAATGAAAATTTTGTGCAAAGTTTTAACTAATTTGGTTTATTGGTTTTTGAGTTATGATTGATCAAAAAATTAGATTTCCAGCATAGGCCATTCTTGAAGTATATTAAGGGATAAAGCGCTCTCGCGCCTCCCTTGATTTATTTCTTACCAAACTAACTTTAATTCTGTTATCCATTTGTCTTGTTTTTTTTAATACTTACTAATGAGTCACCATTTATCAAGGTTAAATCCACTCAAGGATACGAGTTGATGAGATCGGTAGATTGGCAGTTGAATGATGAAGAATATCATGAGAGGATTGAAAATTATGAATGGAATGAGCAAAATTTGATTGCTTATGAGGACGGTTTCTAACAAGCATGAATGGGGCTAATAAGTCCTATACAGTTGGAGTCATTTCGCCATTTTAAAAAGGTGTATGTTTTTGGGCAGACCAAAATGATGCTCAGCAAATCATAACAGAATTTAATACATTCACAATTTTTCTACTTCTAATTTTATAAGAAAATGACTTCAACATTTCTTTTTTCACTTTTGGTCAATGAAATGTAATCCACATAAACTTTCTTTATTTTTTTCTCCTTCAATTCTCATTTATTTATATCCTGAGTATTTCTATTCTTACATATTTCTTTCTCCAACTCAGTATTTCCTTAGAATATAAGTTCCTTGTTTATCTGTTTATCCTTAGCAAATGCTAACCTTGTTTACTTACTGTTCTCCATAAATATTGGTAAACCACGCCCTAAAACACAGCTAAAAACGAGCCTATTCTCATTCCCAATCTTCTTTTTTTTCCCTTTTTCTGACAGGTACTTAACGTATTGAGGTTTACGCTCAATTTTTCTTCAGCAACTTTGAATGTTTTTGTCTTCCGAGTCAAATGGTTCTTCTTCCCTTTACAGAAAAACAAACTTTAAAAAAATTCATTTTTCTTCAGAAACTAAAAAAAAAAAAATGGCATCAGCTAAAGAATAGAGAACAGTTTAAGAAGATAAAATAATCAAGATGAAATACGGGGAGAAAAAAAAGCAGATTGAAAAAATATTTTTCTTGGTTTTGTCAACCAACGTTTACTTCATTGAATTTTGCAAAAATAATTTTTCTCTCTTAGTCAACAAGAAAAAAACTTGGGCCTCTCCTTAGAGATCAAGTGTTTCAGGTAATTGGTTTTCTCCTCTATTATTTGCTTGGCTAAACGTCAAAGATGCTTTTAGATTTGTTCTTCTCTCAAATCGTTCTGTGTAATTCCTATAATTTTTTTTCATAATCATTGCAAATAACATGATTTTTTTAGAACTCGTTTCAGATTGATACCCCTATAATAAAAACATGAAGAGCGATATAGCTTATGCAGCATTGTTCTGCTCATAATAGTTTGTACATACATAGACAACTATTTATAGTTGTCGATAGATCAGAGAGTTCTTATACAAGGGAGATAATCGCGAACAAGTGAGGTAACTTATGACATTACTTTATTACAACTCCACCTATAAAATGTTGAAGTTACAACAATTACAGCAATAGCAAGCAGCATTGGCAAATTGCAATCGGCTGTACTAGTAAGATCAAAACTTTATTAAAAAATGGAAAGTACACAAATGCTATACTGCTGTCGGTTCTTACAAAGTTACTATTAAAGACATAAAAGATTTTAATATAAATATAGGCGGCAAATTAGTTCAAAACAATTTATTTGGGTTTACCTATTTTTTTATATTGGTTTACTTATTCCTGTGTAGCATATATTTTTAATAGAAATCGCTCCAGACAAAGCAGGAAGCCACTTGATGTAAAAAGCTAAAAAATTACCACTTCATGGTCAAAAACTAGCCAATAAGTGTTAGATGGATAAATTCCGACCCAGAAAACAGCAATTCTTTCCCCTTTGTCAGAAATATCACTTGTGGAATGTGAAGACTAAAGGACAAGATCAGGGAAATGAGAGTAACGAGGGTGCCGCAAGTTAACCCAAGCTCCACTTTCTACTCTCTTAGAAACAATTTAATATTTAATAGAAAATATAATATATGTGAAGTTAATAGTAGTTATTTGTCGCATGTGTTTTCTTCCGGACGTAAACTCCATATTGATGCCCTCCATTAATCCAACCCCATTCTAACGGTAATTTTAAATGCTTATATCTTCAATTTAATATTCAATTTTTTTTAACGCAAATACATAACACATGAGTAGGTAAATCAAAAATGAATTGTTTTGAATTATTTCCCAACGATATTTTCTTTTAAAATCTTTTGTGTCGTCGACAATAGTAACGTTTACCCATTACTTCATTACAATTCTAACTGGAGACAACACCATCTGAAGCTCGCCTTAAAATGTGGAAAACAAAGCTGACCGGTGTCGTCTTGTCCACTGGGGCTTGATTCCGCCGGTTTGTGGGTTTGTCCTGTGCAGTTCTAGGAGGTCCACCCTCCCAGGCTTTGCCTCCCCTCTTTGGGGAGGAGTAAGTTTATTGCTTACTGCCTGAGGCGCCCCTCTTGGGGAATGCCGACAGGGCTGTCCAGGCAATTTTTAATGGCCAGAGTGCTCACCTGGCTGGCTTTTCAAGCCCCACTTTCCCGACCCAACCTTGGGTCACATCTTACCTTGTGCGAGTAAGATAAAAATGGCCTTGTGCCTAACCTCCTGAAGAGGAGGTAAATAATACCCACACAGCTCGACTAGGAGAACAATACATAATCGATTAAACGAAAACTAAAAAAAAATACTGTGTAAATCACGCAGAGGCGAGAAACACATTTGAAAACTTTCTGTTCATACATTTAGATAGATTTGAACACTTTCTGTTTAGACATTTAGATAGATTTGAAAACTTTCTGTTTATACATGTAGATAGATTTGAAAACTTTCTGTTTATACATTTAGATAGATTTGAAAACTTTCTGTTTATACATTTAGATAGATTTGAAAACTTTCTCTTTATACATTTAGATAGATTTGAACACTTTCTGTTTATACATTTAGATAGATTTGAAAACTTTCTGTTTATACATGTAGATAGATTTGAAAACTTTCTGTTTATACATGTAGATAGATTTGAACACTTTCTGTTTATACATGTAGATAGATTTGAAAACTTTCTGTTTATACATTTAGATAGATTTGAAAACTTTCTGTTTATACATTTAGATAGATTTGACAACTTTCTGTTTATACATTTAGATAATATATGAACAGAAATTTTTCAAATCTAAGATAGATTTGAAAACTTTCTGTTTATACATTTAGATCGATATGAAAACTTACTGTTCATACATTTAGATAGATTTAAAAACTTTGTGTTTAGACATTTAGATAGATTTGAAGACATCATTCTCAAATAGATATTAAGCAGAATTTTGTTTCTTGCATTATCTTAAAAAAAGATACAATTTACCATTTAAAATTTTTTTCATCCAATGGTTAATTGTTTGAGGAATTCTCTGCCAGCATGAAAATATATCACTTTACATATAATATATTTCTTCTAGTGTGAACAAGTTGTATTTTTATATGAAACAGGTCTATGTGTTATCTGAAAATATTCTGAAAATTATGTGTTTCGAACCAACTTGCTTAAATGGAATTGAAATTAGCGATCCAATTAGCAGATAATTGAGCAGGTGGATTGAGTTCAAACTCTGGCAGACTTTCATTAAAAATAATTATTTCATTCTATGTGCTTTTTGCTTTTTATTCTTTGTTTTAATGTATAGTTTTTTTCATTTCATTTACTTTTTAGATAAAAAAAGGAGTGATTTTTTATAAGTTGTTTCGTTTAATTTGTCTGTTTTGTGAGATATTCTTTTGAATGTTATTTATAGTAACAAAACGATACACATTACGATTAGTTGAACACAACTTGATATTTTAACCATCGTTTGGTACAAAGTGTGGGTTCATACCTTTCCCAATGGTTTTAGCACATATTTCAATACAATAGTTCTGCTTAGATTTGATCTCAGCACAGTTTGTTCCATAGTCTGTTATAATATTTATAAGTCACATAACGCACCCATTTTTATACGTTGTGTGTAAGGACAAACCTATCTTCCAACTGAACGCAGTTTATCAGTTTATGGCCCATCTGTTTCTGAGACCCACAGAAACCCATTTGGCATTGTCTGCTAGTTTTGCTGGAATATATATAGATTGTACCACAATATATATCAACTGTACCGCAGCGTGAGACCATTTGAGATTTACCAGTTGTTGTATCTATGGACATAAAAACTGACTAACCATAGGAGCTCACCATCTAGAAAGAAACCATTACTTTTATAAAGTGTTAAGTGGTCTGCAATCACAGCATGGAACCTTGTATCCAAGAAGACATTATTATTTCAGAGTCCAGCCGATTTCTTAAGTGATTTCTCTTTTTTTAACTAATTATTTCTCCCATTGCTGGCCTGCCGTTTGTAGCATGTATCAATGCAGCCCCCACTAAACCTGCAGCATTACATGTTTGTAGCATGTATCGATGCAGCCCCCATTAAACATGCAGCATTACACACGTTTACACAGAGAGGGATATTATTCCTCAAACTATAATTTATCACAGTGACCATATCAGAACCTCCAAAGTGAGCCTTTTGTCTTTGGCCTGTTATTCGAAATGAATCTCGAAAGAATAGCATTAAGATATTTGCCAGAACACTCAATCCAGTGAAATTCTCGAAGAGAGTTTCTGTAGCATAAATTACTAACGAAGACTCGAAACCATGTAAAAAGAATTATTATGATGCAGTTTGTTTAGGAATTTTGGCAATACAGCTTATGTTTGATAATGGCCCTGTGAGGCCGGACGTATATTGAGTGGACGTATATGTGGGGGGGATCGTTTGGTTTGGCTTGTGCGATTTAGTGTGGGTGAACCCGTACAACCAAGTGCAAAATAGGGCTGTTCTCACAGTCGGAGCTCACAAGCGTTGACAGGGCCACCACGTTTACGAGACCTCCGGTTATGGGTCAAGGTGCACGTGCGCATAGGGGTTCTGTGACGTCACAGGCTTTTGTGTGGGAAACTGAGTTTTGCCAGTCTGGTTTTTGGAAGCAAGCTTAACAGACGTATTTCTCTATGTAGTCCAAAATGAAAAGGGGAATTTATTTCCCTAAGAGAATACGGGCGTAATGAGATTCCGTTTTCCCCCCTCCTCGAATGGCTAAGGACTTAAGCTAGGAATTAACTACGATAAAGTAGTAATTTGATCTCTCCCTCAACGTTGGTGAAACATCTCCAAGAGCGACATTAAAACTGACGCCTGATAAAATTAATCAAAATTTAAAATATTGTTTGCCTTTTGAATCATGTTATGAAGATTTTTGTTGTAGACACAGGGGACGGCGATGTTCACGGCAGTACAGAAACGAAAAAAGAACTCAACCACTAGACGACACCGAGACGACACCCCTCCACGACGAAGAAGAAAAGGTACGAAAAATTAAAGACTATGTAACACTATTATATATATATATATATATATATATATATATATATATATACAAATTAAAAAAATAATTGTGTATACATCTCCACACAGACATTTCTATACATCTGCCTTCCAATATATATATATATATATATATATATATATATATATATATATATATATATATATATATATATATATAATAGATGTGTGTGTGTTTGCATTGTGTTGATAGTAGTTATATATTTACAAAAGATGCTATCAATTTTAGATCATGTCCAGGTGTACCACAAATATAGTGGATGATGTTGATGAAGATTCAGGCGGAAAAAGATTTAGACAAAAGTAAAAAATAAATTGATTTTAAAATCAGACAAGACATAAATTGATGTAAAAAAAAAAAAAAATTAAAAAAAAGAACAAAGAGAAATTGCAAATAAAAAAAATCTTTTTACATAAATGTTTTCATGAAGTATTTTAATTCAAAAAAATGAATTATATATATATTAAAAGAATTTCATGTCTCTTTTCTATGCTTTTTTTATTATAAAGTGGAGATGAAAGTTTAGGGTTGGGGGGAAAATGTGTTTTAAAATAAAATAGTAATGTGTATGTTTGTTTTTACTTCAAAACTTTGAATATTTATAGATGTAACAGATCAAAGAAAACATTATTCTGTGATCATGGTGTAGCCAAAATTAATTCAAAGACAATTGGTTTAATATCTAGTTTTCAATTTCTCGTTTTCTTTTCTTACATATATATATATATATATATATATATATATACATTACAAGATAAACTAATGAACCGATTATTATGAATTTTGGGACATATATTCTTGGCAACACGGGGACTACGATGCGCACATTATTGTTTTTGTAAATTTTAATATTTAGGGGAGGTGTATGTATATAAAGTTAGGTAGATGTATAGGTTTATATATTTGTAAGTATAAGATTCACTCCTAAACTAATTAACCGATTATTATGAATTTTGGTAGATAGCTGCTAGACGTAATGGTTGCTAATGTGAGATATATTTAGTTTCATTCATGCTAAGGGGGTATAATGAATGGGGAAGCCCTTTGCGAAAATTCAGATATCTCTAACTTTTGTGAATCATAACAATAGATATTAAACTTTCAGTTGATTCGGAGTATTTTACCTGAAGAAGTCTTACAAATAAAGGCGAAACGTTGATGAACATATAAAAACTACATCCTCTTTGGTTTTTCCTTTTTCATTTCCCATTACGTCGGATTACCTTCATCCTTTCATTTCCCATATATATATATATATATATATATATATTTAATAGAAGACACACCCTGCATTGATCAGGATGACTGAGGACCCCCCCTCATTTACACTTGATCCCACTCGTGAACACCATATTTCTATTTTTAAAAATTATAATAAAAAGTCGTATCTCTTTTTTATGGTTATTCGGCATGAAAACTACCAACAAAACATTGTTAAACCCATATTAAATTATATATATATATATATATATATGTGTGTGTGTGTGTGTGTAGTGCATCAGGGTATGTTGAAAAGAAATCAATAAAGTGTTCTCGATCGTAAAGGTGAGAGCTAAAATGCAAATGATTTATTTAAAAACTATATGTTACATATTTCAGGAGGATCATCGATAAACAAAAGCCGTTCAGCCCTACTTCCAGGAATTGCCCACTATGGGCAACTGAAAAATTCAGGATCCTACTGGTAATCAATAACCCTTCCGTAATCTGTATCAACTCAAAACCGAGATCTTCAAACAATGCCCCACAGAAGAAAATTTCTACTAACCAAATGAACTAACAATGAAAATACGTAACTCTCCAATAACCCCATCATATGAAAAATATATGGCCTGCCCACCCACCCCAATACCGTTTCAATTATTATCAAATTAATTTATAACAACCCCTCCCCTCCCCTAGATATATTATACATACCATATCCACATATCCCCTACCAACACCAATATAACCTACACTTACACCCCTTTAACCTCCACCTATCACAAATATAACATAAATTATTAAATACCTCATTACATTCTATTTTAAAATATTAAACATGTTAAATACATTAATCTTACTAGTTAAACGACTAGAAATATAACTATCGAATACTCATAAATAAAAAGAAATTATATATGACAAAGATTTAAACCTGTCCAATTCACACAAACCCTACGATAGACTCGTAAACGTTATCAAATAACACTAACAGAATTAATTAAATACAAGGATACCATGCATATTACAATGATAATAAACCCATTTTGCTATCCCTTAGGTAACCCTCTCACTGATAAAGATACCCCCTCTTCAATACCCAGTCGCCACATAGCTATAATCTACAATAACATCAGTTTTACCCTCAAATAATTTAATTATTTTAAATAGAACTTAATTACGATCAAGACCCATATAAATATATAGTCCGCCCCTACTAGACTCGGCACTTTCTCCAAAAGGGACGTTTGAACAAATACACCGGATAAACAGTGATTTTTTAACTCCATTTTTTGTTTTGTTTTCAATTCGTGAGTCGCTGATGATTGAAGCAATTGTTCCACAATCACTTTTAATCGTCTGTTTGATGAAATACAAGTCAGGGGATTCCTTCACAGTACCAACTTGCTTATCAGTCGCATTTTTAGTCAGCGGACACGAAAGCCTAACAGCAAGACGGGCTAGGTTACCATAGCCAATAAAGCTTCATCGGTGCCATAAACATCGGTAAACTCCCATTCTTCCGGTACTTCAATACTCTGATCACCAAGTGCTCCGACTCTTCACGTTTCTGAAACCGCCGCCTTTCAAGTCTCGCTTGCACTGTGTAACCTTCTCCTTTTTAACAGTTATCAAGTCACTTTCTTTCTTTCTCGACGTCCCATCCACAGTGGACTCGTCCACGATTCATTTTTGACACTCTTCATTATCTTAAAAAAGCAACTGTGGAATTTCCACAGGTCTCACTACTGCAACTAAATATTGTTAATTATTTCTGTATTTGTATACATCCTCCTCTTTTCCTCGTCCTCCCCCTCCTCATCTTTCTTTCAAATTATTTGATGTTCTGCTTCAGATCTTATTATTGTGCATCAAAATATTACGCAAATCAATTCTCATTGTTTCCATAATCTACCATTTTCATTTTCGATCTGGACATATGCAGTGACTCTTGTTATGCACGTATCGCTTGTATTTAATCTAACCAGGTTTTGGCAGCGACTTGAGAAGTCTCGGAATTATCTTTGAATGGTTTTGATATGGTTATCAGAGCCATCAGCGCTTTAATCTCTCAATCTGGCCTTTTGTTATGGATTCTTCTCTGACAGGCCACAGAGAAATGTTTGATTGCCTACAGATGCACATTCATCACAAACGATGCTATGTCAACTAATTCCCTCTCTGGCAGAACCTTCAAGCAAAGTCAACAAATTCAACTCTTTGATCCAGAGTCACTGAGTATTGAAGGAAAGAAGACACAGAAAAGAAAAACGGGGAGGGGGAGTGGGGGGAGGAGTAACTGCTTATGTCTTGTAATCCACCAGCATTTGTAGAATAATTTCATCCTTGAAAATCTAGGGTGCTCCACTAACAAAACCAGAAACTTATTACACCTCATGTATATGAGAGAGAAAAAAAGAAAGAAAGAAAGAGATAGAGAGAGAGAGAGAGAGAGAGAGAGAGAGAGAAGTATGCATCATATTGTCCATTGTGATTGGTCAGCACGATATTGGAGTTGTGTATATAAAGTGCATCGCAATTGGAGTTACCATTTCTCTTTAAATAAATGTTCATGCTTGAAAGTGTATGTATATTTGGCTACCTGAATGCAAGCTTTCGCCCAATCGGTACAGCTGGGGGTCTGGCAGACATAAGGGTTTGATGTTGAAGAAAATGGAAAAAATATTTGAATAGACTTTGTGATGACTTCAAAAATAAAATAGGGTACTATTTCCAGTTAAACAAATTTTATTGGAAATTCTACAAGAAGCAGGAAGCAAAGAAGGCCATAGACAGTTGTGTGCAGAGGTTTGGTGATGCCCGCAGCCAAAACCTAAAGTATACATACTAGTATATTGTGAGAGAGAAAGTGGACCTTGGGTTTAATTTCAGCAGCCTCGTAACTCTTGCTTCCCTTATTTTGTCCTTTAGTCCTCACATTCAATGAGTGATGTTTCTGACAAAGGGGAAATAATTTCTGTTTTCTGGGTCGGAATCTATCCATCTAACACTTATCGTTGACTAGTTTTTTTATCTTAAAGTAGTATTGCTTAGTCTTAGCTCCTTACATCAAGTGGCTTTATGCTTTGTCTTGAGCGATTTCCATTAATAAAAAAAGAAAGGGAGAGTTTGAATATAATTGCATGCCCCTTCCCCACAATTTGGATGCCCGGGGTTATCGCGCCGTCACCCCCCCCCCCTGCTCACCACCTACGATTGAACTTACTTTTTGTATGTCTTCTTGCTCGTCCTTTTCATATCTTATTCAAAAATACCCTTGATCTATTGCGTTTATTTGCTGTATTTTATTTTTTTTTCATTTTGCCAAACAGGTGACAATCATACAATATTATTATTACCAGGGCTTTTAATTGTTGGAAAGCCCTCAAAACAGAGGAAAGTACCCCTGCTCAGTTTATAGAAAGGGAGTCGGGTGTAATTCAAATTTGTGTGGTACTTGTGAGTATATGGTACACAAAAAGTGCAGTGGAATTACTAGTAGGCTGAGAGACGGTAACCAATTTGTTTGTGTGCAAGAAGTGTAAGGCAATGAAAATGGATGAAAACTCAGATGCGGACAAAGCATATCTGGATGGCAAATAGTTTTGTTATCTTGGTGATACAATTAGAGAACAGGGTGGAGCAGGTGCTTTTGTGATTGCAAGAATTAGGGGTCGATGGAGTAAGTTCATAGAACTTCTGCCATTACTAACCAGCAAGGTTTAACCATTGTCGTCCGAGGGAAGAGACTATAAGGCATGCATATGCAGTATGATGATGTATGAAAATGAAACCTTGCCAATGAGAGTTGAGGACATGCGTTGCATGGAGAGAAATAATATGAGAATGATATGATGGATATGTAATGTGAGTCTTAGAGACAGGCTTCATTCTGTTGACCTCAGAGGAAGATTAAATCAGGACAGTATAGAAAGAGGTGTGCAAAACAGGAAACTTCGATAGTATGGCCACATTAAAAGAATAAATGAAATTTCTTGGGTTAGTAGATGCAGAACAGTTGAAGTAGCAGACTTCCAACATAACCTATCTCTGGACAGGTCTTTATTTATCCCTCAGGTCAATTTTTATCACTTTCTCCCATGTTTATCCTTGACCTTCCTCTGTGAATTGAACCTGGTAAGTCAACTGTTCTGCATCTACTGACCCAAGATCTCTCATCTATTCTTTCAACGTCGCCATCTATTGAAGTTTCCTGTTTTACACACATCTCCCTATACTGTCCAGATTTAATCTTCCTCTAAGGTGATCAGAACTAACCTGTCTTTAAGACTCACATCACACATCCATCGTATCATTGTCATATCATTTCTTTCCATACACTATTACACTGCATATACATGCCTGATAGACTCTTCCCTCGGTCGACAGTGGTTAAATTTTGCTGGTTAGTAATATGGAAGTTCCATGAAATTACTCCATCCACTCCTAATTGTTGCAATCATATTAGCACCTGCTCCACTCTGTGCTCCAATGGTATCACCAAGGTAACAAAAGAAAATAAGTATCTAGTTTAAATTAGTAGCACAACATTAGGTTAGAGAGCCTTTTTTTGTGTGTCTTAAACTGTTTGTAAAACATTGTCATGAAAGGAAGAAAATGAATTTTGCGGACCAATATAAAGCATTACCAATATAAAGCATTACCAATATATAATACATCACCATAGAAATGCATAAATAAATAACAAAGTATTTTTTATGCATTTTTTTATGCCAGGATATAAATAATGGAGGATATGATTGAATGTGGGCTGGGATAGAACCTGGGTCACATACGGCTTCATTGTGTGTCATTAATCATTATGCTGCTCGGCAATTCCGTCCAAAGTTATTCTAAATGTACGTGATCCGAGTTTTCCTGTGTTCGTGTCTTGGCAAATGAGATCAAGGGAGCAAAACCTGCAATGGCTTGCACTTCTCTAAATGCTGTGACATTAATTGACATTATCGGAGATGAAAACTAATCTACATCAATAAACTTTGCAGAGACGAGCATGCATATGCAGGCCATGTATGGATAGGATCGCATTTATGGAGAAATAATGTAAGTATGTATAAAGTTATGCATACGAAAAAAAAAGGGGGAAAAGAGGATCATGGAACGGAAAAAGCACAATGGAGCCAACGTCCGTTGATACCATGGAATGTGGCAGTGTAGTATCTTAGAAGATAGAAAGATTGAGGAGGGACACCACCATCCAGACCTCAACTACTATTTTAAGGAGTCTTATTGTCATTTAAGTTCCAGGGAATACCAGAAAGTGAGAAATTACTGGTAACGGCTGATGTTACAATAATAATAGGATCAAACGAAAAGTACTGGAAATCTGGGGAAACTTGTTGTCCCTCAGATTCTAAAGAAAACCACCTGTAACAACTGGTGGGCTAACTCAAAGTGTATTATAATAAAAGTTAATGCATAGTTTAGTAAAGCTGTAGGAATTGCAAGGAATGAAATCTCATCGTCTGAGATGCTGCTAAGCTAATTTATTGCCCAATATATGATGAAGTACTTATTCTTATTAAATAAAAATTCTCTCTCATATATATATATATATATATATACATATACACATGTTACAGTATGTGAAAGTTTAGGATGGCAGTGGTGTATTAAAAGCCATTAGGAAGACTTCCATGGGCTTTGCAGAGAGAGTTTTATAGAATTATTAAATTCAAAGTGAAATAATAAAAGATAACTTCAATTCAAAAAGCTAGCCATGAGAAAGGCCAGCATTGAAGTAAAAATAGAATACAAATAGGAGTGAGCCATCAAAATAGAATTTGAAACCAACCGGGCAGCAGTGAATGGAAATAGGAGGCAGCAAAGTGGGTGTGGTAGAAGGGAGTAGATGGGTAAAGTAAAAGGGTAGGGTATGGAAGACGGCAAAATAAACCGTAAGAATCAGACGTCGAAAATAGATTTTAAAACAAAATAAGCAGCAGTGAGCGAGTAAGTAGGACTGTAAAGTAGTGGTGGTGGGGGATGTAGAAACGTGAAGGGGTTGTATTAGGGGATTGGTTGTCAACAAAACTTGTGTCTGAAGTGAGAGGGAACGAAAGTAAACGTAGGGACTAAGTCAAAAGGTTTGGAGTTAATATTTGATGAATTTATATTAGGAGGGGCAATGATTAAGAGGTTAGGGGATAAAAAGCTGAAGGCCAAATTAAAATGAGAATAAAATTAAAGTTAAAAATTGAAAATAAAAATATTGTCGAACGCTTTTAAACATATGAAATCGAAGAAAATATATAATATCAATATTGGGAAGGAACCATTAGAAAGAACAGGACAGATAAATTATTCAAAAATAGTTACGGGGAGTTATTAGCCTCACGTTGATAGGGAGATAGATGTACAAAGGGTCGTGGTTAGGACGATCAGAAGAGAGTATCGAAATGGAAGGGATTAGCTTCATCTAATATATAAAGTAGAGACGATTTTTCCCCTGTACCTTCTCGGTGTATAGGAAAATAACCACAGGCGTCACAGGCTACTAAACTCACCACTATACTACACTTATTCACTTGAGCGTGTTTTAGTAAATTTGTTATTATTTTTTCCTTCCTAACACTAAATATTACATTTGGCCCACTATCAAAGTCTCTCCGAAAAAACAACTCCATATAGGTGGTAGCAAAACTTTTCTCCCTTACAATTCTGTACTGTCACTCTACTCATCGACACCGGGAACTAATACACACAGTTTAATTTTCACAAAACACCGGTTGTTATTTATTATTTGCCTGGTATTAATTTAACACGCATGCCAATAATCAAGCTCAGGTTAATTGGCCTATTTTCATATCTGTTTTTAACCCGGAAGCGTGGCGAAGACGGCAAGAAACTAGGTTTCATTATCGCCAGTTTTAGCGTTCGATCCCATTCCACTCTTCCACTTTTTTCTTTTTTTTTTTTTTTTAAATTTAAAACATTCGCCAACAAGGTAGACGGGGCAGAAAAAACAATAGGCCGTTTTTTTTATTATTCGACGTCATGCAATAGGTAGTACTTTCTCCCGTGCAACGGGTTTCGCTAGTATTATATAAACTGAACTTAATTAGAGTGATTAGTTGAGGAGAGAAAATAACGGAGAATAGAGCTATTAAAAGTTGATGGTTGGTAACAGATACTAAACCTGTCAAATCTGTATAGTATGATTTGAGAAAAAAAGATAGGAGGAACCGTTAATAGTAAGAGTAAAGTAGATAGGTTCCAGAAAGAAAAAGAAAAATGAAAAATTAGGGATGGAGAAGCCGTATGAAAGGAGTAAAGTTTTAGATTATTAAAGGTAGCATACTTAAAAAGTACATATTTGTTAAATTTGAAAAATGGGAGGGGTAGTCTAAGGAGTAGGGTACTAAAAAGTGTGCTTTTAAGCGTATTTTTTAAACCTATTTTTATGTACTTTAAAATGTACATCTGTAAATATTTTAAAATACTTTAAAATTCTTGAAAACAATATCCTTGGTTTTAGCCGAAACAATTGTTTGCCTTGATTAAAACGGTCTTTCCTGTGCACATCTATCCTTCATACTCATTTTTCAGGGTAAAATATATATATATATATATATATATATATATATATATATATATATATATATATATATATATATATATATAGTTTTAAGTCATTTTAACAAAAAAAAAAAAAAAAAGAAAGTAAAATGCAGTTTAAATTCCCAGAGAAACTAACTAAATCCAAGATATTGCAGACTTAACATTCGTTGGAAAATTCATAAATAAATTTAAAAAATAAGTAAATAAAATTTAAAAATTTAAATTAAAAAAAAAAGGGGGGGGGTTAAGTATCTAACAGTGAAACAAAAACAGGAGACCTTAAGCGTCTAATATTAACACGGGGATCATCAGCTGTTTACAATGTAACTGTTTAGGAGATTTAAAAACAGGACAATTATAATATTCATGGCTCTCCAATGGTACTGATTAAACTACCATTTCCCCAATAACCAAGTGTATATATATATATATATATATATATATATATATACTAGATATCCCTACACAGATTTGCTCGGGTGGAGAAATTATTTACTTATTTTCCAAAGTAATTTTATATTTGTTTTTTTAATATCAATCTTAAAGTTAAATTGAATTATTACAGTATTATCATGTTATTCAATTATTAATGTGATCAAATTGTTATGAAACTATAATTATTTCTTATCAATGTAAAGTTGTTATAATCGCAGTAGATTAGGAAACAAAATACCTGATTTGGTTGTTAAGGAAACAAAAATAAAAAAAATAAAAAATAAAAATTATGTTTATAACAGATTCGACACACGATTTATCGATGTTAATTCTGAGTCACAATCAAATCTGAGTTATTAGCGGTCATTTTTTTGTGTATTTAAAATAATCATTAATAATTGTACTGTCTAACGCCCTTGCTGCTTCTGCTAATTTTACGTGGACAGCGGTTGCTGCCAATGTTTCAAGTGGTATCATTTAGATTATTTTAAAAATGCAACAATTTAAACCAATCGAAAAGTAATATTAACTTGCTGTAAAGTAAATATTCCTATTTAATTTAATATCAATTTATTTAGATTGCATTATGATTAATAAATTAAACTAATTAACAGTGTTCGGTTTACGTAAGAATTTATAAAAAGGAAAACATAAGACTTTAGTTTATTCTCGAGAAAAAATAAGGTAAAGAAAGATTAGAAAGCTATTTAATCCTTGGAACTTGCTTAAAAGAGAATATTTGTTTCTAGATTTTATGTTATGTTATTCTGAATAGCCATTTTCTTTTCTTTAGCGTTAGTTCATGTTGTTAATGTTATGTAATACCAAATTATTTTCTTTCATAATCATGCTGTCTCTGCTGCTGCTCTCTATCTATATATAATTTTATCAGCCGGATTTTCGACTTTAGACCTACATAGCTTCCGTCTTAAAATATCAGTATTTTATTCTGAACAGCCATTTTCTTTTCTTTAGCGTTGGTTCATGTTGTTAAGACCACTATATAATTCGATTTAATTTCTTTGCAAATACAATTATTCCTGCTTCGAATATTTTTCGCATGGAAGCCATCTTTCTTATCTGCAGCAAATGTTAGTTACAGATAGAAACCATTTTTTACAACAGCAAATTTGTCTATTACAGAAGAGTAGTACTAAAACAATCTTATCGATTATTAATACTAAATAACTGTGCAAATAAGCATATTTTCAAGTAAAACTTTAAAATTTCGTGGTCGATTCACGTTGTCATGTTAAATACTTCATGAACGGTGTCTTCATTTCTAAGCACAACTCAAATAATGTAAGAGAGATAATTTTAACTTGATAGTGGTTACAATAGGAGTTGTCTACCTTAAAACTAAAATGTTATTTCTTTTTCTGTATGAATTTATTAATGCCTAATGAATACAAATAACTATTAATTTAAAACCATAATAACATTACTGCATCCTCTGCAGATGTTATCCCCATTATATATATATATATATATATATATCAGTAGAAAGGGGTAGACATATTATAAACCATTGTTTCGTAAAAGTATTCTTTTTTGTTGTTGAGAAAACCATAACAATGTGTGTGTTAAAATAAATAACATTTATTTATCTCTAAGCTTTCGAAAATTAGAATTTTCATTGTTAAAGCAAATTGTTTTTTCTATTTTTTCCTTTTCATATATATATCATTAAATATTACGAACAACTTGTGTCTGCATATCTTTTCTTTTATTCTTTTTAAATTCGTTATTAGTTTTCGAGTTTCGTATTTGTCCCACTCGTTGTGTACCCTAGGACTTTCGTAATATTTAATGAAATATGTCTAAAAGAATAATGCTGCCCATACATATCCGAACGAAACCGGTAAAATCTCTGGGTTTTTTGATGATTTTTCCCTGTATTTACATTTTTTTCGTTTTCACACATCTTGTCTTTCCCAGCATTTCATTTTTATGATATATCGTGCATTTTACTCATATATATATATATATATATATATATATATATATATATATATATATATACATAGACGGCGGCACCGGGGGGGGGGGGAGCTCAAGCACCCCCACTTTCTAACTTGGCCCCCCTCCACTTTACGGTCATCAATAATGAAGTTATATATGCATATGTTTAACCGGGCTCCCCCACTTTTTAGGAGAGCCCCCCCCCCCTTTTATAACTGTCCAGAGGGTCCTGAGATATATATATATATATATATATAATAATTTATTTAAAAACTATAAATTAGAGTGTCGGTTGGGTTTACCCGAGTTTCATCGATCTGGTCATATTGGATCTAGGGTCAAATCTGGCTGATACCAGATCAATTGATCAGCACCGTTTAACAGGCAAAGGCTCAGAGAAAAAAGGAATAATTACAAATCACCTTTTTTGCGTTCCCAATAATCGATATTCCATGTTCGTAAAAAGTTGTCTGTTATTGTTTGTTTAAGAAGAGATGTTTTTAATGTTTTTTTAAATTTATTTATTTATTACAAAGCCGTGATTTTTATTGTTTGCTTGTTTGTTTAGGCATGCTCGCTTAGAAGAGAGTTTTAAGCATATGTTTTGCTTAGATAGGATTTTATTATTCTGCGGTACAAGCAGAGATATATTCACGTCTGCTAGCATGCACTTCACATACATAATCGTGTGGACATCTTCAAATTTCAGCATTGCTAAGCATACACAATGTCCGGTCTCAGGGGGGCTGTCTGGGTTCAACACATCGCGACGTGTGTTTACTTTTGGAAAAAGACGCCATCTTGAAAAACAGCAGCAGCAGGAGTCGCAATGACTTAACAGACGCCATTTTTTTTTGACAAAATCAGCAGCAGCAGTTGTGGTCGCCATTTTCTGTGTGATGACTTTGCGAAAAAACCGATCGGCTAATATCTTCTTTTTTTTCCTTCAAGGAATGCAAATGCGATTCGCCAACTATGCCGATAACCTTGCTTACATGTTCAAAACACCTTTCAACTATGTTGTACGGCGAGAGATCTACCCGGAAATTATTTGTCGAAATTTATCCTTTTCACAAGACCGGCAAAGGTTGCCCCCACGTCCGACTGGATGGACCAGTCGTCGAGCCAGGAAGCGGACAGAAAAGATACAAACAGCCCTTCTCAGGGCTACTAATGCGATTTACTCTCTTTGCTACCTGCCTGAAGTCAACACTTGCCTCAACCTGCATCTCTAGTTCCTGCACCAGCACTCTGCAGTCCTGACTCCTGCAGTCCTGAGCTCCTGCACCAGCACCCTACAGTCCTGAGCTCCTGCACCAGCACTCTTCTGCTCCAACTGCACCAGCACCCTGCAGCTCTGACTCCTGCACCAGCGGCTCCAAGTCCTTTTCCCTTTTTCCAACAGCCCTTATCAGGGCTACTCACTCAAACTACTGCAATATTTTTTGCCAGCCAGCAACAGCAAGGGTACCGTGTCGACATCCATCAACAACTACCCAGCCCTTTCTCTCCAACGACACCACTCCTGTGGTTCCAGTTTGCTGTCACCAGAGACGCCACTCCCGTCTTTCCAGTTTCTCCTGTTCCAGTGACGTCATTCATCTTTCCAGTCTTTTTTCTCTCCAACGACACCACTCCTGTGGTTCCAGTTTGCTGTCACCAGAGATGCCACTCCCCTCTTTCCAGTCTCTCCTGTTCCAGTGACGTCATCTCAAATCCCATCACTCATTGTTATTACCATTTCTTATGGTAAATAAACATACTTTTCTTTAAACAGTGTTTGTCCTCTCTTTTTTGTCATTGCCGTAACTTGCCTGTGTCTCCTTTCTTAGTTGTGAGGCCGATCAACCCCAATGGTCGGTCTTGCAACAGGGCTACAGACCTCCCCCCAATCCACATGCTTCTACGACATATCTAGTGTGACAAGATCGATGAAACCTCGGTACACCCAACAGACACTGTAATGTATAGGTTTTAAATAAAATGCTTTATATTAGCTTTTGTAGAACCTACAATCGAGCACTTTATTTGTTTTTAGAACTAACTTGTGATACATGATTATATATATATATATATATATATATATATATATATATATATATATATATTTATTTTCATTTTAGGTCAGTTAGCTCTCAGAAATCAAGGAGCCTCTTCCTGGGGCTAACACTTTATTTCTATATGAGATAAATAGATATCCAAGTGTTCAATCAAGATTCTCCTCTATCTCTCAAACGTTGAGTTAATAAAGCAGTGAAGAACATTAATTTTCCTCTCCCCTGAATTGGCCACTTAATTATGTTATAGTTTATCTTAATTATGGTCTTTTCTTTGTCTTGCCGGATTTCAGGATAAAAATTCATCTTGTCTGGTGGAGTAGCCAGCTACTTGAGAAAACATCACTAGGAGACGGTGATCAATTTCTCATATGAGCCAGTTTATAGAGTTCTTATTTGGGCTTCGAACACTATGTTATTTTGAATATTTCGTCAGGGTTTACTTGTAAGATGAAATATCTTCATGTCAAGTTGTCCTGACAAACTTCTGCACAGAGAAACTGAAGACACTCGAGGTACGCAACAAACACACACACATCTACATATATATTTTTTATTTTTCTTATCTTTCTGTTTCTGCTGGAGATGGTGCATCCTACCGGATGCCAGACATTCACCGGCTATTTCAGACATTCCAGCCTAGAGATCTTTTTAAGATTCTAATCGTCCATTTAAGTGCAATTTTTGGTATTTCTCTTGCACTCGGTTCACCGGGTATACTCGCCAGATAACTTTTGAAATGTTTTTTCATTAGTCCTGTTGCTCCTATAATTACTGGTATGATGAAGATTTTCCTAAGATTCCAGTTTCTTTTCAGATCATACATAAGACCTTGGTATTTCCTAATCTTTTCCCTTTCTGCTCTGTTTAATCCTGCATCATTAGGGACACTGACTTAAACTAGGGTTGCTACCTTCTCCCTTTAGTCCCATATTACGATGTCAGGTTTAACAGCTCCGTTTTTTAGATATGTAGCTGTAGGGATTGCATAGTCATAGTGGATGGTGTATAAATTATTACCAACTGTTCTTTCTGGTATATGCTCCCAGGACTTGCTGCTACACTGGATATTCAACTTTTGTACATATAGTCCAGTGAAGATATTTACACACTTCGTTGCATTGCAGTGTATAATAGCCATCCCCCAGGAGAACCTTACAACTGGATGTCAGTAGACTATATTATACATGTGTGTTTATGTGTGTGAGTTAAATCAAAAGATTAGACATGAATAAATCAACACAATTATAAATGTTCAATGTTTCTTGTGTTCTTTATCTTAACAATGGAGAGAGAGAGAGAGAGAGAGAGAGAGAGAGAGAGAGAGAGCGAGAAGAAATGGCCGATTCCTTTAAGACGTTACTCTCTTTTTCTTAATTATTATCTTCATCTAAACTAGGCTCTGGCATTCTTAATCTTTCAAACAGCAAATTGTTCAAAAGATATCCACTCCCCCAAAAGATATACAGCTGTTTTGGGATGCAACCTGTTGAGATATAAATTGGATGGCAACTCAAAGAATCGTATACCTGTCATTTACTTTTTTCTAACTCTTATCCTTACCATAATTGTTCTATTCACAACAGTTGGGTCGTTGTACACTTCAACCTTTGCTTGTAGTGAGTTATTTCAACGAACATCCTTTGTTTCATTTGTTGGAGTATACACTCTTTTCATTGGGCATTCTATGCCTTGTTTTATATAGGTTATTTCATTTTTTGAAGTTCCTCTATCAAGGATTGAACTTAAAACCCCGAGATAGAATTCACTTTTTGAATATCACTTAATCAGCACTTTTGTCTACTAGACCATATTTCTATTTAATATATACACTGTTTTGCCGATCTTCTGTGACAATGGTTTTTAGCTTTTGTGTGTCTGTGCTGGTACCATGAGGAGCGACTACTTAGTATTATATTATTTTCATACTAGTGGGGCTCCATGAAATGCCATGGTTGTTTTGTATAATTAAATGTTAAATAAATGTCCCTTGAAATAACAAATGTATGTAAGGTTTAATAATATCAAGCAACATTGTCACTTTCTTCTTAAGATAAAAATAATTGTCCGCTAAATGTTTTTTTAATAAATGAAACGAACGTTTGAACTTTTGAATTAATTTATTGTAACAATTAAAATGTTTTTTTAATAAATGAAACCAACGTTTGAACTTTTGAATTAATTTATTGTAACAATTAAAATGTTTTTAAAATAAATGAAACCAACGTTTGAACTTTTGAATTAATTTATTGTAACAATTAAAATGTTTTTTTAATAAATGAAACCAACGTTTGAACTTTTGAATTAATTTATTGTAACAATTAAAATGTTTTTAAAATAAATGAAACGAACGTTTGAACTTTTGAATTAATTTATTGTAACAATTAAAATGTTTTTAAAATAAATGAAACGAACGTTTGAACTTTTGAATTAATTTATTGTAACAATTAAAATGTTTTTTTAATAAATGAAACGAACGTTTGAACTTTTGAATTAATTTATTGTAACAATTAAAATGTTTTTTTAATAAATGAAACCAACGTTTGAACTTTTGAATTAATTTATTGTAACAATTAAAATGTTTTTTTAATAAATGAAACGAACGTTTGAACTTTTGAATAAATTTATTGTAACAATTAAAATGTTTTTAAAATAAATGAAACCAACGTTTGAACTTTTGAATTAATTTATTGTAACAATTAAAATGTTTTTTTAATAAATGAAACCAACGTTTGAACTTTTGAATTAATTTATTGTAACAATTAAAATGTTTTTTTAATAAATGAAACCAACGTTTGAACTTTTGAATTAATTTATTGTAACAATTAAAATGTTTTTTTTTATAAATGAAACCAACGTTTGAACTTTTGAATTAATTTATTGTAACAATTAAAATGTTTTTTTAATAAATGAAACGAACGTTTGAACTTTTGAATTAATTTATTGTAACAATTAAAATGTTTTTTTAATAAATGAAACGAACGTTTGAACTTTTGAATTAATTTATTGTAACAATTAAAATGTTTTTAAAATAAATGAAACCAACGTTTGAACTTTTGAATCAATTTATTGTAACAATTAAAATGTTTTTAAAATAAATGAAACGAACGTTTGAACTTTTGAATTAATTTATTGTAACAATTAAAATGTTTTTAAAATAAATGAAACCAACGTTTGAACTTTTGAATTAATTTATTGTAACAATTAAAATGTTTTTAAAATAAATGAAACCAACGTTTGAACTTTTATATTAATTTATTGTAACAATTAAAATGTTTTTTTTATAAATGAAACGAACGTTTGAACTTTTGAATTAATTTATTGTAACAATTAAAATGTTTTTTTAATAAATGAAACGAACGTTTGAACTTTTGAATTAATTTATTGTAACAATTACAATGTTTTTTTTATAAATGAAACCAACGTTTGAACTTTTGAATTAATTTATTGTAACAATTAAAATGTTTTTTTTATAAATGAAACTAACGTTTGAACTTTTGAATTAATTTATTGTAACAATTAAAATGTTTTTTTTAATAAATGAAACGAACGTTTGAACTTTTGAATTAATTTATTGTAACAATTAAAATGTTTTTTTAATAAATGAAACCAACGTTTGAACTTTTGAATTAATTTATTGTAACAATTAAAATGTTTTTTAATAAATGAAACGAACGTTTGAACTTTTGAATTAATTTATTGTAACAATTAAAATGTTTTTTTAATAAATGAAACCAACGTTTGAACTTTTGAATTAATTTATTGTAACAATTAAAATGTTTTTTTAATAAATGAAACGAACGTTTGAACTTTTGAATTAATTTATTGTAACAATTAAAATGTTTTTTTAATAAATGAAACCAACGTTTGAACTTTTGAATTAATTTATTGTAACAATTAAAATGTTTTTTTAATAAATGAAACGAACGTTTGAACTTTTGAATTAATTTATTGTAACAATTAAAATGTTTTTTTTAATAAATGTCACGAACGTTTGAACTTTTGAATTAATTTATTGTAACAATTAAAATGTTTTTTTAATAAATGAAACTAACGTTTGAACTTTTGAATTAATTTATTGTAACAATTAAAATGTTTTTTTTTATAAATGAAACCAACGTTTGAACTTTTGAATTAATTTATTGTAACAATTAAAATGTTTTTTTAATAAATGAAACCAACGTTTGAACTTTTGAATTAATTTATTGTAACAATTAAAATGTTTTTTTAATAAATGAAACGAACGTTTGAACTTTTGAATTAATTTATTGTAACAATTAAAATGTTTTTTTAATAAATGAAACCAACGTTTGAACTTTTGAATTAATTTATTGTAACAATTAAAATGTTTTTTTATAAATGAAACCAACGTTTGAACTTTTGAATTAATTTATTGTAACAATTAAAATGTTTTTTTAATAAATGAAACCAACGTTTGAACTTTTGAATTAATTTATTGTAACAATTAAAATGTTTTTTTAATAAATGAAACCAACGTTTGAACTTTTGAATTAATTTATTGTAACAATTAAAATGTTTTTTTAATAAATGAAACCAACGTTTGAACTTTTGAATTAATTTATTGTAACAATTAAAATGTTTTTTTAATAAATGAAACGAACGTTTGAACTTTTGAATTAATTTATTGTAACAATTAAAATGTTTTTTTAATAAATGAAACGAACGTTTGAACTTTTGAATTAATTTATTGTAACAATTAAAATGTTTTTTTAATAAATGAAACCAACGTTTGAACTTTTGAATTAATTTATTGTAACAATTAAAATGTTTTTTTAATAAATGAAACGAACGTTTGAACTTTTGAATTAATTTATTGTAACAATTAAAATGTTTTTTTAATAAATGAAACGAACGTTTGAACTTTTGAATTAATTTATTGTAACAATTAAAATGTTTTTTTAATAAATGAAACGAACGTTTGAACTTTTGAATTAATTTATTGTAACAATTAAAATGTTTTTTTAATAAATGAAACCAACGTTTGAACTTTTGAATTAATTTATTGTAACAATTAAAATGTTTTTTTTATAAATGAAACCAACGTTTGAACTTTTGAATTAATTTATTGTAACAATTAAAATGTTTTTAAAATAAATGAAACGAACGTTTGAACTTTTGAATTAATTTATTGTAACAATTAAAATGTTTTTTTTATAAATGAAACGAACGTTTGAACTTTTGAATTAATTTATTGTAACAATTAAAATGTTTTTTTAATAAATGAAACGAACGTTTGAACTTTTGAATTAATTTATTGTAACAATTAAAATGTTTTTTTAATAAATGAAACCAACGTTTGAACTTTTGAATTAATTTATTGTAATAATTAAAATGTTTTTTTTATAAATGAAACCAACGTTTGAACTTTTGAATTAATTTATTGTAACAATTAAAATGTTTTTTTAATAAATGAAACCAACGTTTGAACTTTTGAATTAATTTATTGTAACAATTAAAATGTTTTTTTAATAAATGAAACCAACGTTTGAACTTTTGAATTAATTTATTGTAACAATTAAAATGTTTTTAAAATAAATGAAACGAACGTTTGAACTTTTGAATTAATTTATTGTAACAATTAAAATGTTTTTTTTATAAATAGAACGAACGTTTGAACTTTTGAATTAATTTATTGTAACAATTAAAATGTTTTTTTAATAAATGAAACGAACGTTTGAACTTTTGAATTAATTTATTGATACAATTAAAATGTTTTTTTAATAAATGAAACCAACGTTTGAACTTTTGAATTAATTTATTGTAACAATTAAAATGTTTTTTTTATAAATGAAACCAACGTTTGAACTTTTGAATTAATTTATTGTAACAATTAAAATGTTTTTTTTATAAATGAAACCAACGTTTGAACTTTTGAATTAATTTATTGTAACAATTAAAATGTTTTTAAAATAAATGAAACCAACGTTTGAACTTTTGAATTAATTTATTGTAACAATTAAAATGTTTTTTTAATAAATGAAACCAACGTTTGAACTTTTGAATTAATTTATTGTAACAATTAAAATGTTTTTAAAATAAATGAAACGAACGTTTGAACTTTTGAATTAATTTATTGTAACAATTAAAATGTTTTTTTTATAAATGAAACGAACGTTTGAACTTTTGAATTAATTTATTGTAACAATTAAAATGTTTTTTTAATAAATGAAACGAACGTTTGAACTTTTGAATTAATTTATTGATACAATTAAAATGTTTTTTTAATAAATGAAACCAATGTTTGAACTTTTGAATTAATTTATTGTAACAATTAAAATGTTTTTTTTATAAATGAAACCAACGTTTGAACTTTTGAATTAATTTATTGTAACAATTAAAATGTTTTTTTTATAAATGAAACCAACGTTTGAACTTTTGAATTAATTTATTGTAACAATTAAAATGTTTTTAAAATAAATGAAACCAACGTTTGAACTTTTGAATTAATTTATTGTAACAATTAAAATGTTTTTTTTATAAATAAAACCAACGTTTGAACTTTTGAATTAATTTATTGTAACAATTAAAATGTTTTTAAAATAAATGAAACCAACGTTTGAACTTTTGAATTAATTTATTGTAACAATTAAAATGTTTTTTTAATAAATGAAACCAACGTTTGAACTTTTGAATTAATTTATTGTAACAATTAAAATGTTTTTAAAATAAATGAAACGAACGTTTGAACTTTTGAATTAATTTATTGTAACAATTAAAATGTTTTTTTTATAAATGAAACGAACGTTTGAACTTTTGAATTAATTTATTGATACAATTAAAATGTTTTTTTTATAAATGAAACCAACGTTTGAACTTTTGAATTAATTTATTGTAACAATTAAAATGTTTTTTTTATAAATGAAACCAACGTTTGAACTTTTGAATTAATTTATTGTAACAATTAAAATGTTTTTAAAATAAATGAAACCAACGTTTGAACTTTTGAATTAATTTATTGTAACAATTAAAATGTTTTTTTTATAAATGAAACCAACGTTTGAACTTTTGAATTAATTTATTGTAACAATTAAAATGTTTTTAAAATAAATGAAACGAACGTTTGAACTTTTGAATTAATTTATTGTAACAATTAAAATGTTTTTTTAATAAATGAAACCAACGTTTGAACTTTTGAATTAATTTATTGTAACAATTAAAATGTTTTTAAAATAAATGAAACGAACGTTTGAACTTTTGAATTAATTTATTGTAACAATTAAAATGTTTTTTTTATAAATGAAACGAACGTTTGAACTTTTGAATTAATTTATTGTAACAATTAAAATGTTTTTTTAATAAATGAAACGAACGTTTGAACTTTTGAATTAATTTATTGATACAATTAAAATGTTTTTTTAATAAATGAAACCAATGTTTGAACTTTTGAATTAATTTATTGTAACAATTAAAATGTTTTTTTTATAAATGAAACCAACGTTTGAACTTTTGAATTAATTTATTGTAACAATTAAAATGTTTTTTTTATAAATGAAACCAACGTTTGAACTTTTGAATTAATTTATTGTAACAATTAAAATGTTTTTAAAATAAATGAAACCAACGTTTGAACTTTTGAATTAATTTATTGTAACAATTAAAATGTTTTTTTTATAAATGAAACCAACGTTTGAACTTTTGAATTAATTTATTGTAACAATTAAAATGTTTTTAAAATAAATGAAACCAACGTTTGAACTTTTGAATTAATTTATTGTAACAATTAAAATTTAAAATTTAAAATTTAAAATTTATTGTAACAATTAAAATGTTTTTAAAATAAATAGGCTCTTTCTTTTTTCCATAAAATTAATTGTCAGCTAATTATTCTTTAAATAAATAAAACGAATGCCACTATTTAAAATTATTTAGTTTAAATTGCAACAATTAGATTAAAATTACATTCAAATAAAAAGACTGCAATGAGTATTTTTTTAAACTGGTTAAGTCGACAGGGCAAAAGAATTTCATTTTGAAACGATTCATTTAGAAATGGGTAAAGCTAGAATTTTCTTACCTTAGCGACATCAGTTTCTTTTAATTTTTAATTTCATTTTTTTAAATGGATGGGGAAGGTAATAAGGTACATTCAACCATGACTAAATGTATTATTATAGATATATATAATACGCTAAGGCATTTCACCCATTAAAAAAAATGAGATCCTGATTGGTGATTAATCTGATGTCGCTAAGGTAAAACATTCTGACTTTACCCATTTTAAAACGAACTGTTCTCAAATCATATGATGTCTTCCCGTCGACTAAAAGGGATTTCAAAAAGTGACAGTACTGACATGCAGAAATTTAAAACTAATGTAAACAGACATCTCGCTGCGCAGATCCCAATTTAGGGTGACCCCCCCCCCCCCACACAACCTTTTCTTTTTTTCTCAGTAGCCTCTTACGTCTACAGTGGCAGCCTGTATTGTTTGGGGTGAACTATTTAAAAAAAAACATATTGATATAGAAAGCACCGTGGAATTTCTATGATGTCCCGCTAGTACAGATATATTGTACATTGAACATTCTCAAATTTAAATCAACGTTCGTCGCATTTTACTTATATAAACTAAAGACAAAAGAAATGTCTTTAAGTAATGAATTTCTTGCATGTTTTTAATTCTACACAAAAGTTAGAGTGGCATATTAAGAGGCATCCACCACCAAACACAGATGCTTCTGTCTGAGTAGTTGGTGTTTGCCCTGACATCTAATGGCAGAGGTGTTGTTTTTATTTCATCTGTTGACAGTGTATAATTGGAAGGTTGGTTTGTATTCGTCTGGTGATCTTTACTTCGAACCACACCCACACATGTCACTTTTCTGTTTTGTCTTCTGTGAACATCAACTGTGGTGAGGGGAAGAGTGGGGTTCGATTCTTATTCTCATTCTTTAACGATTTTGAATTTTGTCACACCAGACTTAAACCTTTCAGAGCTGTTTCTTTATTCACTTGAAATCGTGCGAACATTGGTCTCTATTTCTTTCTCATATATTTATTCTCACAATAAATATTTTTATTTATTGTAACCCACATACATACATATATATATGTGTTTCGTCTTTACATATCTCGTCGCTCGGTTTGAACTAAACTAAATTCACCTTTTTGACTACTATTCAAACGTCTTTTCTCCCTCGGCAACTGATATTACATTTTTTCTCTTTTTTTTAACATAGTTCACCCCAAACAAGGCAGGCCTCCACTGTAGACGTAAGGGGCTACTGAAACAAAGGGTGACAGTTTTTTTGGAGGGGGTCAACCTAAATTGGGAGCTGTGCAGCGAGATGTCTATTTACATTAGTTTCAAATTTCTGCTTGTCAATACCAGCAGGGAGCAGGGAGGGAGTTCCAGAGTCCAGCAGCACGAGGAAAGAAGCTTTTGAAGTAGAAAGCTCTTCGCCATCTGTGGACCTCCACAGTGAATGGATGGGATTTGGCTGATTGTCGGGTTGGTCTAGTGAATTTACGTCGTGGGGGCTCTAGAGCAGCAAGTTCATCAGAGCACAATCCATTGAAGTACTTGTAAAACAGGCACAAGGAAGCAACATTGCGGCAATGGGGCAGGGGCTGGAGCTAGGTGGATAGTGAGGGACCTATTAAGTTGGCAACTCTTTTTTGGAAAGGAAGGAAATTAAGCCTATTTAAGTTTCCTGCAGTGTTCAAACATTTTTTTTTATTAAAGTAAGCGAACTCGCAATATGATTTAAATTTAGAATCTTATACATTCCCAAAAGAGTGCTCTACCTTAACGAAGGAAGCAATATATATATATATATATATACTAGCAGGACCCGTGCTCCGGCCTTGCCCGTCGGGAGATATATATAAGTATTAGAGTATTAATTCTTAAAAAAGAAGTTGTAAATAAAATTACCCTGAAAGTACTTTAGGTGAGTAAAATGGGATTCATCCATGGATTTCTCTGTTTTGTGTCACCCCTCCCTAAGATTTAAGTAAAAGTAAAAACCTATCCCCTCCCAAAAAAGTAAATGTGATCGAAAAATATGCATGAAGCTTACTAAGGTCAGTGAAGAGAAAATCCTTATTGATTGAGGCAATTTTATCCCAATCTTGAGTGTCCATTTTGGTTAGAGATTGAATTTACCAAAATTAATAAACAATGGTAGTTTTTAATATATTGAAGATCCATCTCTTGTAGGGGGGAAAAAATTAAAATTTCCGCATTCTAGAAGGATTTCTTGTTCACTGACACAGAAGAGAAAAGAATAAGTATAGTATTGCTGCAGTCTAGAAAGATTGTCTTTCACTGGCCGAAAAGAAAAGAGATTAAGTAACAGATACTACACTGTAATTTTAAGTATATTTTGAAACGTAAAAATGAATAAGTAAAAATAAGCTGAATTAAGTAAAGCAATATGAATTGAAAAAAAATTTGTTAAATTTATCATCTTTAATCACCTTTAGGTACATCCAGCATTTTGGACTCTTGTTCCAAGCTATTTCTATTCTCATAAAGGTCATTTATAGAAGGCAATACAATGCAGAGGCATAGCGGATAAACACGAACTAAAGCAAAATAAGACATATAATAATGTAATGAGTTTTTGAGGTTTCCACCTTTTTATGAATATAAATATTTTTATGTTACAATCTTAATTGCTGTTAGTACGACTTGATAGAGGCTCCGTATAATATAACATTTCGGTTTTTCCTATGCAAGTTTGAATTAAGTTTGAACACAGATCTGATGAAGGGACATTTTTTTCAGGAAATATTACTGTATTGCCTTCTATAAATTACCTTTAAATACACACTAAACAATGTTTCAAACAAACTACATCAACCTATTTCTATTCTAATTTTTCAATTTCTACAATTTTCAAGTTATCAATATACGAAAAAGTAATTATGTTTTATACAGGACAAGAAATACAATTGTAAACCAACAATAAATAGACAATCATGGCTGCCATTGTGAAGACAAACCAAAACAAGTCCAATTATTTATAAAACAATAATGTGAGAGAAAGAGAAGCAAAGAGACAGATACAGACATAGGTAGATAGAGAGGGGGAGATAAAGAAAGAGAAGCAAAGAGACAGATACAGACATAGGTAGATAGAGAGGGGAGAGAAAGAAAGAGAGAGTCAACAGATGACGATTAGAACGGAAGTGACGCCGCCGTTACTGACATAGCGTTGTCACGAACGATAGCCAGAGAGATGCGTTAGAACAACCAGGCTGACTCACGGGGTTTGTGCTTAGACGTTGAAATCCTCCGTCCAATGTCCTGAAAAAATTTAACAGTCTCGGGGCCAAGCACACCCGACGTTTCCACTAAAATTGGTTGGAAGACGAAACGATTTTCAAGTTGTAAATAGAATAGAATACAATAAAGTAAAACGTATTACCATTTTATGAATGTCAAGCGCGAACGAAGCCCTTGCACTAATGTTGTACTCACTTTAATCAGACTGAAATATACTTATCCAAGTACCAAGGGTAACATGGTTTCAGAATAAATATGGGTATGAGGGTCTATCTCCAGAAACCTAGGCGGAGTTTGTAAATGAACAGATAAAGACTCCAACTTTATATATAGGATGAGCCCTCATCCACCCCCAATACCACTTATGGAATCGTTAATAAAAAGCACAATCCTTTCTACAATTTAACAATATTTGATACAAATAAACTTCAGTCTATGCCTGACTGGTTCACACAGTTTGAGTCCATATTTATTTGCCTCTCCACGTTGGGAGAGTTAGACACAATGCAGGCTTTTAATGTGGGGAAAATCAAGCTCTACAAAAATGGGGTACTTGGATTGGGACAAACATAAAAATAATTGCAGTTATTGTTGAGTTGTGTTTTATTATAACGGATAGTAATTTACAACTTAAAAAAGAGCGTATAAAATATTGAGATGTAACATGAGAGAGTGATTACGTTCTAAAAGCGTGCAAGATTCTAAAGTTTGATTGCTTATCCGCAAAGGATTTGATTACGTTCGAAGCACGTTCAAGATTCAAACGTATAATTGCTTAATGGCTAAGAATTTGGTAACGTTAATGACTATGCTAGAGGCTTTAACATGTTGTGACTAGTTTCGTAATTCACATTATTGAATGTGGGATGTTTTGTTTTTATGTAGAGGGCTTCAAGAATCTTTAATATTTTGATGTTGGTATTGGGGTATTTTATTTTAGTTGCTTTGATTTCTCTTCACTGACTGAGATGAAATGTAGTGTTGGAACAGATACTACACTTTGCTCCTAGCCTAATGATCAGAGAGTAATTTTCATAAAGTTTGAGTCAATTGATTTTTCAGCCGTTATTGGTCCCCCGATTTATAAAATCGGGGGACTTATGTTTTGAGGCATGTCCGTCCGTCTTTCCGTCCGTCCGTCTTTCCGTCCATCCGGATTTTTCTCTGCAACCACCCATTGAATTTCTCTGAAATTTTGCATGAAGTTGTAACTTTGGTCCGGTTAGAAAGTGACATTCTCCGATTTTTAAAAATAAATCTGGTTAGCCCCCCAGGGTGTAAAAAGGCCCCGAAATGGCAAAAAATGACATATTTTGCCCTATAACTTTTCATCCATCCACTCAATTTCTCTGAAACTTGGCCAACATGTGGAGGCAATTGTTCTGGATATAAAATGAGCATCGCTGACCTCAGAAAAACTCTGGTTCGAGCCTCCAGGGGGTCAAAGGGGGATAAAAATGCCCCAAATTGCCCAAATTTATTGAATTTTACACTCGCCACATCGAGTCACATACAAAGGGGGACCACGCACGTGCGGCTTGTTTATTTCTTACACAATGTTTATGTACAATATGAAATCATATATAATTTTTAAAGTAAGATTGCAGAAGTGTGTAGTAAAAGTTTCTGATTTGTTTTAGATTTAACGTTTCTCTTAGAATATGCGTTCTTACATGGCTTGGGGGATTCAAACAAAAGAAAAATCATCCATCAAATTGCAAGAAAAACAAATTCAATCTTACATGAAGATTTATTTTTAAACCATTTAAAAAAGTAAACAAGATTCCCTATCTTAGAACATTTAATTCAAATTACATTTTGAACTGCTGAAAACTACCTTAGGTGTGATAAAGACTGCAGACTAAATGTGATTCTGATACTTTGGAATTTGTGCAGTTTCAAACTTAATAACAGACTTTTGTTTTTCTTCAGGACTTCCATGGAATTAAAAGAGTAATGGACATTCTTAAGATACATCCATTCAATCTGTGTGCTTCGCGATGAACATTCTATTTCAAAGTTCGAAGGGATGGCGGACAGACAGACCCTCTATAGAGATGTGTATGATTCACAGGAACAACATTTTAGCGAATCCAAGTCTGCTTTCAATCATCATCGCTTTTAATTGTTTTACGACCTGGTTCGAAGTGCCCCGGTGCAACATAGCCGTTATGCATAACACAAACGATCTTATGCCGCTTATGTCGGGGTGAAAGGTTCTGTCCATTACACTCCAAGCTGATCTCATCGTTACACATGTAGCAGCTTCAGGGAAGTCACTTTCATCTGATTTTGGCTAGGAGTTCTGATTTTTCGCTTCATCTTTTCTATCCTCGGTCAATAGAAGGTCAAGTGTTTCTAGATTGAAGCACTTTTATTTTTGTCCTAATCCAGAGTGCTCATTTTGGGGGAGTTGGCACAGCAGGTTTGGTCGCTTCCTGAGGTGGTCTTATTGACCTTTTTTATTTCCATTGCTGTCGCTGTTGCTTGAACGATCAACTGAGCAACAAACGTCACATAATGCTATTTCAAACTTAAGCATGACAGATCAACGAAAATGTTATTTGAAGCTTAAGTTTGACAGACCGATAAACAAAACTTCTAACATGACGCGTCCTTTCAACCTGTGTTTAATGATGAAAATGCTATTCCCAATGAAAATGTACTAGAGATGTAACTCCCGAGAATAACGGTTTCAAGAAAATTGAATTTTACCATTATCATCATCATCATCATCATCATCATAATTATCGTCATCATCATCATCATCATCATCATCATCATATTAGGTTTAACATTTGTTTTACATGCTGGCATGTGTTGAAAAGTAACTTCCAATCCTACCTATCTCTGCCCAGGTCGTTATTTATCCATCTTTCTCCCAAATCTATCCTCATAAATTCCTCCCATGTTTTCCTTGGCCTTCCCTTGCCAACTGACCCTGCTACCTCAACTGTTCTACATCTACTAACCCAAACACTCTCATCCATTCTTTCAATGTGATCAAATTAATGAATTCTCCTATTCTGCACACATCTCCCTATACTGTTCGGTTTTAATCTTCCTCTGACGTTATCAGATCTAAGTATGTCTTTAAAACTCACATTACACCTCCATCTTATCATTCTCACATCATTTCTTTCAATCATCATCATTATCAGCATCATCATTTGGTTTTTATATTAGGGAACAGCGAGTGTACCGAACTATGGGATGGGTAACCTGAATGTTTCATACGGTTCGATCGGGTTAGGGTTAGGGTTGATATCAGTCAGGTTGCATGGAGTTATATCACTTCTTACATACTTAAACCAGGTCTTCCTCGATCTACTATGCTCCCTAGAGCCTGGGATAGCCAGTTGATGCAAGAGATAGTATGTTGAACATAGTTGAACTACCTGAGGCGCCGAGCCTTTAAGGTATCCATAATCCCACCAATGCCAAGTTTCTGATGAAGCACAATTTAAGGAATCAATTTGAGCCATACATTTACCTGATCATGGCATGATCATTACACCAAAGTTGTTACAAATCAGAAGTGTTTGGGATCCATGCAACACAACTATCACTGTCCAGGTGTAACTTCTAAACATCATTACACTGATCACACATGCTTCATAGACTCTTCCCTTGGTTGACAGAACTTAATCTCGGTTCAGCAAGAGACGTTTTTTGTTATTTTTTTTAGAAAATAATTTATTATTTTATGGGATTTATCAGCTTGTATTGATTTACTCCTCTCCAGGAGTTAGCCACAAGGCCAGTTTTTATCCTACTCCCACAAGTAAGATGTGACCCAAGGTCGGGTCGGGAAAGTGGGGTTTGAAAAGCCAGCGCCCGAGAGGTGAGCACTCTGGCCATTTAAAAATTGTCTGAGCAGCCCCGTCAGCATTCCCCGGTAGGGGCGCCTCAGACAGTAAGCAATAAACTTACTCCTCCCCAAAGAGGGGAGGCAAAGCCTGGGAGGGTGGACCTCCTAGAACTGCACAGGACAGACCCATTGACCGGCATAAGTCAAGGCCCGAAGGCCAAGACAATACCAGTCTATGGGGTGCCATATCCATCAGAACAGATACTACACTTTGATCTTAGCCAAAAGGCTAAGCTTGTAGCTGAGATGCAACTTTGTTTTCTTTGGAATTATTCTGGCTTTTCTGTTGAATTATTTGATGCATATAAATGCATCAAATAATTCAACAAGTTTGTTTAAACTGAAAGGGAATTTAAATCGTACAGTGGACGTAATTTAATAGTGTTTATTAACTTTTGAGAAGATTGCAATTTTTGACGGTTTTCCCCCAAAAGTAACTCTCTAATTAAATTTAATATAAAGAAAGAAAATCGAAAATCTAAGTTTTCAGGAACTTATATATTTATTTTTTTCGTAACTTCCAAATGATTTCATGGCTTTCCTGTTTTTATCTTTGGCAATGGAACTTGTAGGGTGTTATTATTATTTTTGATTTTACTTTTCCTCTGAATACACAAAGTTGCTTTCTAGAACGCCATTTTCTTAAATTTTACTCATTAAATTCACTCTACCGTGCTAGTAAACATGAATTGGAACAAATACATTGAAGACATTGCCAATGCTACCACAAATAAGGTTGGCTCCCTTTACCGTGCTAATAAACTCCTCACACCAGACATTATCCTGTATCTCTACAAAGCCACCATCCGCCCATGCATGGAGTATTGTTGCCACATCTGGGCTGGTGCATCATCTACTAGTCTCTCACTCCTTGACAAGGTCCAAAAAAGAGTCGCCAACCTAATAGGTCCCTCACTGTCAACCAAGCTCCAGTCCCTGTCCCATCGCCGCAATGCAGCATCCTTGTGCTTGTTTTACAAATACTTCAATGGATTATGCTCCGATGAATTGGCTACTCTGGTGCCTCCTCGACGTAAATTCACTAGACCAACTCGAGAATCAACTAAATCCCATCCATTCACTGTGGAGGTCCCCAGATGCCGGAGAGCTTTCTACTCAAATAGCTTCTTTCCTTGTGCTGCTGACCTCTGGAACTCCCTCCCTGCCTCCTGTTTCCCCGACAGTACTGACATGCAGAAATTTAAAACTAATATAAACAGACATCTCACTGCGCAGATCCCAGTTTAGGCTGAGCCCCCAACCTTCTCCCCTTTTCTTTCTTCTCCGTAGCCCCTTACGTCTACAGTGGTAGCCTGCCTTGTTTGGGGTGAACTATGTTAAAAAAAAAAACTTTGTAAACTTTGTTATGTAAAATTATTCTTATTTCTGGTTGTTTTTCAAATTGATTTTTGTAACAATCTCACCACAGTCTTCTAAATTAAAAGAAAAACATCAGAATTCAAACTGGCAATTCTGTTTGTACTTATTTACTTTTTGTACTCATTTACTTTTTATATTCATTCACTTTTTGTACTCATTCACTTTTTGTACTCATTTACTTATTTACTTTTTGTATTTATTCACTTTGTGTACTTATTCACTTTTTGTACTCATTCACTTTTTGTACTCATTTACTTTTTGTACTTATTTACTCATTTACTTTTTGTACTTATTTACTTTTTGTACTCATTCACTTTTTGTACTCATTCACTTTGTGTACTTATTCACTTTTTGTACTCATTCACTTTTTGTACTCATTTACTTTTTGTACTTATTTACTCATTTACTTTTTGTACTTATTTACGTTTTGTACTTATTTACTTTTTGTACTTATTTACTTTTTGTACTCATTTACTTTTTGTACTTATTTACTCATTTACTTTTTGTACTTATTTACGTTTTGTACTTATTTACTTTTTGTACTTATTTACTTTTTGTACTCATTTACTTTTTGTACTTATTTACTCATTTACTTTTTGTACTTATTTACGTTTTGTACTTATTTACTTTTTGTACTTATTTACTTTTTGTACTCATTTACTTTTTGTACTTATTTACTCATTTACTTTTTGTACTTATTTACGTTTTGTACTTATTTACTTTGTATACTTATTTACTTTTTGTACTTATTTACTATTTAAGCCTTTAGCTTCATTTATGTCAGAGTAAAATTCATTTTTTATCCACTAAAGAATGCTAAGCTAACATGAGAACGTTGTGGAAAGTCTACAAAAAGGCATTGTTTTCGCAACAACATTTTGTTTATTTTGTAGACTTTTGATGGATATTGACGTTGATAGCTTTCTTAACAAAGGGTTAATAATTAAATCTTATTTTCTAAGTCATATAAAGTAGATGTTGGTCCATGTTCTAAAAAAATTTAAATTGTATTTTCGAATCGATTTTTATATTTACTCTTGATCGATATACTACTTTTGATTAGTCATAAATAAAGAAGGGAAGAGGAGCTTTTACAATCACACACAGAAGTCCTCCCACTGTCATCCTTAACACCTGGAAAACATTTAATAGCAGAATTTTTTTTAGAGATTCACTGGTTGACCCATATTCGACTGTAAAGAGAGAGAGGGGTGGTAGGGGTGAATAAAGAGAGAGAGAGAGGGGGTAAATAAGGAGAGAAAGGAAAGGAAGAAAGTAAGAACTCTACCAAAAAAAAATGCAGCCGCCTGTTCTGGTTTATGTAGTTAATAGTGTTGTCATTTCCCAATTGCCTCGGTGACTCAATCAAATAGTTTTTCATGTCATTCTTGTCTACTAAACATGAAATTCATTTCAGAGGTCACAGTCGGGTCAATTTGATGACTAACTCTAAAGGAATTGCAAGAAATTAGTTTATTGAATTTTTGTGTAGTTTTTAGTTCAGTGAACAACTTATCAAACATCAGCCAATATACGAGCATAAGAAATGTTAAAAATCCAATATAGCAGTTTCTGCCATCTTGGATACTGATTAATCTTTAACTTTAAAAGTCGATAACGTAGAAGGCCATATAATACTACGTTTTAGAGGTTTCATCATATAATCATATTCAGTTTTACATGTTGGCATGTGTTTGACGGCTTTTAGAAATTGACTTCCAATCTAACCTATCTTTGGCCAGGTCTTTATTTATCACTCTTTTTCTTAAGTCTATCTTTATCATTTCTCATGCTTTCCTTGGACTACACCTGTCAACTGACCCTGTAACTCAAGAACTTTCACCCATTCTTTCAATGTGGCCATACCATCAAAGTCTCTTGTTCTGCACACAGCTCCATATACTATCCAGATGTGATCTTACTCTGAGGTCATCAAATCTAAGCCTGCCTTTTAGAGGGTGAATAATTGATTTCTGGAGTTAAATTTTGGGTAAAGTGTTAACTTTAATCTTCAGTGTCAACACTGAATACATCACATAGTTCCTTGGCTTTTGAGTTAGGAGCAAAGTGTAGTATCTGTTCTGATACTACACTTAATCTTTTCTGCCCTCAGTCAGAGAAGGAGAAATGCTTCTAGACTGAGGTAATTTTTATTATTGTTCCAATACAGAGTGTCCCATTTTGGGGAGTTAGATTTTCTTCAAATAAAAAACTGACTTTGTGCCTAACTCTGTCCTCGTGGAGAGGCAATAGTTGTACATCTGTACACATGTACTTACATCTAGATCTGTGATGATTAAGGTGTTAGTTTGTTTTCATCACTTAATCATTTGTCTGCAGGTGTTTCCTAATGTCTTTATGAATATATCGGGTTGACAACTCAGTTTCCAATGTTTTTTGTTTTTTTTTATTTTGGAATTTATTCTGGTTTGAAATTAAAGAATCCATTTTTTATCACAAATTCTATTTTTGAATCCTTTTTTTTTGAGTTAATTTCAATTAATTCTTGTTTTTTCTTTTCGATCATTAAAATAGAATGTCAAGTTAAGAAAAATTAACATTTTCAACATTTGTAGAATTCGAATGCAAAACGCGATAAACGCCATTTAAAAAAATTACGAAACTATCACTGCAAAAAACGTTGCATTTCAACACTCGACCACACCCCAAAATCATGTTTTACATAATATGACACCGGCATGATTTCGTTTTGTTTTCAATTAAAATAAGCTTTTAGTCAAAGGCTAGATTTAATATATTCGCCATTTTATTGTTTCATGTCTCAAATTAAACGAATTGGATTTATCGCGTTTTGCATTCGAACTCTTCATTTCTTTTTTTTAGTTTTTTGATCAAGGTTCTAAGGTCATCAAAGCGGCTTTCGACATTTGTGCTGTGTATGAAGAGGATGCCATAGCTGAAAGAAGCGCTCGTGATTCGTATGCCAAGTTTTAAAATGGAAATGTTGACCTCAAAGACGCACCTCGTTCTGGCCGTCCAGTTGAGTTTAATGAAGACCGATTAAACCAACTTTTGCGCGAAAAATTCTCGTTAAACGACAAGGGAACTGGCAGAGAAAATGGCAAAGGTTTAGAAGTGTAGAGAATAGGTAACACATGCTTCATGCGGCAAAAGCAAAAATCAAAGAATCACAATCTTTGCTGGTTTGCTTGCTCGTCACCGTACAACTCATCGACACAAACAACGATTTCTTTACTGACGAAAAATTGTAACTCCAGTAAACAAGTGACATTGTACGTGAAACAAGATGTTCAACTGTATAAAACGATGTTGTAGATATTGTGAGACTAGGAAAGGATTATCCATTACGAATTGCTTGAAAGGAACCAAACGGTCCACATAAAGGTCTATGTTCAATAGATGGAACGACTCAACATGGACATTCAAGAGAAAAGATTTAATCAATTAATACAGAAATGCTCTGCTGAGCTGGCCCCTGTCCTTTCCAAACTATACAACAAATGCCTTACTGAATTTTGTTTCCCTGATAGTTGGAAAATGGTCCAAAAAAGAGTCACTAACTTAATAGGTCCCTCACTATCCACCAAGCTCATGGAACAACTCAACACGGATATTCAAGAGAAAATATTTAATCTGCAGCATGGAATTCTTTTGTTGCACGACAGCGCATGCCCTCATATCACCAATATGACCAAGAAAGTCATTCAAACGCAGGGTTGGGACATGTTGCAACATCCGCCATACTCTATCGATTTAGCACCAACAGATTTTCGACCTCTTTTGAGCGCTTGTATATGTTATGCGCAGAGTTTCGCTAAATAGTAATGTAGAATTAAAATTTTGGTTAGATGTATTTTCTGAGTCGAAACAGGATATTTCTACGAAGGAGATATTGAAAATCTTGTACTACATTGGGAAGAAATCATAAACAAAATGGGAGAATCGATTAATTTCCTGTTATTTTTTATTATTACACTTTAAAAGATTTTAATTAAAAAAAAAGGTCGAAACTTAGTTGCTAACCTAATATCATACATACGTCTTTGGCATTTTCCGTATGCGTTTTTACATACTATATAATTGGAACAAATACATAGAAGATACTGCCAAGTCTGCTGCAAAGAAGGTAGGCTCCCTTTACCGGACTAGAAAACTTCTCATACCTGTCAGTATCCTATATCTCTACAAAGCCATTATTCGCCCATGCATGGAGTATTGGTACCACATTTGGGCTGGGGCACCAACCACTAGTATCTCCCCCTTAAACAAGATCCAGAAAAAAGCCTAATAGGTCCCACACTGTCTACCAAGCTCCAGTCCCTGTCTTATCGCCGCAATGATGCATCCTTGTGCTTGTTTTACAAGTATTTCAATTGTATATGTTCTGACGAACTTGCTGTATTTGTTCTTCCTCAACGTAAATACCTTCGACTAACCCACTAATCAGCAAAATCCCACCCCTTCACTATAGATGTCCCCAGATGCCGGATGGCTTTCTACTCTAATAGCTTCTTTCATCGGACTGCTTGCCTTCGGAATTCTCTCCCTGTTCCCTGTTTCCTTGACTGTACTAACATGCGTAAATTTAAATGTAATGTGAACAAACAATTCGCTGCACAACTCCCCACTTAGGATGTACCTGTTGATCTGACCCCTAATTCACAGTAGGCCCTTACGTCTCAGTGGAAATGTGCCTTGATTAGGGTGAATATAAGTAAAATAAAATGATTTATTTCGAGTCATGTTGTTGTCTTTGTTTATGGAAGTTTATGGAAGTGAGCAGAATCAATTCTTCTTTTACACTTTCAGAAACAACATTTTAACAGAAACGAATTGTTCATTTTTGCTTGTATTAAAGAAATATTCTTCTGAATCGCCTTCCATTCGCATCAGTTACTGGTCTTTTACTAAATGGAATCTATCATATCAGTGCCATAGTTTTAATAGTTAAAACCTCTCTGTTTATAACATTTATTTCTCTGATGGACATCAACCAATCAGACATAATTTATTTTTAGAAAACAAATGAAAATTCAGAAGACTCTTTTTCTTAAGAACACAAAATTAGAAAAAAATACCAGCGAAAAATACAAGATGGCAAGCCAATATTTAATTATCTCTTGTCTTGTTTAAAGACGAAAATAAAAGTATGAAATAAATACCAATTGAGAATAACTATTGTTAGTTTGATTAAGGAGGTAGATATATACTTATTCAAAATTGAAACAGAAGACAATATTAATATTCTCAAATGTTCAAAAAACAATATCACCAGGCTAAACTAAGAATAAGTTTGGTCTTTCACAATTCTTTCGCGGATTTTAATGTTTATTTTACAATATACAGTATACATACAGGGAACAGCTGTCCTAAATACGACCGCTCATCTTCACAGTTCAGAAAAAGAAAAAGATGTTATCAGCTTATCTGCTACGTATAAATGGAGACTTCCTGTCTATGACGTCATATCCTGGCATGTAGCCTTTGTTCTAATATTTAATTTCAAACGGAATTTTCCGATTGTACCTTATTCTAGGCTGAAGTAAAAAAAAAAAAATCCATTTTAACACTATTTTACACATCCACCTCCAATGTGCCTTAAAAATAAAAAAATTGCAATAGTTTTATGCAAACCAGTTGTTGGCTTGAAGTAAAGAATCAACTTTTTCTTTTTTCTTTATTTTATTGAAACCATTTTTTGTTTTATTCCCCTGCTATTGGGCAATAGAAATGGCGCTGGTGTTTTCAAATAGCCAGATACATTCTCTGTATTTATGCACCCTATCTTTCAAGGCTGCAGAGAAATTTACATAAATCATTCATGCAACACAGTTTCAATGATTAATAGGGTATTCGTTTCGCAAATCCATTTCATGAAAACGTTAGGGTTATTGATTGGTTTGTTTGCCCATTTTTCAGCATATCAAATCTTTTGGGATTATGTAATGCTCAGTATGTATTAACATTTTCTAAATGACTCATTGTAAACACTTTATTGAAGACAAATTGACATTTCAGGAACGACAGCGTGAACAACGTGCAAATTACATTTATTAATCTAAGAATTTAGAAGATAACTGAACGCCGTTTCTTCAAAATGAATAATGCACTTATTCATGCGTAATTTGTCTCTTAATGCTAATGTGCATATCCGGTGTAATCTCACTGCAATTTTTGCATTTTCTTTTCAAATATTATATTTAACTAGAAAAATACCCGTTTCAGGACCAGTAAAATGAATTCCCCAGCCGAACAGTTTTGCACCACTTTGATGTCTCCTTATAAAGAATAAAATCAACATATAATTATACTAAACCTTATGTCTCGAACCCTTATCCTAATTTTGATGAAAATTCATTACATAATTTTTATTCTAGAAAAGTCTCAAATTTAAGGCTTAAGCTTAAGGGGGTCTTAAAAATAAATTGAAATTCAAGGAATATTGCTTAATTAGTGTCTAATGATTATGGATCAAATTTAATGCAAATCTGATATATTTGAATTTTCGACCGGGACCCTGTGTCCATAATATACTCCCTAAAACCCTTTAATATATTTCAAAGAAACAAAAATTTGGGGATATTTATTAATTGATACCTAGTGTAAAAATTTCACAAAAATCGGAGGTATCTGAATTTTTTCGTAGGCCTTCCATCCCTTCGTTGCTCTTTTACATGAAACTACATTAAACTAAGTATAGACAACATTATTTACCCCTACACTTAGCACATATGTTCCAAAATTCCTAATGATCGGTTAATTAGTTTATCGTTGAATTCTGTACACACAAATATATAAACATATACACATACCTAACTTTATATAAATAGAGATTCGTGATTTTCTCGTTTTTATATTCTCTGCATTTCAGGAATTTTAGGGATTTAAGTTTATTAACTCCAAGATACAATGTGAATATAAGAATTCAGTTTTTAATTTAGGATTTCGTTAGAATGGTTTTAATTTAGGATTTCGTTAGAATGGTTTTAACTTAGATTTCGTTAGAATGGTTTTAATTTAGATTTCGTTAGAATGGTTTTAATTTAGATTTGGTTAAAATGGTTTTAATTTAGATTTGGTTAAAATGGTTTTAATTTAGATTTTGTTAGAATGGTTTTAATTTAGATTTCGTTAGAATGGTTTTAATTTAGATTTCGTTAGAATGGTTTTAATTTAGATTTCGTTAGAATGGTTTTAACTTAGATTTCGTTAGAATGGTTGTAATTTAGATTTCGTTAGAATGGTTTTAATTTAGATTTCGTTAGAATGGTTTTAACTTAGATTTCGTTAGAATGGTTTTTACTTAGATTTCGTTAGAATGGTTTTTACTTAGATTTCGTTAGAATGGTTTTTACTTAGATTTCGTTAGAATGGCTTTAACTTAGATTTCGTTAGAATGGTTTACAGCTAATCAATTTTTTTCGTTATTTGATATTGAAATAAAATATTTCTTTACATGTTTAACTCAAGACATTTTATTGAAAGCAATCAGGTCTTTTACCATAATTGGAAGGTATTGTGGGTTTATATCCTCCTCAAAGGGTAAAAATGTTTGCAGGATCCGATGTGCAAAATATAGCCTCTCCATAATGGATTATTTTCCATGCATCATGAGGAGCCACATTCTTCAGGAGGTTAGTCTGTTAATATGCATGGGCATAGACAGAACACGGCAGATCTAGAGGAGGTAACCGTGACTAGAAATCCTGCTATTCCACGGTTAGTAGTAAATCCAGTTACACTCATCGACCAACTAATCATCTCGTTCTGAGAACAGCATGGCTTTGCAGTTGATCAGATATATTTGACAATGGGATTGCATAACTGTTCCAGTTTTTAACATAGTTCACCCCAAACAAGGCAGGCCGCCACTGTAGATGTAAGGGGCTACTGAGAAAAAGGGTGACAATTTTTTTTGGGGGGGTCAACCTAAATTGGGAGCTGCACAGCGGGATGTCTGTTTACATTAGTTTTAAATTTCTGCATGTCAGTACCGTCAGGAAAACAAGAAACAGGAGGGAGTTCCAGAGTCCAGCAGCACGAGGAAAGAAGCTATTTGAGTAGAAAGCTCTCAGGCATCTGGGGACCTCCACAGTGAATGGATGGGATTTGGCAGATTGTCGGGTTGGTCTAGTGAATTTACGTTGTGGGGGTACCAGAGCAGCAAGCTCATCAGAGCACTCTCCATTGACGTACTTGTAAAACAGGCACAAGGAAGCAACATTGCGGCGATGGGACAGGGGCTGGAGCTTGGTGGATAGTGACGGACCTATCAAGTTGGCGACTCTTTTTGGGACCTTGTCTAAAGGGGGGGGGAGACTAGTGGATGATGCCTCAGCCCAGATGTGGCAACAATATATATATGCATGGGTGGATGGTGGCTTTGTAGAGATATAGGATAATAGAATACCATGGACTATGTGCAGGTTTGGTGTGCCGCATTTACAATCAGCTTTAAAAAATGTTTTACCATAAATTGATGGATGAATCAAGTAGAAAAAGACACTCGTCAATATTTGGTAATAGAAAAGAATAGGAATTTTAGGGTTTCTGCACATGTACGCTTCATTTATTTCTCTTGATTCATATCCAAGTGGAGAGTTCAGTCGGGTCTCACTTAGGCTACTCAAGTGCATTTATCATTATCGCTGCAGAGAAACAAGTCTCCACCCAGTCTCGACTCGGACTATCTGCACATCCTCTATCAAACAATAACACTTTCTATCCGAGGATTTGAACAGCTAAATTGAAAGCTACGCAATGTCATTAAAGGCATCAGATCATGAATGAAAACGTCAGACAAAAAGAGTGAAAAAGAAAATAGACAAACACACAAGATGAATGACTTAACATTAATTCCAAACAAGTACACATATAAATGTATATGTCTTTTAACAAATTCCAATAAGTATATAGTGATAGATGCATTTGTTTAACTTTTATCTTCTTTTTTTTTCTATCTTCCCTTCTTTCTGATGATGACTTTTATTGATAGTTTAATTTGTAATTCACATATCAGTCTTCTTCTGCAATCTATTGAAAGTACTTTTCTCGACTATCAGGGGAATAAAACAATAAATAAAATTGTAGAGAAAAAAAGTTTTTAAAAAACCAAAAAGAATACAGATGACATCTCTAAAACCGCAGCTCTTTTCCCCCCTTTCAAAACGCTGCATTTAGCCAACAAAAATCTCTGATAACAATCTTCTTTTCAAATCACTTTTCAAACTGTAAATAAAGTTTGAACGCCTTTTTTTAATGTCTGCATCAACAGTTGACAACGTGATCAGTTTTTGTTTTTTTTATAAATTTTAAAATGTTTTCTTGCACATTGCAACATGAGAACATCGTCGTCGTCATCGTCTAAATACTTTGTTTAAATTTAGTGGACAAGATGCCTCCATAAAATGTAATTTATTTGGGAATTCCAGTTTACCATAGATTCAGACATTGAAATGTCGGTGTTGGTGTGTGCGCGCTTTTCATCGATAGCAGCATCGCCATTGCTTCCCCCATTGACTTCTTCTCAGATGAGAATAATTAAATTATTCTGGCTCTGGGTAAATCATTACTACTTATCTCCAAGAAAGTGGTTGATAAGTATTGTTTTTATGTTCGCTTTTTATCGGTTTTAATTTGCTTTGTTTCAAAAATCACTTATATTTCAGAACGTAGTGATATGCTGTTATGAACTTATTTCGTATATATATTTATGTTCTTACAGAAACGATTTGGCAACATGATTTATCTTAAAGTAAAACACGCATATAAGTATGAATAAGTATAAGATGAATACATTTGAAAGACATTTAAAAGACAAAATGGAAAAACATTTTTGAAGCCTAATTCGTTTTTGACTATTCAGTACTTTATGAAAGGGAAAATGAGACAAATTTTTATTGAAAAGAGTTATTTTTACAACATTTTTTGCAACATTGAGCGATTAAGTGAAATGGAATGCCATGTTAGGCTCCCCAAATGTTTTGTGTGTTAACCATATATATATATATATATATATATATATATATATATATATTAATTGAATGACATAATAAAATGAGAAATTAATCAGATTTTATTTAAGTTCAAAAGCAAGGAGTGGTATTGTTTTTGAACTTTAATAAAATCTGATTAATTTCTCATTTTATTATGTCAATCAATTAATATTGTTGCTCTATACAATATATTGAGCTTTGTTTTTATCCTGATAGTCTACTGGTTAAAGATATTATTTATATCTCTAAAGTATTTTCTCTCTCTCATATATTTATATATATATATATATATATATATATATATATATATAAAGTATGGTGAACACATACTGACAAAAGCCTAAGAATCGCGGCCGAAAATTTTGTTCTCCTTTTAAAAAAAACTTTTTTGCATATAAGAGACAATTGATATTCCTACACGTCAAAATATAGAAAATAAATAAAAGATATATTAAAATATATATTTTTCACTTTAATCTTTTATACATACATACATACGTACGTATATACATATATATATACATATATATATATATATATATATATATATATACTCTTAAAATATTGAAGCTGGAATTGAAATTTGAAGAAGTAAATGTACAATAATAAAATCACACTATATCACAATGGCAGATATATACAATGGTTTTTCTTAGCTCTTTCTTGGATATTGGTATTTTGATTTACTGTGTTTTTTCTTGATAATCTTGTCACTAATTTCATACCCATTTCCAGTGCCATTTTTGACTAGACAAGTATAATGACCTTCCATAGGTAATGGTCTCTCATGAAGAATGGCAGCTTTTAATGTAAAATTAGTTTCATATATTTGCTGCTTTTGAGAACTGAAGTTCATAATATCACAATTAATTCTTTGTTCTCCTTCATTATTAATCAAAAATCTTTTTATTGAGATGACTAGATATTCTAGATATTTGGAATAATTAGTGAATTCAATTCTTCAAGTTAACTTATGTCCAGTATTTTCTGAACAAGTATCACAGTATTTAATCAAAGTTGTTGGAAGTAAAGATTTAAATTGTTGTTTGCCACTAATAGGATTTAATATCAAATCTTCTCTTATTTAAAATGGAAGTTCAGATTCTATACCACATTCAATTGCAAACATTGTTTTCTATACATAACAATTTGTCTGATGTGATCGGATGCATTTAGAATGATCAGTTTGAATAAATAGAAGTTTTTCTCTGAATACTGAGTCTAAAGTAAGTTAGAGTTCTTTCCAAAATTCATCATCAAATTTTATCCAATGATTCTTTTTTAAAGTAGAAACATTATTATGATTATTAAAGGTGATATTACTTAATTCTTGATGTACACCATTCATGTTGTTAAAATTATGCAAATCCTCAAGAAATCCAGGCAATTGATTCAGTGATTGCACAACTTCATTTGCAAAACATACATTCCTTTCATTAATCAAAGTTTAGCTAATTTCATTTCTTTTCTTTTTCTTAAGAAGGTTGGTTTGTATTTTCTTCTAAATTAAGTCCATTATTTTTTTTTGGGGGGGGAGGAGGTATACTAGAAGAATTTGCCATACGAAAGGCTTTTTCCTGCAAGGTGGAAAAGGAGCCAAATATGCTCTTCCAATACTAGCCTGTAGTTTGTTGTACTCTTCCCTTTCAAATTTATCAACGATGATCAATAGTCTAGGATCAAAGTCACAAAGATACTCATTGCAAAGTTTACTGCCTCTTTAAAGAGCCACATTAGTTTGACCATCAGTAGATATAAGATTGCCCTAATCAGCAATTATTCCATCCACAGAAATTCCTTGTGAGTTATGAATTTCTATAGAGTAAGCAAATGCCAATAGAAATTGTGTTCTAGTGACAAAAACATCATGAGAAATTTCATAATTTGGTTGAACTCTTCCAATTGAAATGGGTTTGTTTTATTGGTATTAAAGGCACGACAATTTTGTCAACATTGTTTTCATTTCCAATCATTTCAACAACTGTTCCAATAACCACATTGCATAATCAATGTTTTTTTTCAGCATCTATTCCAACTATTAGCAATGTTTCAAGTTCAGCAGTTTCACATGTTTTCTTGTTTTCGCCAATTTTAACATTTTTCTTTTTTCTTCCATTTACTTGTCTCATACTAGAATCTTTTGCAGCAATTTCCGCTGTATTTATTTTGCATTATTTCTATCATTTCATTATTCAACTCATCTTATCAATTATTCAGATTCATTTAAAGGCAAAATTCAAACAATTAAATTCAGGTGCAATATACATTTCAACCAATTTTTAAGCACCTTCTTGAACAGTTGCTTTTCTATCAGGACATAGGCATGTTTTTTGAAGAATGCTAATACCAGAGTCTGATGGTGAATCAATCTTAATTCTTCCCAAAATATCAACATAGTTGTCTTTGTCTTCTTTTTGCCTCATATTCAAAATATTTCTACAATGATTGTCAACTAATACCAATTTCGGTTCTTTTGGCATCATATGATGATATTCTAGAAACAACTCGTTTCTTATTGACATGTGGCAATTGCATTAAATCACCAAAGAATAGAACATTCATTTTTACAAAACGATGTGCAATTTGTTTGGGATCTCCAAAAATGTTGTCAAGCATCAAATGACTAACCATGCTAATTTCATCAATCATGAACAGTCTGCCTCCTTACATATGGTTTCATTTTTCAAGTCCACTGTCTGCAATTCCTTGTAAGTTGGGAACTTTCCATGCTGAACTCCAATCATAAGAGTTGTATTCCGAGTACTACATTTTATTTGAAAAAAGCCTCATGCCTGTTGGTCGACATATTATGACAGGAAAACCATTAGATGGATCAGTCATAACAGTTATAAGGGTTATTTTGTCAGACAATGTGTTAATCAAAAAACTTTTGCCACACTAATAAAACATTTGGCTCTTTGCATCAATATTTGTTCATAAGTATTCAATATTTCTTATTCTTTGGGAATTTTTCAACTTCAAGACCATTGATTGAAGCCAGTGAAGGACTTTTTCCTATTTTAAAACAAGGTTTGTCCAGTGATACACATAGTACATGGTAAAGTATGATTTTCTTTAATGGCTTTAGGAACTTTTTCATCCAATTCTATCAATTTTTTCAAATCATTGTCACATAATCTTTGTTTGCAAATGTCACAAGAATTGTTTTTCATCTTTTGCATTTTTTAATTAAAATTTTTAATAAGATCACGAAAGTTTTTGACAATGTTTGGTTCAGAATGGTCAACTTCATTTTCTCTCTCAAGCAAATTTTCACTAATTTCAGAACTGGTATGCTTAATTCTGTCTTTTACCGGTAATTTTTAAAAACATGGGCCACTTTCCCTCTAAAATTGCAATATGATAAAAATTAAACCAAAATGCATACTCTTAATGTTCTTAATTTATAGACATGATTCACCAATGTTCAAAGTCTGTGGGTGTGGGGGGGGGTATTTTTCTAATGTGTTCGAGTTCATTGGTGCAGTCAGATTGGCCACAATAATATATATAATCACTATGGATGCCATTGCATTCTTCAATTTTTAAAATTTTTTTGCGAATTTCTTGAACAGTCAAATCAGGTAAAATTTCCTGAATTGCTTCATGTATTTTTGTTGTTTCCAAATGTTGAGATCTTTCATCAGGACACCCTTCATTAGTGTCACAATGACGAGCCAAGCATTCACCTATCACAAATTCATCATCAATTTATTGATCAATTTCATCTTGACTAATTTCTTTATCATTATTTTGATCAGGTTGGTCAGGATTTTTGCATTCAACTTCATTTGTTTGACATTCAGTAGTTTAAAAATCATGACATCTCAAATCATACAATTGGGCATAGTCTACTGTATTTCTTTTAAATAAGAAAGTGCTCATTAGTAGAAGTATGGTACAAATCTTACCCCAAATATACTGCCGACAGTCCATTCTTTCAAACATTTTTGACAAAATCATTAACAGTTTTTGCAGTAGTTTTTATTTGTTTGAGCATGAAATTTCTACTGATCAAATCAAAATTGTATCCTTGAGTAATTTTGTTAAGTTCATTCTTGTAATTACTTCCACTATTATTCCTTTTTTATAAACTAAATAACATTTTGTTAATTTAAATGGCTTATTCAACCAAAAAATTAGAAAATTTGTTCAATCTATTTTTCCAGTAAGAAAATGTGTTTTTGTAAGTTTGAATTAAATCTTTTTAGTATATTTAAAAAAAAATTTTTGTTTAATAATTTTTTACTATTTCTATAATCTGTTTGATAAATTATTCTTTTTTTAACATATTTATCATATATTCTATTTTTTGTTTGATAAGTTATTCTTTTTTTAACATATTTATCATATATTCTATTTTTTGTTTGATAAGTTATTCTTTTTTTAACATATTTATCATATATTCTATTTTTTCCTATATCTTTCTTGCCGTTTAATATTTGATTTTGAATTTTCTATTTTTTTCTTTTCGTGATACTTTCTTTGATATTCAATATGTCGTTTTTTAAATTCACTTGTATTTTGATTTTTTTCTCTATATTTTTCTTGTCGTTTAGCATTATTTGTTTTATTATTCTCAATTTTCTTTCTTTTCTCTATATTCTTTTTGATATAGTTTTTGATATTGCTCATATTTATTTGCAAATTCACTATTATTTTTTCTTCCTATATTTTGCTTGGGCTTGAGCATGTTTCTTTTTCCTCAATTTTCCTTCATCCAATTCACTGCTTTTCATATTAATGTCTCTAATTTTCTCATTATTATTCGAAATGCGAATACATATTTTAAAAATTCGGAATCAAAATGAAACAGAAACACAGAAGTGAAGTTGATTCTAATTGTTGCTTAAAATTTGGGTTGCTAATTGTTGTTTCGACCTTGGGAGAGGAATTGTTTTTAATGTATTTAAATAAAAGTGGCCATTGGCTATGATCGCAAAGTGAGCGTGTTTTAAAAATATAACAAGTTCACTATAAAAGTCAATGATTTAAAAAAAATAAATTTTCTACTAAAAGTCTCACAGCTCTGTTTATGTGGCGCCAATCTTAGTAATACTCACATATTTCGAATCGGCTCATCGAGTTCTATCTTTCTATTATTTCATCATGAAATTATATTTATAATTTAAAAAGTTATGTCGAATTAAAGTGCGCGAAGAGTGTTAATCAATAGGCATTTTTGTCGTTTTAAGCTTCTCAACGCTTACATATTCTTAAACTCCTTTCGATATATTTATGTTTTTAGATTCCTTGTGTTGCTTGCTAAATTTTTTGTATAAAAAAATGAATATTTGTTTTAAATAAAAAAAGTTATGGTGATTCAAAGTCAATGTGGTGCATTATCCTGCACATTGATGACCACACATATTTTGACAAACACCTTTTTTTTTTAGATTCCTTGTGTTGCTTGCTAAATTTTTGGTATAAAAAAATGAATATTTGTTTTAAATAAAAAAAGTTATGGTGATTCAAAGTCAATGTGGTGCGTTATCCTGCACATTGATGACCACACATATTTTGACAAACACCTTTTTTTTTTAGATTCCTTGTGTTGCTTGCTAAATTTTTGGTATAAAAAAATGAATATTTGTTTTAAATAAAAAAAGTTATGGTGATTCAAAGTCAATGTGGTGCGTTATCCTGCACATTGATGACCACACATATTTTGACAAACACCTTTTTTTTTTAGATTCCTTGTGTTGCTTGCTAAATTTTTGGTATAAAAAAATGAATATTTGTTTTAAATAAAAAAAGTTATGGTGATTCAAAGTCAATGTGGTGCGTTATCCTGCACATTGATGACCACACATATTTTGACAAACACCTTTTTTTTTTAGATTCCTTGTGTTGCTTGCTAAATTTTTGGTATAAAAAAATGAATATTTGTTTTAAATAAAAAAAGTTATGGTGATTCAAAGTCAATGTGGTGCATTATCCTGCACATTGATGACCACACATATTTTGACAAACACCTTTTTTTTTTAGATTCCTTGTGTTGCTTGCTAAATTTTTGGTATAAAAAAATGAATATTTGTTTTAAATAAAAAAAGTTATGGTGATTCAAAGTCAATGTGGTGCATTATCCTGCACATTGATGACCACACATATTTTGACAAACACCTTTTTTTTTTAGATTCCTTGTGTTGCTTGCTAAATTTTTGGTATAAAAAAATGAATATTTGTTTTAAATAAAAAAAGTTATGGTGATTCAAAGTCAATGTGGTGCGTTATCCTGCACATTGATGACCACACATATTTTGACAAACACCTTTTTTTTTTAGATTCCTTGTGTTGCTTGCTAAATTTTTGGTATAAAAAAATGAATATTTGTTTTAAATAAAAAAAGTTATGGTGATTCAAAGTCAATGTGGTGCATTATCCTGCACATTGATGACCACACATATTTTGACAAACACCTTTTTTTTTTAGATTCCTTGTGTTGCTTGCTAAATTTTTGGTATAAAAAAATGAATATTTGTTTTAAATAAAAAAAGTTATGGTGATTCAAAGTCAATGTGGTGCGTTATCCTGCACATTGATGACCACACATATTTTGACAAACACCTTTTTTTTTTAGATTCCTTGTGTTGCTTGCTAAATTTTTGGTATAAAAAAATGAATATTTGTTTTAAATAAAAAAAGTTATGGTGATTCAAAGTCAATGTGGTGCGTTATCCTGCACATTGATGACCACACATATTTTGACAAACACCTTTTTTTTTTAGATTCCTTGTGTTGCTTGCTAAATTTTTGGTATAAAAAAATGAATATTTGTTTTAAATAAAAAAAGTTATGGTGATTCAAAGTCAATGTGGTGCGTTATCCTGCACATTGATGACCACACATATTTTGACAAACACCTTTTTTTTTTAGATTCCTTGTGTTGCTTGCTAAATTTTTGGTATAAAAAAATGAATATTTGTTTTAAATAAAAAAAGTTATGGTGATTCAAAGTCAATGTGGTGCGTTATCCTGCACATTGATGACCACACATATTTTGACAAACACCTTTTTTTTTTAGATTCCTTGTGTTGCTTGCTAAATTTTTGGTATAAAAAAATGAATATTTGTTTTAAATAAAAAAAGTTATGGTGATTCAAAGTCAATGTGGTGCATTATCCTGCACATTGATGACCACACATATTTTGACAAACACCTTTTTTTTTTAGATTCCTTGTGTTGCTTGCTAAATTTTTGGTATAAAAAAATGAATATTTGTTTTAAATAAAAAAAGTTATGGTGATTCAAAGTCAATGTGGTGCATTATCCTGCACATTGATGACCACACATATTTTGACAAACACCTTTTTTTTTTAGATTCCTTGTGTTGCTTGCTAAATTTTTGGTATAAAAAAATGAATATTTGTTTTAAATAAAAAAAGTTATGGTGATTCAAAGTCAATGTGGTGCGTTATCCTGCACATTGATGACCACACATATTTTGACAAACACCTTTTTTTTTTAGATTCCTTGTGTTGCTTGCTAAATTTTTGGTATAAAAAAATGAATATTTGTTTTAAATAAAAAAAGTTATGGTGATTCAAAGTCAATGTGGTGCGTTATCCTGCACATTGATGACCACACATATTTTGACAAACACCTTTTTTTTTTAGATTCCTTGTGTTGCTTGCTAAATTTTTGGTATAAAAAAATGAATATTTGTTTTAAATAAAAAAAGTTATGGTGATTCAAAGTCAATGTGGTGCGTTATCCTGCACATTGATGACCACACATATTTTGACAAACACCTTCTTTTTTTTAGATTCCTTGTGTTGCTTGCTAAATTTTTGGTATAAAAAAATGAATATTTGTTTTAAATAAAAAAAGTTATGGTGATTCAAAGTCAATGTGGTGCATTATCCTGCACATTGATGACCACACATATTTTGACAAACACCTTTTTTTTTTAGATTCCTTGTGTTGCTTGCTAAATTTTTGGTATAAAAAAATGAATATTTGTTTTAAATAAAAAAAGTTATGGTGATTCAAAGTCAATGTGGTGCATTATCCTGCACATTGATGACCACACATATTTTGACAAACACCTTTTTTTTTTAGATTCCTTGTGTTGCTTGCTAAATTTTTGGTATAAAAAAATGAATATTTGTTTTAAATAAAAAAAGTTATGGTGATTCAAAGTCAATGTGGTGCGTTATCCTGCACATTGATGACCACACATATTTTGACAAACACCTTTTTTTTTTAGATTCCTTGTGTTGCTTGCTAAATTTTTGGTATAAAAAAATGAATATTTGTTTTAAATAAAAAAAGTTATGGTGATTCAAAGTCAATGTGGTGCATTATCCTGCACATTGATGACCACACATATTTTGACAAACACCTTTTTTTTTTAGATTCCTTGTGTTGCTTGCTAAATTTTTGGTATAAAAAAATGAATATTTGTTTTAAATAAAAAAAGTTATGGTGATTCAAAGTCAATGTGGTGCGTTATCCTGCACATTGATGACCACACATATTTTGACAAACACCTTTTTTTTTTAGATTCCTTGTGTTGCTTGCTAAATTTTTGGTATAAAAAAATGAATATTTGTTTTAAATAAAAAAAGTTATGGTGATTCAAAGTCAATGTGGTGCGTTATCCTGCACATTGATGACCACACATATTTTGACAAACACCTTTTTTTTTTAGATTCCTTGTGTTGCTTGCTAAATTTTTGGTATAAAAAAATGAATATTTGTTTTAAATAAAAAAAGTTATGGTGATTCAAAGTCAATGTGGTGCGTTATCCTGCACATTGATGACCACACATATTTTGACAAACACCTTTTTTTTTTAGATTCCTTGTGTTGCTTGCTAAATTTTTGGTATAAAAAAATGAATATTTGTTTTAAATAAAAAAAGTTATGGTGATTCAAAGTCAATGTGGTGCGTTATCCTGCACATTGATGACCACACATATTTTGACAAACACCTTTTTTTTTTAGATTCCTTGTGTTGCTTGCTAAATTTTTGGTATAAAAAAATGAATATTTGTTTTAAATAAAAAAAGTTATGGTGATTCAAAGTCAATGTGGTGCATTATCCTGCACATTGATGACCACACATATTTTGACAAACACCTTTTTTTTTTAGATTCCTTGTGTTGCTTGCTAAATTTTTGGTATAAAAAAATGAATATTTGTTTTAAATAAAAAAAGTTATGGTGATTCAAAGTCAATGTGGTGCATTATCCTGCACATTGATGACCACACATATTTTGACAAACACCTTTTTTTTTTAGATTCCTTGTGTTGCTTGCTAAATTTTTGGTATAAAAAAATGAATATTTGTTTTAAATAAAAAAAGTTATGGTGATTCAAAGTCAATGTGGTGCGTTATCCTGCACATTGATGACCACACATATTTTGACAAACACCTTTTTTTTTTAGATTCCTTGTGTTGCTTGCTAAATTTTTGGTATAAAAAAATGAATATTTGTTTTAAATAAAAAAAGTTATGGTGATTCAAAGTCAATGTGGTGCATTATCCTGCACATTGATGACCACACATATTTTGACAAACACCTTTTTTTTTTAGATTCCTTGTGTTGCTTGCTAAATTTTTGGTATAAAAAAATGAATATTTGTTTTAAATAAAAAAAGTTATGGTGATTCAAAGTCAATGTGGTGCATTATCCTGCACATTGATGACCACACATATTTTGACAAACACCTTTTTCCTACAAGACCAAGTTTTAATTTCGTTACGTTCAAAAAAGGCTTGAGATGAGTCAATTCTAGTGCAAAAAAAAACACATCAAGTTTTGATGAAAACTGAATTATTTACACACTACTGTGTGTGAAAGATCTATCTATATATATATATATATATATTCCATGAAAAATACTAGTATACTGAAATCATATACACTAAATGTACAAAAGCAAGGAAATTCCCAAATGTTTACACTTTTATTGTCATTAAGGGTATGACTACATATCAACCAAACCATTTCATTATCACATCACTACAGTATAAATCTCTATGCATGACTGGATGAAGTGTGTGAGGTGCGCTGAAGAAAAATTTCTACCAGTAAAATACATAGCCCTGTTGTGCTCGCATACCCTTAATGACAATAAAAGTGTACACATTTGGGAATTTCCTTGCTTTTGTACAATTAGTGTATATGAATTTTCATTTTAACCCTATTAAAGGCATATGATTTCAGTATACTGGCATTTATCATGGAATGTCACTACTTTTGTAAAGGCTATGCCTCAATACAATGGTCATTTCACAGTTTTTTTGGAATTTTCTGGAAAACTAAGGAATATGGTAAACTGAAATTAAAATGCCATCAACTAGACACTAGAACCTCTATCTTTGCCAAAAATCAGCTGAATCCATCAAATGGTCGATAAGATATAGAATAAAGTGTATGAATACTGGTCATTTTCAAGGATTTTTGGAATTTTCTGGAAAACTAAGGTATATGGTAAACTGAAATTAAAATGCCATCAACTAGACACTAGAACCTCTATCTTTGCAAAAAATCAGCTGAATCCATCAAATGGACGATAAGATATAGAATAAAGTGTATGAATACTGGTCATTTTCAAGGTTTTTTGGAATTTTCTGGAAAACTAAGGTATATGGTAAACTGAAATTAAAATGCCATCAACTAGACACTAGAACCTCTATCTGCCAAAAATCAGCTGAATCCATCAAATAGTTAATGAGATACAGGGTGGCACATACGTACGTACACATGGATAACATGATTTCATGATTGAACTTTCTGGATCTCTGGGTTGCCTTGACTAATGATGCTGAAATTCTACACACTTATAGAACCTATCAAATAAAAATTTTGTGCAAAGTTTTAACTAATATGGTTTATTGGTTTTTGAGTTATGATTGATCAAAGAAATAAGATTTCCAGCATAAGCCATTCGTGAAGTCTATTAAGGGATAAAGCGCTCTCGCGCCTCCCTTGATATATATGTATATATATATATATTCATTCCTTACAGTTATTGTTAAATATTTTTCTGACGGTTCCCCTGAAAAGGGTCAGACGAAAGGCATCTTAAGAAATTTTATTAAGTTTTTGGATAACATATATATTAATATGCTACTTTTATGAATTTATTTTAAAGCAACACACACACAGTAAATATAAATATATATATATATATATATATATATATACACAAACATGATAAAAGTAAATAGACACTCCCACAGAAATAATTAATTCATATGTAAAGTTTATGCATCATTCGTCGACGGCTAGTACTCAGAGCCATACAAACGATCGGTAAAAGTTTGAAATATCGATATTTTCTACTAATAGACATGTACTTCATATATAAATACATCTATCACTAGCAAGACCTGTGCTCTGGCGTTGCCCGGGAGAGATATATAAGTATTAGAGTATTAATTCTTACAAAAAGAAGTTGAAAAGAATCCTGTAAGTAATTTAGGTGATTAAAATAGGATTTATCCCTGTTTTGAATCAAACAATATAGATTTCTATGTTTTGTGTGACTCCCCACCTACGATTGTAAGTAAAAATAAAAACCACTCCCCCTCGAAAAAAATAAGTAAATGTTATCCAAAAACATGTGTGAATCTTACCAAGGTCAGGGAAGGGAAAATCTTTCTAGACTGAGGCAATTTTTATCCTAATCCGGAGTGCCCATTTTCGTTGGCGATTGAATTTACCAAGATTAAAAACAGTGCTGGTTTTTAATGTGTTGGAAATCCATCTTCTGTGGGGAAAATTAAAAATTCTCACAGTCTAGAAACATTTCTCGTTAACTGACAAAGGGGAGTAAAGAATAAGTATAGTATCATAACACCTAGTAACACGCTCGAGTGAATAAGCTGAATTGAGTGGTGAACTTAGTAGCCTACGATGCATGTGGTTATTTTCTTACTATCGTCAAAGTTACAGGGGAAAAAACGTCTTCACTTTATCTATATAGATAAATATATCACCATTTCAGTATTACCCCGGCCAAAGAAACACTATAATTTCCAAATTTTCAGATGAGCTGTATCATAGGTTAATAAGTGGGACTTAATCAACATCAAATCAACGCAGAACTCGGGGTTCCACTTTCCACTGTTAATCGAGTGTTTGTACAATTTATTAGCGAGGGAAAATAATCAATATTACCTAGCTCCATCAGGACGCTTTCATAGCAATCTAAATTATAAATTATAATAAGACTGTCTATTTACTTCTTTCATGTCTGTCTATATATATGTAAAGTATTCACAGTCCTGTCGCGACGTGTTACTGCCTAAACGCTAGTTGATCCATTTAGACTGCTTCTAATGTTTATATAATTTTATTCATATATATATATAAGTTATCCACGGACACGTGCTTCGCTGTTACTGCAGCTAATCAGCGTGGCTGACTATGGCAAGATTCGAAGCCTCAATCACAATGTAGCTTAGTAGTAGAGCACTAACTTTCCATGTAAAATACCCAGACTTGAAATCTCAGTATCTTCGTCATGGTATTCAGTAGTCTTGGATTTCTTTCTGCCTCTGGATTTAAGTGATGCAGGGTCAAACAAAGTGCTGCTGAATATTGTGCAATTATTGTCTTACTATAAACTGCTTGTTATGCATTGTATCCATTGACTTTGATTTAGAATGAGGCTACATACACCTGGTGTAAAAATGGTCTAAATGTGTGTGTATATTTATTTACTCCCTTTCCACTGCAGCTGGTTTAGATATAAAGTCAAAAGTCACAAAAAAAGCTTAAATCAGACTCATCAGCATTCCCTTGTAAGGGCATTTCAGGCTTCATGGCAAAAACCAATACCCTAACCCGACCCATTAGGGTTCCCTTGTAAGGGCATTTCAGGCTTAATGGCATTAACCAATACCCTAACCCGACCTGTTAGGGTACCCTTGTAATGCAAGTAATAGGACAAACACACAAGCTTAACGAAAGAAATAGGACAAAAAACAAGCATAACAAAATTAAAAAGTCAAAAACGCAAGCATGATGAAATTAATAGGACAAAATAACCAAGCATAACACAACTAATAAGACAAAAGAATCAAGCATAATGAAAGTAATCGGACAAAGAACAAAGCATAATTAAAAGAATATGACTAATAAACTAATTATAATGAAAGTAATAGAATAAAAGAACCATAATAACAAAAGTAACAGGATATGAGAACAAATCATAATAAAAGGAAAGGAATAGGACAAAAGTACCAAGTGTAATAAAAGGAAAGAAATAGGACAAAAGAACCAACTGTAATGAAAAGAAAGGGAATAGGACAAAAGAACCAAGCATAATAAAAGGAAAGGAATAGGGCAAAAGAACCAAGCATAATGAATGTAATGGGACAAAAAGGCCAAGCAAAATGAAAGGAAAGGAATAGGACAAAAGAACCAAGCATAATGAAAAGGAAAGGAACAGGACAAAAGAACCAAGCCTAATGAAAAGGAAAGGAATAGGACAAAAGAACCAAGCATAATGAAAAGGAAACCAATAGGAAAAAAGAACCAAGCATAATGGAAAGGAAACGAATAGGACAAAAGAACCAAGCATAATGAAAAGGAAAGGAAAAGGACAAAAGAACCAAGCATAATGAAAAGGAAAGGAATAGGACAAAAGAACCAAGCATAATGAA
>OY744539.1:57969180-57974180 GCA_963556195.1 Sepiola atlantica | reverse complement strand
TTTCTCTTGTAGGAGCGAATTGCATTCATTGAACACATATTCTTTTGTGTATAAAGTCTAGTAGACATGGCACATTGGTTGTTGCTGTTCTTGAAGTAAGAAAGACGGCATAATTCCTGTATGACCTCTGTGGAATCTGAATAGCACCACTTCCTTTTAGATTTTTGGAGAGCTTTGTTTCCATTCCATTCTCCTAATGTAGGTTCATGTATTAAGAGTCTATGTTCATTGCTGAACCAGCGATGTTGACTTTGTGGTTGTATATATTTGTATATTATAATTCTGATGTCTGTATATGAAATCTCAAACTTTTTTTACAGGAACTATACTTAACTTGACCTCTTTGTCATCTTGGGCGATTCCACTGATGACTGTATGCGTTGGAATCCAACATAACAATATTTCATTGTCATTTGACTTCATTTCTAATTTGCATAAAAGTTTATGATTAGTGGCTTGTCAAATTTCTTGCTTCATAGCGATGCCAATACCGATAGCAAATCAGAAAAAAAATTCTTTCTTTTTCTTATTTTGAAATCAGATTGATCTACTGCACATGCATTGGAATTGGATGTATCATTTGGGAGATGTTTTTTTAATTATATCTTGCAGGATATCCTGTTGTTTTTCCTGCTGGAATCCACCAATGAAGATGTATGAATGTTTGGGGATATTTATTTATTTTTTTAAACTTTCCCCACTTCCTCTTAGAAAATTACTTCTGGAGTCCTTAGGTGGAAGATGTTGTATGCTAGTATTACGCATGTTAAGTCTACTAGTCTTTGTTCTTCATTGATTGTTGTCATCCAAAGCGGTTTTATAGCGTTTTCACTCCTTTAGAATAAACACTATATAAAGGTGTATATGTTTATATAGTTGTACGTACAGGATTCATTCCCACGTTAATTAACCAATCAGGCGGCAAAGAGGGAATGGAAGCCCTTCATGAAAATTCAAATATCTCCGATTTTTGTAAAATTTAGCAATAAATATTAGACATCCATTAATAAATCTTCCCATAATTTTATTTTTTCTGGGATATTTTAAAGAGTTTTTAGGGGGCATAATATGGGCACAGCCTCCCATTTTATAATTCAAATATTTCAGATTTACATTAAATTGTATCCATTGTCATTGGACACCAATGAAGCAAGATCCCTTGAATTTCAATTTCTTCTTAAGATCCCATAAAATTAAGCCTTAAATTTGAGATATTTTCTAGAATCCCAATCATGTAATGGATTTTTATCAAAATTGGAATAACGATTCTAGACATAAGATATACCATGAAGGCTTGAGTTTAATACACGTAGCCTTTTGAACATCCTCAGTTGAGACTTTGTATGCAGAAGCTAACAAATCACCTGCAATTATTATAATTAATCAATTAACTCTCCAATATTATTTGCAATTATATCATGCCAATGTAATCCGGCATATGAAAATACATTCCATCCAGTATATGTGGAAGTAGATCAATACCAGTGCCAGGACAGGTCAAATGAATTTCCCAAACAGTTTTACACCCCTTTTATGTCCTCTTATTAAGATTAAAATCAAGATATGATGATACGAAACCTTATGTTTCGTATCCTTTATCTAATTTTGATTAAAATCCATAATTTTGATTCTAGAAAATGTCTAAAATTTAAGGCTTAAGGGGTCTTAAGAAGAAATTGAAATTCAGGGTATCTTGCTTAATTGGTGTCGATTGACTATGGATCAAATTCAATGCAAATCTGAAATATTTTAATTTATCAAATCGGAGGTTGTGCCCATATGATGCCTCGGAAAATACTTGAAAATACTCCAAAGAAACTGAAATTGGGGGAATATTTATTAATTGATGTCTAATACCTATTGTTAAAATTTCATAAAAATCGGAGGTATCTGAATTTTCACGGAAGGATCCCTCCCTTTTGGCCCGTTTGCATAAAACTAAATTAAACTCAATACAGCCCACATTTAGACTGTTACGACTCACAAATGTGTTACACAATTCATAATGATCGGTTACTTAGTTTAGGAGTCAATCCTGTACGTCCAAATGTATAAACATATACACATACCTAACTTTATATGAATAGAGATAGTGTCACTGCCTCGTTGGTTTCCCTCTTTCTAACTTCTTATATCAGATTCAACACAAACTTTAAATTGTCAGTCAGATTAGAAACCATCACTGCAATGCGATTGTCTCCCTTTTACACTGAGACCGACAAATCTTTTCTGGTCACATATTTCCATGTTGTATTATATGCCTTCTCTTGATAGAAGAAAATTGCTCTAAGATGTTCTTTCCTAATAAATCTCTCCCTTATAGTTGTTTCTAGGCAAACCAAGTTGTCTGTTCTTTTATTGTGAAAGCAGAATTGTAGATTAGTAATATGGTCGTCGAACACCAAATCAAATCATTTATCATAATTTTACAGAAATAACTCGTCAGCGAAATTGATTTGTGCTGTCTTTTCCTATTTTCAAAATCGGTATTATTGTAGTTTGTCTCTATGTATACGGCATAATCGTATTAACACAGCAGTTCTTTTTACATCAGCAAAAGTTAAAAAATTTTGAGCCTGATCAGTACTATTGAATTAAGAAATGTTGAGCTGATCAGTAATAATGAATTAAGTAGTCAGTGTTCATCTGATCAGTACTATAGAATTAAGTAGTCAGTGCTCATCTGATCGGTACTATTGAATTAAGTAGTCAGTGCTCATCTGATCGGTACCATTGAATAAAGTAGTCAGTGTTCATCTGATCAGTACTAATGAATTAAGTAGTCAGTGTTCATCTGATCGGTACTATTGAATTAAGTAGTCAGTGTTCATCTGATCAGTACTATTGAATTAAATAGTCAGTGTTCATCTGATCAGTACTATTGAATTAAGTAGTCAGTGTTCATCTGATCAGTACTATTGAATTAAATAGTCAGTGTTCATCTGATCGGTACTATTGAATTAAGTAGTCAGTGTTCATCTGATCAGTACTATGTAATTAAGTAGTCAGTGTTCATCTGATCGGTACTATTGAATTAAATAGTCAGTGTTCATCTGATCGGTACTATTGAATTAAATAGTCAGTGCTCATCTGATCGGTACTATTGAATTAAGTAGTCAGTGCTCATCTGATCAGTACTATTGAATTAAGTAGTCAGTTTTCATCTGATCAGTACTATTGAATTAAGTAGTCAGTGCTCATCTGATCAGTACTATTGAATTAAGTAGTCAGTGTTCATCTGATCAGTACTATTGAATTAAGTAGTCAGTGTTCATCTGATCAGTACTATTGAATTAAATAGTCAGTGTTCATCTGATCGGTACTATTGAATTAAGTAGTAAGTGTTCATCTGATCAGTACTATGTAATTAAGTAGTCAGTGTTCATCTGATCAGTACTATTGAATTAAATAGTCAGTGTTCATCTGATCGGTACTATTGAATTAAGTAGTCAGTTTTCATCTGATCAGTACTATTGAATTAAGTAGTCAGTGTTCATCTGATCAGTACTATGTAATTAAGTAGTCAGTGTTCATCTGATCGGTACTATTGAATTAAATAGTCAGTGTTCATCTGATCAGTACTATTGAATTAAATAGTCAGTGTTCATCTGATCAGTACTATTGAATTAAATAGTCAGTGTTCATCTGATCAGTACTATTGAATTAAATAGTCAGTGTTCATCTGATCAGTACTATTGAATTAAGTAGTCAATGCTCATCTGCCTGACTAGTTAAGCTTCACTAGAAACCTGAAGTAGAAGAATAGAAAGTTGATTTATAAGAAAGCTGGGACGTTCCATTATGCTTAGATGGGCAAGTCCATTCTCTGGGTTCTGATTGGTTGTTAGTCCATGAGTGGATAATATAAATATAAGTATTGATTCATCAAGCAAAAATTTTGCTATAAACTATTTGCAACCATTTAAGTGTCAATTTAATTCAAAAGTACAAGATGGGTTACAATTTTGGAAATACCAGGCGGTGTCTGTGGGAGGATGTGACACCGCCCTAAAAAAATAACTGAAAAAAATAACGGCATTACAATAATCTAGATTTTGTCCTGATGTAGCATGCGCAATGGGTGAGTTTAGCCGGCTTCGTCTAAGGGAGAAATTTTCTAGCGAATATCAAATTTACAAACCGTTCCCTGTCGCATGTGTGTCGAGCTATTGCAAGATGATTTTAAGGACGTTAGTTTTTTTTGCAATTTTTTTGGCAGAGAGGTGTCGTCGTCCTCTTACATACAGTGTTTGATATTTCCAAATTGTCACCCATCTGGTACTGACCAGGCTCAATATCGCTTAACTTCGGTTATCCAACAAGAACCGCTGGGTCAACTTGATTCTGCTGTATAATCCGTGGACCTCTTGTTAATCTAATTTTCCCTAGAAACTTCCTGCTTGAACGAGTCTACAAGCTCAACCTACTCAGTGTGAATAGCACATCGGGAAGACGAGTTTGTCTCCATATCTCTGAGAACTTTTTGTCTATATTTTATTATATACTTTTAGAAACAATTTTAGTAAATCCCCTGGTTGTTGCCTTAAGAACTCATAATGGACCTCAGTTGGTCCTCCAGCAGTTTCATGAGACCTTTGTTATGGAGTGTTTTAATTTTCTTAATGTTAATTAATGTAATAAAACTTTTATATTATTTTCATATTGTTTATTTAAAGTTTAATCTGTTTTTTTTTCTGAGTTTAGTTTGACGGTTACAAATTGTTTTTTGTTTTGACTTAAAAAGTTTTTGAAAATGTTTCAGATAATATATCTTTAATATACCTTTATCAATTATTATTAAGAAGTTGTTTTTTTTAAGGGTGGGGATATTGGTGTTGTTTGATGTTTACATGCAATTTTCCTGATCATTTCCCAAACTGATTTTGGTTTAGAAGACGAATTTAGTTTGCACACATTCCAGTATCTGTTTTTCGCAGCTTCTATCACCATGTCAGCCATTGGTCCGTTTAATCTATCAAATTGAAGCTTGTTTGTTATTT
>OY744539.1:57956680-57961680 GCA_963556195.1 Sepiola atlantica | reverse complement strand
ACTTTCTGCATAGAGAGAGGCTTAACTTTCTGCATAGGGAGAGGCTCAACTTTCTTCATAGGGAGAGAATCTCAACTTTCTGCATAGAGAGAATCTCAACTTTATGAACGTTTTGTTTAAAGTTTGTAAGCCCGAAGATGGTGAGCCCAGATTAGGATGCTTTTGTCGAGTAATGGTCTCCATACAGTATCCTCTCTCCACTTCTCATGGATATTTTTGATTAAAGTAAAGGTATCCTTTGGATTAATTTGTATTATTATGGCTACTGTTCTAATCTTGGATGTTATTCTCACAACGTTTCGTTCGAGGTAACCTCCGACCTTCCTCAAAGTGCATCTTGTCAAACTCGGGAATCTTTCTGTCAAAGTAGGGAATCTGTACGGAATTTTGAACAGAACTCTTTAATCTGTGGATTGTAACTTGCTTTTGTTCTGTCAGCCATGATCGAGTAGAAGTCTTAAATAATTTGTAATTGTATTCTTAATATCGCCTGTACTGTACTAAGATGAGAACAGTAGTACGAATAATCCAAATAATACAAACTCAAAAATTTTGAAACTATTCCATAAAGTTTTAATTTTACTAATAATATCTAACAAAGTAAAAAATATCTGTTGAATCAGAATTATTTTACTAATAAAAAGGAAGAAATATTTTTGGGAGAGATGTTTTTAATATTTGAAATAATGATACTGTGAGAAGGTTAAGATGTGATGTGAACAAACATAAAAAGTTATTAGCTATTCCTCAGATTCAGCTTTTATTCATACTAACAGAAGATCTACTCACCAAGAAACTAAAGCAATATACTGTCATTAATGTAGTAGAGAGCCAACAAGGCAGTGGTCCCTTTCACCACATTCACAGATGGTTGGGTTTGTTCGTTTAGTTTACTCTTTCCTTTTCATTTCTTCTATTCTGTATCACATGGAAATGGGAGAGAGTCAAATAAATCGCTTTGTGCTATGTTCGTCGTCCACAAAATAAAAAAAAAGAAGATTATTTCACATAAAGGCACGAATTTGGCATTTTCAACCAATGAAAATGATTCCTGCTTGTTCCAAATGATTGTTTTACTGAGCCAATTTGAAATACCAATTTCTAATAAAAACAGCAAACTTGACAACCACAAATCAACAGGGAGAGTCCGGTTCAAACAAGAAACCCAGTGAGAACGAGGCTAAACACTACAATACTTACAATAAATAAAAGGCACATAATCTGGTGCAATGACAGGAAAACTGCTAGAGCATTAGATAAAATTACAGTAGCCACTCATGCTCATTATAATACACTAAATAAAAATACTAGTACTGCCACTATCACCAAAAGACATACACTCATAAATGACAGGAAGAGCGTTGAAGAGACTCATTGTCACCCATACTTATGTAGAAACTGTAAGCCGCCTTGCATGATGTAAATAAACTATCCTGATGCTGATGATGTTGATGATGATGACAATACGGAAATGTACTCAAAGAATATTGATAACTTAAATTATTCCTTAAGAATTAGATTTCTCGTTTTTTTATGCCTTCAAGAAAGATAAGAAAAACCATTATCCAAATCTAATTAAAGTCCATGGTTCATCTCAGAATTTCCTGTCTTGAAGATTCAATTTTGAACGCATTTCCTAATTAGAATGTTGCCTTTGTTCAATATAAATTACAGAAAATACAATTTGTCTGTTTACACTTTCATTGTAGATCATGAAGACATTTCAGCTTATAATCTCTTCTTTAAGCAGAAGAGAGAAAGATATACTTATATCTCTCCATTAAGCTTGTATTTATACTAACAGAAGATCTACTCACCAAGAAACTAATGCAAATACTGTTATTAAGAATTGAAATAATAAAATCTCCTTTTCTGCTATCGTTATTTAAAAACTAGCTGAAATACACGTTCTAAAAGAGATTTATAATCCTGAGATACTCTTAGAGCCTTTAATCCAGGGGCGGGCAACCTCCGGCCCGTGGGCCACATCCGGCCCACCACCCTGCTAGGCTTTATTATTGCAATCCGGCCCACGGACCTACCAGTAAAACTCATATCATTTTGTGACATAGACGTAAAAGTAGGTTTCAATTAAGATTTACAGTGGGATAAAAATGTATAAATATCAGCGAGCGATGATGCATGTATATTTCATTTTTCTTTAAATATTAATTTCAAATCCTTGGCCTGAGATAAAAAGAGAAAGAGGGAGGCAAGGAGGAAACGAGAGACGATGAAAGAGCATGAAACAGAGAACCTATGTGAAGTGTGTCAAAACGAATGCTGGATCAACTTGCTACATCCCCCGTCATTATTTTTTATGATTCCAAAATGGCTCTTCATCGGCGCCTTTTATAACATTACATACATAAGTCTCCTGAGAAAAATATCAGATTTGTAGTGTTCAATGCAATGTTTGTACAATTTATTCATGTAAACAAAATATAGTAATTCTAAGATTTCGTGTTTCACTCCAGTCCGTGGTTATATAATAGTTTCACATTTCTTTACAGAGTCCTTGCATTATCATCAAACTGTGAAATCTTTTCTACTGCACTGAGAGCAGACAAGAGGGTGGCTCCTCTTCGCCACATTTGCTGATGCTGGGGTCGATTTTGCAGCTTCCTCTTCTCCGGCTGTTAAATATTATTCACGGGATCCACAGTAGTTCTAATCCAGGAGGAGGAAGGATTACAGAAAGGGAAGACCTTTATATCAACAGGAACAGTGTCATTCTCTAGCCTTCTGACCAACAACTATAGTCTGGTCTGGTTTCTTCCCGAGATATTGTTATTACTGATGATATTGCTATGACTGATTTGGTTTGGTAGTTTTGTTTTACGGCATATCAACCCTTTTTGGGTTATTTAATGCCGAATCTGGTCATTATAGTAAAAGTTTTATACTTCAAGTTCTAAAAATAAAATAAAAAAGGGGAGGGAGAAAGGGAGAGGGGCTGTTGTTTTTGTTTTTGGTTTTGTAGAACATAATTAAGTTTTACAAAAAAAAAAAAAAAAAAAAAAAAAAACGTCAATGTAGGTGAATTTCGTCTCAGGGAGCCACAGGGCAGCCTGATCTGGTATCACCAGTGCTATTTCTTGAGGAGGCTTCATCAGTGTATAAAAAGTTCATCTCTCAGGCTTTTTCGATGAATTTATGGAAATTTGTTCTCTGCATTTACTAAGGTTTATATGATATTAAATTGAAGAGCTCTAGTTTTACACAATTGAGCTATAACTTAGACCTTTGTGTTAATAAAACATTTATATATAAAACATAACTATACATATTGTTCTTTCAGAATGTATATGTACATAATATATATCTAGAATAAAAAACCTGGTGCCAATACTGGGAATCAAAACCTAAGGAAGAAGATTGAGTAAAATAGATTTTTGAATTATAAAGAATATCAAAGCCTTTTTTATCCTTGATTTAATTACATTTTATTTGTCAAAGTTTGATCTTTTTCAAATATTATTGTCAAAGAACACAGACCCAGTTTTCCATCAGCCCAACTCATATCAATTTATTTCTTTTCTATCAACCTTGGATGCAAGAGGGGCTTAACAGGGCTTTGAAATCAGAATGTTGTCCTAATATCAAGATATTTGGCCCATGATTAGGTAAAAGGATCTTAAGGAAAATGAGAAAAATAATGTGAACAGTTTTTTGTTTGTTCTCTCGCTGATTTTAGAAGGGCTGGATTTCCTTATCTTTGATTTGTGTGTAACTGTTGATAATAAACCAGACATTCTTTACTTATCATTCAATCGTAAAGTATTTGGATTATCCTTAATCTTCTGTTCTATTCATTGCTCTCTGTGAAAATGATAAAGTCATAATCCAAAAGGCAGAAAAGGAAATCTCAAAGATCATGAAACAAAAAAGGAAGAACAAATTGTTAGAATAATGAAAGAGATAGAAAAGGACAAAAATAAAATAACTAAGAACTTGCTTTTTTTTTGTCCTGATTTTCAAGGAAGTATTTATGCAAGAAATAGATTTAGTAGAGAAACCGGAAATCTTTGAGATGAAAAACAAATGAAACAAGGAAAATGGATGGAGCTGTAACAGAGAGAACAAAGCAAATGTTCAAAAAATAAAAAAAGAAACCTAGAAGAAATTAGGGATGAAAGGAAGAGAGAATGATACATATTATAAAATTTTTATCCTCATACACATGTGTTTCATCCTTTTCCGGGAATCATCAGGATGGAGGATGATTGCTCTGCTGGTCACATGATTCGAAACCCTCAGACCCACGTCAATATCTTAACCTTTGTCTTTGCACTTAGGACCATGTGGCAAACATACCAACAACGGTAAAATGAAGAGAGTTAAGGTATATTTATGTCTATGCAAGCGGACATATCTAGAAGGCTGCTATCAACAGTGTTCAACGACCTGTTTGGCCAGAACTTAGCACTACACATTTAAATTTGACAACTTAATTATAATTCTCTTAAACTGCCCGTCTTAGCATTAAAGAGGCTGCAAACAATATCATGGTAAATATTATTATATATAGATAGATAGATAGATAGATAGATAGATAGATAGATAGATAGAGAAGGGGTGAGATAGATAGATAAATAGATAGATAGAGAAGGGGTGAGATAGATAGATAGAGAAGGGGTGAGATAGATAGATAGATAGGTGGATAGATAGAGAAGGGGTGAGATAGATAGATAGATAGATAGATAGATAGATAGATAGATAGAGAAGGGGTGAGATAGATAGATAGATAGAGAAGGGGTGAGATAGATAGATAGAGAAGGGGTGAGATAGATAGATAGATAGGTGGATAGATAGAGAAGGGGTGAGATAGATAGATAGATAGATAGATAGATAGAGAAGGGGTGAGATAGATAGATAGATAGATAGATGGATAGAGAAGGGGTGAGATAGATAGATAGATAGATAGATGGATAGATAGAGAAGGGGTGAGATAGATAGATAGATAGATAGATAGAGAAGGGGTGAGATAGATAGATAGA
>OY744539.1:57944180-57951680 GCA_963556195.1 Sepiola atlantica | reverse complement strand
GCTTTTAGCCTTGATAAGTGTAAAGTAAATTAAGCATTAAAACTAATTAGATTTGCTGCATTTTAGAAATGAAAATGTTATTTCAAACAAGTGTGACGGACTGACAGACGCGTTCCTATTTACTTGCCTCTCCACGAGGGCAGTGTTTGACACAAGGTCGGTTTTTAATGTGGGGTAAAAAATCAACTCCTCAAAAAGAGATACTCTGGATTGAGACAAACAATTAAATTTTCCTCGGTCTAGAACGATTTCTCCTTCATTAACCGAGGACATCAAAGATGAAGTGTAATGTCAGAACAGATACTGCACTTTGATCCTAGCCAAAAGGCAATGAATTCTTGGGCGTATCTAAAATAAGCTGCGTCCATTCAAACATGTAGTAATGAAGACGCTATTTCAAATGGAAGCTTGATCGAGGGACCAGCAGACAAAGCTTCACACAGAAATGCAAAGATGCATCTTCCAAAATCCAAAATGGCCGAAGAAATTGAAGAATACACAGGGAATACAATTCGGGGAAAGAATTAAAAAGATCAGGAGATCCGCTAAGAAAAAATTGAGTATTCAAACATTTTGGACAAAATATTAGAATTAGCTTATGCCTTTATTTTATTTGTCATACAAGAATCCATATTCACTTTCTGATATCATAATGTCTAATCTGATGCTTCGGCTAGTTGAGATGAAACAAGTGCGATGATTGTGATGCCGGGGATAATGGTCAGCCATGGTTGGTTAAGAAAACATGTATAAGTCATGAGGCTCTTTTGATTGGTAGTTTCTTTTTGTGTTTTAGACTTTTCTGGCTCTCATGAATTGTAAGAGGCTTTTGCGATCACCATGTGAGTAAGGAAAATGGTAGAAATTTATCTCACAGCAAGAACAGAAGAAAGAAAACAACACTTGTCTCGTAGCATATTCATTTGGCTAAATCGATACAGTGAGACACTATGATTAACTATTAGAATTTATGTATATATATATATATATGTATATATATATATATATATATATATATATATATATATATATATATATATAAAATATGAAACTAAAAGTATACTTTTAGAGGATAGAACCTATAGTGAAATGGTTTAAGCTCAATATACGAAATAAGTGCGCTCCATTTATGATTGAACTAAACATCTTTCTATTGGATTTACTTCATTTTGAACATTGTCAACGCAGCGTTTACAATGTCCAAATGAAGTAAATCCACAAACCCCCTTTTTTCATTTTTAAATCTCCTTTCACCGGACACCTTATCAACGGACATTAACCAAACTGGACGGACTCCATATTTTTTTTACAAGCATACTCTTACTCTTCATTACTTAATATTAGAAAATATTAGAAAACCGAAACGATATCGTCTGTAGGAGTAAAACACTTTAATATTTAAAAAAAATATTCATAGTTAATGCCCTTAAAGATTTAATATTCTTAATAGTAGAGCCCAGTTAAGAGTTACAAGATTGTTGTCATTAGGTTTTCTCGGGAGGTGCTTCTTGGATTTTTGTCCTTTTTTTTCAAGTGATTTTTTTTTCATGTAGTTTGGCTTGCCTTTAATTTTATACAAAACGTTTTAAACCTTTTTCTTTTTCTTTCTCCTGTTTTTGGGATAGTATGTTTTTGGGATAGTATGTTTTTGGGATAGTATGTTTTTGGGATAGTATGTTTTCCTATTACCATTAAATGAACTATTGAACTCTGATGATCAGCAAAGTTAAATTGAAGACTGTATTTCGCTTGACTTCTTCAAATTGTTTTGTAAATAGTTTTATGTTCTATAACCTGGAACAATAAATAAATAAAAAATACAAGGAACTCGTATTAAAAAATATGAATTATTACACTTAGATGTTTTTTTCTTTTTAGATGTTTATTAAAGAATTCCTCCATATTATCAAACTGTCGAACCAGATTAAATAATTTTTAAAAATACATTGTAGCGAAGTATATTAGTTTATTGACAAGGACATTGGTACAACAAGTCAGAATCAAAGTTTGATTTGTCAGCTTAAATGCTATATAGGCCGAACTGTTAAAACCGGGTCGACATAATTTTATATATTAGCTGTATGTTTCTATGTATACGTGCGTGTGAACAAAGTTTTAACAATTTTAACGGTCAGTTCCTCTGGGAAAAAGAATAACTAACGATTGTCATGTCTGTTGCAAAGTAATCATCTTTTTAATTCCTCTTTGCAAAAAAACAACAAAAAAACAAACAAACACAAAAACGAATAACACATTGGCATCAGTCTGGACTAAACCTACCAAACCGAATTGAATTTTAAAAAGTCCAATTAACAAATTACACCATCAAATTCAATTAACAAATTACTGAAACGAAATCCAATCATCTAGATTCTGATTTGGACTCATTCAGTTTAATGGAATTAGGCAATTTTTTAATTGATAGAAAAACGAGACAGTTTTATTTATTGATGCATTTTATTTAGAAAGTTATTTTTTTTCTGTTATGAGATGTTCAGTTCTATTATTATTATTTTTTTCAATTCAGAATTTTTGTCCATTTTCCTGTTTGTCATGGACGGTTTATCTGCGATTTGTAAGCCACCTCTCTTTCGACTATGGTTGATTGGTCTGCAGGAAAGAGGTGGACTCGTCATCTTATCAATATCAAGTGTTATTTTTTATGTACGTATTTTTATTCAATATTCATTGAATATATTTTTGATGTCTGGATGTTTGCTCTATTTATTTTATAATGATTCACTGGCTCATATTCAATGTAGAAAATGATTTCTCTCTATCACAAACACAGAAACACACACACATTTATATTTATATATATATATATATATATATATTCCATGATAAATGCCAGTATACTGAAATCATATGCCCTTAATAGGGTTAAGATGAAAATTCATATACACTAAATGTACAAAAGCAAAGAAATTCCCAAATGTTTACACTTTTATTGTCATTAATAAAGGGTATGACTACATATCAACCAAACCATTTCATTATCACATCACTACAGTATAAATATCTATGCATGAGTGGATGAAGTGTGTGAGGTGCGCTGAAGAAAAATTCCTACCAGTTAAATACATAGCCCTGTTGTGCTCGCATACCCTTAATGACAATAAAAGTGTAAAAATTTGGGAATTTCCTTGCTTTTGTACATTTAGTGTATATGAATTTTCATCTTAACCCTATCAAGGGCATATGATTTCAGTATACTGGCATTTATCATGGAATGTCACTACTTTTGTAAAGGTTATGCCTCAATACAATGGTCATTTTTAAGGCTTTTTGGTATTTTCTGGAAAACTAAGGTATATGGTAAACTGAAATTAAGATGCCATCAACTAGACCCTAGAACCTCTATTTCTGCCAAAAATCAACTGAATCCATCGAATAGTTGATGAGATGCAGGGCCACATACGAACACACAGATAACATGATTTTATGATTGAACTTTCTGGATCTCTGGGTTGCCTTGACTAATGATGCTGAAATTCTACACACTTATAGAACCTATCAAATTAAAATTTTGTGCAAAGTTTTAACTAATTTGGTTTATTGGTTTTTGAATTATGATTGATCAAAGAAATGAGATTTCCAGCATAGGCCGTTTTTGAAGTCTATTAAGAGATAGAGCGCTCTCGCGCCTCCCTTGATATATATATATATATATCACTCAATTTTATTTAATTTTTTATCCGCATCTTTCCTTCTTTAAATATACATATATATATATATATATATATATATATATATATATATATATATATATATATATATATATATATAAAATAAAGTCAGTTTACTCCTACATTATTGCTAGATTGCTTTCGTAACAATATAGAAAGATGTTTTATTAGTGAGATAGCGCACACATTGTTCAGTGTTAGAAACATATTTTCTATCTATTTCTTCGATTTTTATATTTTATCATGTTCCCAATTTAATTTCTTATAAAAAATTAAAGGAGAGTGAGAACTCACCCGCTTAGTCGCATTAACTCTTTCAGCAACTCGGAATATCGTGTTGAAATATTTAGTAAGAGACATATTTTTCATTGCACCATTTAATACACATAAAATAATAATATAAAAATACATTTTTCGTTCATCCCTAACAAATAATAATAAATACTTTCAGATAAATATGTACATGATTGTTTCACCTATAATTATCGAGGTCACCACCATTTAATTGGCTTCTTTCTTCTTAGTATAAACAATGGATTTTGCTGTATTTGGAGGCATCAAAACGTCACACTATCCGAACCATTAAACATATTTGAAATAGTCTTAGAATAAAATTATCTCCCTTTTTAACAATTCCAAGCAATTCATACATCTTACAAAAATTTTTTTTCATATTTTGAAAAAAAAAAAGAAAATACTGTTTTAATTTGACAAAGTTGATTTGATAAAAAAAAACAATACTTATTTTTAGTTACAATTATTAAAACGAGAAATTAAGAAAAATGTCTCTGATAACAGTCATCTTTGGCATTAAGTATTTTTCGAATCATCATCATCATCATCATCATCATGTTAACGTTCGTTTTACATGCTGGCATGCATTGGACGGTTTTAAGAACTTGATTTCCGAACTAACCTATCTCTGGTAAGGTCTTTACTTATCCCTCTTTCCCTCAGGTCGATTTTTATCACTTCTTTACATGTTTCCTTGCCCCCCCCCCATTCCCTGTAAAATCAACTTACTATCTGAAGTTTTCTACATCTACTAACCCATAAACGCTCATCCATTCTTTCAATGTGGCCATACTATCGAAGTCTACTCTTCTGCACGTATCCTCCTATACTGTCGACGTATCTGACTCTTATATAAGTTAAAGATTGCATCAGGATTCAGGTACTTTCTGGAGCAGTAGAATGAGCCAACTATTTCTCCAGCAAGCTACAGTGAAAGTCAGTCCTAGAAACTAATCGAAACGAAGGGCTTTTTTTCAAGGAGAGAGACATTCATTTCAACTGAAGCAAAACAACTTTTATTCTCATCACTTTTATATATATATATATATATATATATATGAAAAATATTTGTTATCGTTTATTATCTACGGACGTATACGTTTCGTCTCTTTTCAATCGAGACTCTTCAGCGTAGAAGTATGACTATTCACTACCGGTCACACGGTTCGAAACCCTGGATTATAAGTATTTTTCAACTCCAATCCAACGTCTTAAACCTCACGGCCAATATTTGAACAGCTGATAAACTGTGGTAGTTTAAACACATTTAAAGCGGCGATGACAACACAGGCATTCTACTTATATTAAGGAATGATGCATTATAAAGCAAATGACGTCACGCTGTATTTGCACTACTACTAAAGTGCTCTACTAATTATTAAGGAGCGACAAATATATATATATATATATATATATATATATATGCAAAGTGAGAAAATAAAGATAAAAATGATATCTTTAAAATATCCTATCTTGAATAGTCAAAGCTCGATATACGAGATAGATAATAGTATAAGAAAATAAGTGATGAGAATAAAAATTGGATAAAACGCAAGAGCATTTCTTTGAAAATCCATAGATTAAGGAAAGAAAAACGTTTTTAATAACCTTTGTTTTTACAATTGGTGATTTAATAAATATTGCATTCTATCCAACTTTTATTCTCATCACTTATCTTATATATATATATATATATATATGGGAAAATGAAAAAGGAAAACCAAAAAATGGATGTTTTTTATGTGTACATCAACGTTTCGTCTTTATTTATAAGACTTCATCAGGATGATAAAATAGAGAAAAATGTCATGCAAGTACAGATACATGTAGGGTAGACATATTGGGAGGAAAAATAGAATGAAATAATGGCCACTGCTGGGTGGACGTGCGTTCTATTTCTCCAACAAATACGGACGTCCACCCAGCAGTGGCCATTATTTCATTCTATTTTTCCTCCCAATATGTCTACCCTACATGTATCTGTACTTGCATGACATTTTTCTCTATTTTATCATCCTGATGAAGTCTTATAAATAAAGACGAAACGTTGATGTACACATAAAAAACATCCATTTTTTGGTTTTCCTTTTTCATTTTCCCATCACGTCGGATTACCTTCATCCTTCTCTTCCCATATATATATATATATATATATATATATATATATATATGAGAGAGAGAGAGAGAGATTATTAGTGTGAAGAGTTTATATCTTTGTGAGATATCAAAAATATATGGATTCGGTCTATTAATAATAACTAGTTGGACCCGTGTAAATTACACGAAATGATGTGTTCAATACTAATTATCTTGTTCCTAACCTACACATGTTTGAATAAAATAGATTAAATTAAATTTGTCTTTGCTTTTGATGTAAGTGTGACACACGAAATAACACACGCTATCGTATTAATATGTGTCTTCCCGGTCGGCCTTTCCTTACCTCCCCCATTCGATGTAGAAAAAAACATCTCAGAAGTTGGTTGGGATCGAACTATAAACCAGTCGGGCCGACGTCAAAATACTATGTCGATAACCGTCGCACCAAAGCGAAATACTGGTAAAACGTTACGAAAATTAGTAACAAGTTTTAATAATATGACATATTTGGCACATTTATTCGGGGTTTGAGTGGATATTATACAAATGCTTAGTTTTATTCAAACAATGCCTTGTTTGGGTTTAGGGTTGATAATGGCCTACAAAGAAAGTGTACAAATGCAGTTACCAAAAATAAGTAAACAAAAACTCCTTTTTATCAGGATTTTTGTTTTTGCTCGATAAATTTAAATGTCGTACTGCTGGGGAGGTGTTGCTGAGATAACGCTTTCTTGTCTTCACAGAATACAAAATTGACTTTGCAATCTAGTGGGGAATCGTTATTTTAATTCTCTACAGAATAAAAACGTTGCTTGTCTTTTATACTCTATCATTATATGCATGGGAGGCGCTTCAATCTCTCTTCCCTTTTGTAAAACATTCACAGCCCAAAAAAAAAAAATTCACATCTATGGAACACGTTAACACAGGATTGATTCCCTGCGGCTTCAACATGGTCGTCTTCAAATCCAATGTCATCATTTTCAATTCTCTCGTAATATTCGGCATCATTCAACTGACAATCTATCTATCTCATTAACCCTAATCCTCGAGTGGCTTTTAATCTTGATAAGTGGTGTAAAATATGCAAGAAACAAAACAAGATGAACAATGAGAAATGTTTGTTTTTAATTTGTTAAATGAGTTACAATTTTTTGTTGTTTGTTTTTTTCAATTTTTAATGGAAAATGTTATTTTTTAAAACAAGCCAATATAAAAATAAATGCTTTATGTTCGGAAAGCCATAGCTTTTGGAAAACGTCAGATACAGTGTTATGCTAAACCTGTTCTTTTCAGATGTCAGCATAATTGTGGTGCCAATTGTACACTTGGTCTTAACTTTTCTTGTGATTAAATAAGCAGATCTGGTGTTATCTTTTTTAAGGGCAACTTTTTGACAGCAAAAAAATAATGATTT
>OY744539.1:57911680-57939180 GCA_963556195.1 Sepiola atlantica | reverse complement strand
TGATGTATATGTTGGCTCAGACACATGCCTGTACACTGAACCATGTCTATGGATGTGTAATTCCTATCATACTCTTGCAAGTATTGGTAACAAACATGGTACTACTCCAGGGTTTGCGCCTAATTTCCGTGACTGCTCGGCGCAGCGATTGGGCAGCTCGCGGAACCGTCCGAGACCTGCCGAGTCGAAAACGAGATTCTAAACAAAACTGGGGGAAAAAACTGACCAATCAAAGGCAGTTTATAGCAAGCAGACGATAAAAATGAATTTTCAGCAATTGTGTCAGAGCCTAGAATCTCTGGGGCAGGTTATGAATTTCTGCCATCAGAAATCTCTACTGCCCACCAGAAGGCAGTGTAGGCAATGCGCACGACTTTGCCGGTTGACGGCAAGACAAACAATATCGGACAAATATGCATGGAGATGCCCCACCCAGGAATGCAGGGCTTGGGTGTCTTTGCGATCGGGAACATTTTTTTCGCGGTAAAATCTGGAGATAGCGACCATACTAAAGATGATCTACCTGTGGTCCCAGGATATGGCGACAGGAGATCGATGAGACTCTATTCAACCGCCGTAAACACAACGTCGGTACAAAAAGACTTGCCTAATTTGAAAAAAAAAGTTTTTAAAAAATGGTTCAAAAATAAAAAAAAAAAAGTTTATTTATTTCAGCTATGGGTTTGTTCATTTCTTTCATTTAAAAAAAAAAAAATATGCATTTCTTTCTTTCCGTATTCATCGTCTTATATTGTCGTCTGCCAACCTTCCATTTTTTTTCTTCACGCATTTTGGAGTAGTACCACAAAAATGGTTTAAATTCACACATCAGAGAGTTGAGTGATTTTTTTAATACAAATGACAACCTAATTTTGTTGAGTTATGAAGACTATATTCATCTCACTGGCATGAAGATCTTTTGTGCAGACAAAACCCCAAGACACGTGTGGATGAGCATAAATACCGTATATGAGACGATTTGAAGGAAGCTATTCTCTTGGTAATCCTTCAAATCGACAGAGAAATATTGCAAAGAGTAGAGGCCAACTTCCTAGAACATTTTCAGAAATGCATCTATGAAAATGAACACCACATAAGAGATGTTGTTCTGTTTTATATATATATATATATATATATATATATATATAGGCCTGACGATTCCCTACGGGGATTAAAACGCGGACGCCTCTGTGTAACTTAATTGTTATAAATATATTTTCATAAGTTCCTTTCTGTTGAACACGATTATGACGGCCAACTATAGTTGTCCGCCTCCTTGACACATAAATAGGGTTTATTTCTCATCTTGTCTGTAGTCATTCATGGTAGCTTCATTGATTTAAGCGCTTGGAATTGGAGTTAAATGTAACTCTTGTTTCGGGGTTTGAATTGTGCGACTGGTTTAAATGGTTATTTCCACACTGATAATTCCGCAAGGATCAAACGTATACGTATGTAGATAATATATATATGTATGTGTGTGTGTGTGTGTGTGTGTGTGTGTGTGTGTGTGTGAGTGTGTGTGTATATTTTGTCACCAAATCATTATCAATGCATGTCTGATTACAGACGACAGAGTTTTCTCTTTTGTCTATTTTCTTAATTGTTTGTTTAGACTTCGCGAGCTAGCTTTCGTGTCTCTGGTTTCAAGTAGTGTAGTATGGATCCAGGAGTTGTTTTCTCAACTATCTCAAATGCTTTATAAATCAAGCAGTTGTTAAGACTTTTTTGGAAGGATTGAAATTACTTTGCATAACAGTACTTTTCGGAAGGCCAAGTATCTCTGTGTATCTAAAATCAAACAGAACTTCCATAAACAGAGTTTCTTTCCAAGAACACTGGTGCTACCAGATCACGCTGCCTGAAGATATTGGCTTCTTGACCTAAAATGCACCAAACATTGATGTTATTGTCTTTTTTCCTTTGCAAAACTCAATCATGTTCTGCAAAGCCAAAAACAAAAACAACAATTTTCTTCTACAAAACAACCAAACTATTAATAAATATTTGAAGATATAAAGAACTTGAAGCATAAAAACTTTTACCAAAATGACTGAAAACGGTTGATATGCCGTAAAACAACCAAACGGAACACCATGAATAATTATTTGAAGATATATAAAACTTGAGGGATAAACACTTTTATCAAAGTGACTGGATTAGGCATTAAATAACCCAAAAATGTTGATAAGCCGTAAAACAAAATCACCAAACTTTCCAATAACTTCCCACCTGTGGAACACGATACTGCGGGAATGTTTCTCTAAAGACTACAACATGGTTGTTTTCAAGTCCGATGTTATCAAATATCTGTTGAGTCGTCCTGTTAATTAATCAAACATAATGTTCACCCCTTTCATAGTACTGTTCCATCATCTAACTGAAAATCTCACTAACCCTTATCCTCGAGTGGCTTTCAATTAGTGTAGTATGGATTCGGGAGTTGTTTTCTCAACTATCTCAAATGCTTTATAAATCATGCAGTTATTCTTACAATAAACCAAAGCTTTAATCATTCTGAAATCACTTGTGGGCAAGTATGTTATATTTCATCTCTGGTTAACTCTTAGAAAAAGGCAAATCAATCAAGTTAAATGTTTATTGTCAGATCAATTTAACAAAAGAAGATCTATTTAAGAGAATGTGTATTCAATACAAGTCCAAGAGAATTTTTTTTCTTTTTAGAAAAAAATGATTTCCTCTACTTTCCCTATTTATCGGTTTTGAGTTGAAAGTTTAATTTATCTATTATTCAGATTACTGGAACAATATTGTAGGCAACCGATCCTGGTAGTACACCTGTTCTGGGCACCGTCGAGTTATTTCCCCTTAAATCTGCCCGAAAGAGGCCAGAGAGTATTGGAAATTCACTTCCTACAAGGTTCTCAAAATAGAAGAATTTGGGTCCCTCCGAAAATAATCAAGGTTCCTATCTTAAAGGTTGAGTAAGAACGAATATTTTTTATAATGTTCGTTTCTTATCTGTTATAATTTTCAACTGTAATAAATGTGCCAACCCTAATTTTGGTCTAACCCTAACCGTTTCCAATGGTGGATGTGTTTAGAATATATGTTTAATACATGAGCTGTGAAATAAAATAACTTATATTCTAACAATATCTTTGACAGGTAAATTTTAAAAGAAATGCAATGTCATCAAAAATGTTTAGATGAATAATAACAATGTGTGTTTAAAGAAGCTTTTCTCAATACTAATACTGTCTTTTTTTTAAATAGAAATCGCTCCAGACAAGGCATGAAGCCACTTGATGTAAGGAACTAACAAGAACAAAAGATGGTTATCACAAAGACAGGAGATGCCTATTGGCTTTAGTTTTGAAAAGACCAAGGCTATAGATAGGAGGAAAACAGTCAGCAGGAAGAGAGTTCCACAAGCCTGCAGTTCTTGGGAAAAAGCTACTGGAATAGGAAGCTATATTACAATGAGGTATCAAAACAGCGAATTGATCGAAACCACTTGACCAACGAATCAAACAAGCTGGAACAAAGGAAAGCAAGGAATAGATCACATAATTCTGAAGAATACATGCCATAATAGTATTTAGAGTAAAACTGAGACTAGCAACATCACGTCTGTGAGAGAGAGGATGTAGAGAAGAAGAAAAGGTTGCGGGTCAATCAAATTACAGATATATTTCTGCACCTTATTAAGAACCCTCAAATGGGACAGAGATTCACCAGCCAAATATGGCAACAGTACTCCATACATGGTCTGATAGTAGATTTGTAGAGATAGAGAATAGTTCCAGGTGTTAGAAAGTGTTTGGTAAGATAGAGAGAACCGACTTTATGAGAAGCAGAAAGAGCGATAGATCTAATATATGAACTCCAAGAATGATTTGATGAGAAAGAAAGACCAAGAAGTTTTAGAATCATCCATGAGAATCTCAGGAGTAAAAGGAACATTTATTTAATGTCATCTCTATATATAAAGCAAGGTTGTATGTATGTGTGTCGTGTACCACAGGTACATAAAAATTTTGACCGACCTGAGGTACATGGATAGAGGAAAATCTTTTTTTTACTTGTGGTAGAAAAAAACTAATCTTACTATGAATGTCTGACAAGGAGGAACCAAAGATAGGAGCTCAGTTGGGCATCTACCGTGGAAATAACGATCGAGTAGAGTGAGAGAGTAACAACATCTCTTCTGTGAGAAAGAGATTGTAGAGAAGAGATCACCCTCTCTAAAATTGCATCTAAAACCTCGATATTTGATTTTGTCTAGTCACTTTCTTTTGCTTATAACATGTTCTTTACAGAATCAAAATGTCTTTCATTTCAGTTTGTTTGAAAAAAAATCGGCTAGGAAGATTGTTACGTTGGCAACAATTTAAAATAACTCGAATAATGCAAGGGGGATAACTCCTATTTTAATAAGCAAATATTTAGAGTGAGACTAGCAACGTATTCACTGTGAGAAAGTGGTTGGAGGGAAGATAAGATATCACGCCCACTATATTTGTAGTCGAGACAGGAAAGAGCGCTCTGTGCAGATGTGGCAGCAGTACGCCATGAAAGTACTAAAGGGATGGTTCATCTGTACTAAGTGTACCTAGCTTGCAAACACTTTATGCATAGCCTTACATATCTAACCTATATTTGTGAGAATAAAAGAGGAATCTAAAAAAGATGAGTAAAAAAAACAAACGCAAAACAAACAAATGGGTAAAAAGAGAGTTGCATCATTTTACTTTTTTGTGTTTTTACAACTGAGGAGAGAATGTTTTAGAGAACAAACATTAATGCAGTTTTCGTGAACAACGAATTGTTTGCATCTGCCATATTTTTTGTCTTGAGACTCTGTCACAAAAAGACTCCTCTTTCCAAAGCTTTGTTTTCGAATGTAATCTGCCACGATTTGCGTTGAAAAAAAAACAAAAAAAAAACAAATCATTAAAACAAAAAATCTTAGCATCTTTCCTTATATCATAAAAGGCATTTCAATCTTCACCATTACAAAAAATCTATTGTATTGATCGCAACCATCTAATTTATCATCTTTTGGAATGATCATCATCAAAGTTACCTTCTTGAGGAGAAGATGATCTTCATCATCTTCATCATCTTTTTATTTTTCATCTTCATCTTAATTATCATCATCTTCTTCATCATCACTATAATATTAATTATCTTCTTCATCATCATTTTTTCTTCTTCATTGTCATCATCTTCACTATCATCATCATTTTCATCTTTTTTGTCATCATCATCATCTTCATTTTTATCCTTTCCTTCATCATCACTATAATATTAAGTATCTTCTTCTTCATCATTTTTCCTCATTCATTGCCATCATCTTCACTATCATTATCATTTTGTCATCATCATCATTTTCATTTTTATCCTAGCCTTCATCATCACTATAATATTAATTATCTTCTTCTTCATCATCTTTTTTTCTTCATTGCCATCATCTTCACTATCATCATTATTATCGTCATCATCATCATCTTCATTTTTATCCTCTTGTTCTTCATTATCATCCTTCTTTTAAGAAACCTAACCAATTATTATCAGCATTATATTTCTAATTCTTATTTTTTCTGTTGTTCTTTGACTTTTTATTTACCTGTCAATTTTCTACTTGTTTTGTCTCTAGTTTTGTGTATTTTTATTTATTCCATCTTCATCTTGACTTTTTAGGGTTTTCTTTTGTCCCCCAGAATTGTTTTTTAATTTTATTTACCTTCGTTCTGCTTCTCATAATCAACTTTATTTCTTTTTTAAAATTGATTCATTCAATATCAGCTTTCTATTTGTCATCATAAGAAATTTTTTTCGGTAATGAATTCTGGTTGAGATTTTATCTCAGGTAATTTGGTTCTGAATATTTGTTTTATTGTTTTGTTTTAAGCAGAAGAAACGATAATATTGTTTCTTTTTATCAAGAACTTTCATACAAGTATTTGCTGGCTTCTTCTAGAAACCAATTGCAAGCAACTTTCTACAATACTCAAACACAATTCTGGATGTTTTTTTCTTTTCTATTTCAATCACATTAGTGTCTGAAGAGTTGGAATTCTTTCTTAGGTCTTCAATTGTTCAAAGAATTTTGTTAAATATTTACTGATTCTCTCAAATATTCTATTGCATTGTCCAACAAGTTCTCAGCTTTTTTTGAAGTATTGACATTTTTTTTCATAACAGTACTTTTAGGAAGGCCAAGTATCTCTGTGCATCTAAAATCAAACAGAACTTCCATAAACAGAGTTTCTTTCCCAGAACACTGGTGCTACCAGATCAGGCTGTCTGAGGATACTGGCTTCCTGATCAAAAATGCACCAAACATTGATGTTATTGTCTTTTTTCCTTTGCAAAACTCAATCATGTTCTGCAAAGCCAAAAACAAAAACAACAATTTTCTTCTACAGAACAACGAAACATGAATAAATATTTGAAGATATAAAGAACTTGAAGCATAAAAACTTTTACCAAAATGATTGTATTCGGCATTAAATAACCAAAAATGGTTGATATGCCGTAAAACAAAACCACCAAACTTTCCAATAACTTCCCACCTGTGGAACACGATACTGCGGGAATGTTTCTCTAAAGACTACAACATGGTTGTTTTCAAGTCCAATGTTATCAAATATCTGTCTAGTCGTCCTGTTAATTAATCAAACATAATTTTCACTCCTTTCATAGTACTGTTCCATCATCCAACTGAAAATCTAAACCAACCCTTAACTTCGACTGGCTTTTGGCCTTGGTAAGTGGTGAACAATCAATACAAAAAAAATCTCTACAAGATCTCGAGTAAGGATTCTATACTTAAATTCAATATTTACTTTCAAGAGGATGTCATTCCAATCTAAAGATCTTCCAGAGTTACATGAATTTGCTGAGCTTAAATTGAATTTTGGAAACCATTGTAAATCGTCGATTTACTTACACCATGCATTTTATTTGTTATACAACCCCTAAATGCCACCCATAATTCAATTCATAATCCTTTCTGTAATCCAACTGTATTTAGTAGAAATAATCTTCAGTCTATGACTGACTTGCCCACCATGTTTCAGTCATGAATGCCCAACAGTCTTTGTGTGACAGTATTTAACAGCCTCACGGACGTTGGAGCATAATATACAGCGCTAGTATAAATGGAGAGAAGGTAGACCTTAAAATCACTCTGGCATGTGAACAGCTGGGTAATAAAATCTCAAGTCATCCTGACCAGACCCTAAGGGAGAAATAGAATTACTTGTCAAGTAGCATAGGTAATTGAGATATATATATATTTTTTGTTGACACTTCTCAAGTGTAGATGAAGCTTGATTTGGTTGTCAGAGATAAAGGAGTCATCACTTACTTGCTAGCCGAGATGATCTTTATGGGGCATAATAGGGAGAAATAAATTACTCTCTGAAGTAGATAAAGGCCGGGCCGAATTTGTTTTTCAGAAACAAAGGAGTAACCATCAGCTGTTAGATGGAGGTGCTTTTATGAACTGGATCAGCTGCCGGATTAGGGTTGCTTTTATAGACACCCCTGGAGAGAAATAAATTACTTCTCTATGTGAGATAAGGCCATATTTGTTTTTAAGAGAAAATAAAAAGAGAAGACAAAATAGTTTTAGTCAGTCAGTGAGACGGTTCACGAGAGAACTGGACGAAAGGGCACGTTTCTGTTCTCGCCCCCTCCACGAACAGATCACATCAGTCCGTTTGTATTCTTTTCTCGTCAGAACTTCGAACAGAATTTTCGCTGACAAACGAACAAGTCCCCGAATTACTAGAGACCGTCGGTCCAACAAAAAAACACACAGAGTTGAACTTTAATATTCCCGAACTGCTTTGCTTTGTAACAAACAAGTGTTCATTTTTTTTTCTTTATCTTTTAAATAATTATTCGTCTAAGAAAACCACAACAGAACACGTCATTACAGACTTAATTCCTTTTATTCAAATGTTCTGCATGAAATGACCCGTAACTTCACAGCGATACCAAGTTGCGGATCCAACCCGGCTGATCGCTCACTGATCTAAAGAAACACAACGTGGGAGTGAGTGATCGCTGGACCAGACGTTTCGGCATCTGCGATCTTCATCAGGGCGGCAACTTTTCCCGAGCATTACCGGGTGACCACTGAACCCACGAACGGCCGAACTGGTGACGTCACGAAAGCTGGAGGAGTGGGGTACATTTGTTTTATTGCAGTTCTCAATGATGTGTTGGACATTTGGGTGATCGTTTCATTAATTCAATTCAATTAATCTGGCCCAAAATAAAACAACATGTTTCAGGTGTCATGTAAGGAAAGGGTGGTAGAAATTTACACAGGAGAGGATACAGTAGTCCAGCACCTGTCCAAATTCACTTTAAATTGATGCACTGTTGGCGCATGTATTACCTCTCTTGGGAAACTATCCCAAGGTCCAGGGATCCTGATTGAGAAGGCCACCCTCTTCCAGTTCAAGCGAAATCAGCGGTGAAATAGTTTCTTGTAGTGTTCGGTTGAAGGTGTAACCCTAAATGGGCTTCACACTCACCAGACCATACCCCCCGATTTTTATCTGTGGGGTTATCACAAAGATAATATCTATCAAAGCCATCCCCAGATTCTTCCCGAACTAAAGAAGTCCATCGCAGTCAAAATCAGGTCACTGCCAATAGAGGAGTGTGTCAAAGTTAGTGACAATTTTGCACGTTGGATCCGTGTATGCTTATTATTGAACGGCGATAAAAAAAAGCTGTTGGACATTCAAGACTGAAACTTGATGGACAAGTCAAACCTAGACTGAAGATTATTTCCACCAAATTTGGTTGGATTATAGAAAGAATCCTTAATTATGTTAACTATTTGTTGGGTGGCATTTTTAGCGGGTCAGCATGTACATATTTCTGCAAAGTTTTTACACTTTTAAAAGAAGAAAGATATTACATGTCAACAATACAAGTTTTAGTTATAAAATTTTGTTTCTGAAAAGGATTAATAAATGTAAGAAATATTGATTATTTTGTGGTAGGTTATCACACTGTAAGTGATGCAACATATTGTCCATATCAGTACAGCTGTTATATTAAGCACTTCAATATATAACTGTGCAAATCGTCCTGAACTTCACAGCACAGACTCGTCCAGCAACAACCACAGCGAATAACTTTCCTTTCTCTCTCGTTAGCAATAAACCAAACGAAACTTCCATGAACAAAGTTTATCTCCTAGAATATCCCATCTGTGTAACCAGATACAGCGAGACTGCTTCCCAACCGACTACAGCATGGTCGTCTTCAAGTCTAATTTAAACAGATGATGAGTCGACTTCTTGGATAATCAATTTCTCTTAATTAATGGTCTACCCATCCCACCTATTTGTATCGGTCCTCTCGTGGTAGTTATCATTGTTTAACTGACGATCTGTTTAACCCTTATTATCAAGTCCCGGAGGCCACTCGAGAAACGGTGACCATTTGTAAAAAAAAAAAAATTATAATTCAAAGAACTGATAGCAATAATAAAATCATGCATCATTATTTAGTCAACTTGAATTCATGTACTTACACAGCCAGATTTCATGATAGATTTAGGTGGTATTTTTTTCTTCTTTTCATCTTCCAATTCAAACATGACTGAACTTCTATTCTTGTTCTTATTCGTTTTACTTTGTCTGATATTCATATTACTTCTTTTATATCATTAGAAAAAGAATGAAAACTCTCATTCACTATGGATTAAGTAGTATATTGTTCAAAATAAGTATAATGTCTCAACGTTAAATAGACCCAAAAGAGTTGATATGCTGTATAACAAAGCAAACCAAATGATTCCATATTTTACACTTTCACTCAATACTCCAACTTCTTTACATTCCTTCATTTTATTTTCACCCAATACTTCTATACTTCCTTCATTTTACACTTTCACTCAATACTCCAACTTCTTTCCTTCCTTCATTTTATTTTCACCCAATACTTCTATACTTCCTTCATTTTACACTTTCACTCAATACTCCAACTTCTTTACATTCCTTCATTTTTTACCCTATACTTCCTTCATTTTACCGTTTCTCTTAATACCTATACTTCTTCCTTCATTTTTCTCTCTCACTCAATGATATTTTTCTGTCCTTAATATTTCACCATTTTTAAACGTTTCAATCTATGTACTGTCCATCATTGCACGTTATTTCCAGCTCAAATTCTCATCTGCTCTAGATTATAACTGTGGTGAACTTAATAAAAATTAGTCTAATAACTTAAGAGCTGAAACTGACAGACATTTTCTTCCACAGACTCAATTCTTCAGTTAGTCATTTTACTTTTCCAAAGCCGAATTGTGAAAATCTTGAGTAATTTCCCATAATTGTGTAAATCAAGAGAATTCAATCATCTTAGACGATGCAATAAACTGATTAATTCTAAATCCTAAGATTGTATATTAAGTTAATCCCGAAGAGAGAGAGAGAGAGAGAGAGAGAGAGAGAGAGAGAGAGAGAGAAATTGAAGGAGATTTTGGATAGATGAAATTAAAGAAATGTCATTGAAAAAGAAGGAAAAAAATATAAGTATAAGAAAGAGAATAAATAAATAAATAAAATGAAAATGAAACAGAAAAAAGAAATGTTGCTCTTGATGATGATGATGTCTTCCATTGTTGGACTTAGATTCAATCCTTGTAGCAACACATTTCTTTGTTATTTCGCCCAATTAGTATCAAGATGTCTCACAACAAAATATCGAAATGCAAGTTATTATTCGAATCACTGAAGTTAGTTTGTCTATTTTATTGGTGTAACAAAACAAATATACAACTAAACAGCAATAATAAACAACGACACATCACAAACCTACGATAACAGACCCTGCTAATGGCTAAAGAATTAGGCCCAAACGTTAGAAGAATGTAAAGGAAAGGTTACATTTACTTGACCCAAACTTCTTTGAAATTAAGAAAGAACGAATTTAAAAATAATTATACGAATATACTAGTAATAATAAGAAAGGAATATAGACGTTTGTGACATTTTTGGAGGTTGAATGAAATTGAAAAGTGTATAAACGAGAGAAAAAAAATACATGAATATACTAAGCCGGCTTTCGTCCACACTCATCAGAGCAGATACGTGGACATAATTCAAGCATTACGACTAAAAACTTTAAAAAATAGAATGAAGACCAGTGACAAGTTTAGGGGGAAAAAAACAAAAAAAAATTGTCACTGGCTTCATTCTACTTTTTAAAGTTTTTAGTCGTAATGCTTGAATTATTTCCACATATTTGCTCTGATGAGTGTGGACGAAAGCCGGCTTAGTAGATTCATGTCATTTTTCCCCCTCTCGTTTGTACACTTTTCAATTTAATTCCACTCCCAAAAATGTCACAACCGTCTATATTCCTTGCTTTAATAAAATTTTGTACTACTAGAAATTTATATATATATATATATATATATATATATATATATATATATATATATATTTTGGTACAGAAAAATTAGTACAACATATAAATATTACACTCTTAATTTTAATTTTAATTCTCAAGTAATCGAGCAGTCTTCTGGGATTTTTCCTACTATATTACAAAAAAGTTTATACATATATATATATATATATATATATATAACTTCTTTCTTTGTAAGATAGTGGGAAAACCTCCAGCAGAGAGCTAGATTAATTGGGAGATACAAAATTCAAAATTGAGAGCGTAAATATTTATTTATGTAGTACAGAAAATCAGTATCGACAACATCGGTACCGTCGGTTTCGAGTTTGGAAGGGGTCCGACCTTCCAAACTTCCATCGGCTTTTGTTTATACTGTTGCAAAAAAAAAAAACAAGATGGTGTCTCGCACATGACCTGAGAAAACGTTATTTGGTTTTTGTGTTAAAAAGTTATTCTCCTTTCTCTATATTCCACCTACTTATTGTATTCAAGTGTCTTATGTGAGTCTAAATTAATTAAAGCAAACTAAATAAAAAAAATAAAAACGAAAAACTCCTTTGAAAAATATTTTAAGTCAGTTGATCTATAATCGGAGTGGAAATCTGCTAGGCAGTGCTATACATAAGAAAGGGGACAAGAAAGATCCTAGCAAGTATAGGTCAGTGAGTCTGACATGTATAATATACAAGGTTTTGGAGTCAATCGTTTATGACCAGATGATAAAACATATGACAGTGTATGAACTATTTACAGATAAGCAATTTGGATTCATACCAAGAAGATCAACTGTGTTGCAGCTACTGACTGTACTTGATATGTGGACCGATTCTATAGATGCTTAATATTACATACACACTGCATATTGTGATTTTATGAAGGCGTTTGACAAAGTGAGTCATCGCCTGTTAATACATAAGTTAAAATGTACGGATTTGGCCCAGTATACATAAATTGGATCAAAGCATTTGTTTTAGACAGAAAACGGACAGTAGTAGTGAACAATGAGAGTTCTGCGGTCAAAGAAGTGACCAGTGGTATCCCTCAAGGATCTGTTCTGGGTCCTCTTTTGTTTTTTGTATATATATATATATATATATATATATATATATGACCTCCCTGAGTCTATGAGGAATAACAGTGAAGCCTTTTTGTGTGCTGACGATACCAAGTTATTTCCTGAAATCAGAGACTATGAAGATTGTAAGAAACTACAGGAATATATCCATTGCATGTATGAGTGGCCTGAAAAATGGCAATTAAAGTTCCATCCAGAAAAAAGGCAAGGTTATGTGCATAGGTACAAAACCGAACACTAAAAATGTCTATCAATATCCTCTGAATGATTGTCTACAACCCATGGATTATAGGAACTCAGAAAAAAACATTGGTGTTGTAATTGACAGTAAGCTAAATTTTGAAGAACACTTGAAGGACAAAGCCAACAAAATACTCGGTTTAATCCGCAGATCTTTTTAATACCTCGATCGAAATTCATTGGTTATATTGTTTAAAGCGCTTCTGAGGCCTCATATTGAATATGCTAATCAAGTGTGGGCACCATATGAGAAGAAACACATTGAAATGATAGAAAATATACAAAGACGGGCTACTAAACTTGTTCCAGGACTGTACAATCAGAGTTATGAAGAAAGATTGAAAGCTCTGAAATTGCAAAGTTTGAGCTATAGAAGAATACGTGGAGACATGATTGAGTGCTATAAATTGCTCTCTGGAAAATATGACTTCAATGCAGATAAACTATTGACTAGAAAAAATAAAAGAGTGGGAAACAGTCAGATGCTTTACAAGAAACAGGTACGTTTGAACCTGAAAAAATATCCATTCATCCATCGCTGTGTTGATTTGTGGAATAGATTGCAATCAAGTGTAATTGAAGCCGAAACTGTAAAGATATTTGAGAAGAGGTTCGATAAGTTCTGGATTGACCAAGAAATCAAATTCAACTATAAGGCTGCTGTCGTCACCGGATGCATACAAAGATGAAGACAAGGAGCTGGTGTCATAGGACGACCCATGTCCTTCTACCAGAATTCATTTATGTTTCTATAATCGGATTTTAGGGGCCGTTCGTCTGAATATCAACAAGCCGTATAGTTAAGGGAAGTGAACATGCCTGTCGATCAGTTTTCAGTTAGTTTTAAAAGGGAGTGTCTGCTCCAATGATTGACACATAAGTTTCTTTTCTAATTCTTTATGAACGCTTAAATTATTATTTTTTTATGAAATTAATTACGATTTTCTAAGAAATAACTTTATATTTAATTAGGATTTAAGTAGCATTAATGTGTTAAATGTAATGTATATATATATATATATATATATATATATATATATATATATATATGAGTATATGAAAGGATAAAAATAATCCGACGGTATGAAATTAAAAATGGAAAAGCGGAAAACTTTTTCGCTCAACGTTTCGCCCAAATTTCACGTGGGCTTTGTGAAGAGCGGACGAAGAATACAAAAATGACAAAAGACGAGAAGGTCTGTAAATTATGGGAAATATATATAGTGGTTGGGTTCATGTTGAGATGAAGGGTATGCAAATATGAAAAAAAATATATATATATATATGAAAATTTGGTTTGTTTTAAGGAATGAAAGAGAAGAAAAATAAATGTTTTTATTAACTAAACTGCTCCTTGTTTTGAACAACTGAAGATATTGATTTGCTTCCATTTGTAGGTCTAATCAATTTTCATTGACTTACCATATATATATATATATATATACCAAAAAGGATTGTGACCATTGGATCACATATTGAGACAGGGTTAGATTGTTTGAATCATGAAAAGTTAAGTATACAAAACCAGTTAAATTTAAAAAAATAAGACAATATACAAAATTAATCAAGTTTTGTTTCAATAAATCCGTCTCTATCTCTTTTCTCCACCTATGGGTTCAATAGTATTAATACTTCTAGCGATACTTCATATTCTTTATAATGAATTATTCCAATCTTCTGTTTTATAGTTGTTATTATCTTTGCTTGTTGAGAGAGAGAGAGAGAGAGAGAGAGAGAGACTAAAGAAAATCAGAGTGAGGGGGTCAAACAAGATACAGTGATAGAAATAATATACAGAACATAAGTATGAGATAGGTGATTTTGAGAGTAGATTGCGAATTGGCTAATTAGAAAAATTTAAATGGATTTTCTTTAAACATAACTCAATCCCAATACCAAGGATTATTTTTACGTATATTTTTATTAAGCATTATAGAAAAAACTTAAGGAAACAAACGTTGATTAACTCAGCTTTAGATAAATATATGCATGTGTGTGACGGAGACATAGAGAGAGAGAGGGAAAGTGAGAGAGAGAGAGGGAGAAAGTGAGAGAGAGAGAAAGTGAGAGAGAGAGAAAGTGAGAGAGAGGGAGATATATATATAGAGAGAGGGAGAGAGATAGTGAGAGAGACTAAAAAAAGAGTGAAGAGTTCAAACAAGAGACAGTGGGGGAAAGAATTAGAGTAATAAACAGAAAGTTAGTAAGAAATGGATAATTTTGTGAGTAAATTGCAAATTACGGCTAATTAGATCAAGTAAAATGGATTTTCTTCAAACATAACTCAATACCAATACTAAGGATTATTTTAACATGTATTTTGTGTGATAAAACATTATAGGAAAAACATTAGGGAAACAAACGTTAATCAACCCAGCTTTAGATAGGTATATGTGTGTGAGAGAGAGAAAGAGAGAAGGGGAGAGAGGGAGAGGTGGAGCATTTATTACCATATGTGAGTAAAACATACTTTTATGAGTTAGTCTCAGCTTAAACCTATCCTTTTCTTTTCTACGAAGCACAAATATATCCACCTGTCCCTTTCCTTTTTGTGAGCATTATTATTTTCATTTCTTTTCTGCATTTGAAAAATAATTGAAAAGTACAAAAAAGACCAAAAAGTATGGAAGAGCCAAAGAATAATAACCAAAAATGATTATAGAATGAGAAGAATAAAAAATCAGATATCTCCTGCACCAATCCACAAGGAACTGTAATAGCTTAGCCTGTTAATGTTAGATGCAGGTGCTTTTTTAGAGGCAGAAATTAGATAATATTGCTTCTATTCAATTCAACAAACATGGCAATGTTACCTTCTTTATTTCTTAGCTTGTTTTTTTTTTTTTTCAAATATATTTGTTGTTCAGAAGGTTTTATGAGAAGATCCATTTTTGGTTGTTATCTTTTATGCCACTTTCATATTTCATTTTCTTTTTCATTTTTTTTATGCAAGGAAAATCTATCAAAACGTTATCGTTTATCCAAATTTTAAATTGAGACCTTCATCTTGAGGAAAGAGAAAATGTCTTTCCTAGCCAAAAGTTTTTGTTATACTTTTTTCATTATTGTCTTTTTAAATAAAACCGTGCAGATAAAACACATCACAAATGCAAACTGACCTATTAAGTTGTATAGATTCCTTAAAACTCGACAACAGCTGAACAAAATCAGATTAGATCCTGTTTAATTTCTGAGTCTGTAAACATATTAACTTGTTTTGTCTGTAAAAAAAAAAAACTATAAAAACAATTTATGAATTTTTTTTGTCCTCAAAACTTGGTCTTCGTAATTGTGTTTTTTAACAATTTCATCTCACTTCTATTGAATTATAATCTTAGTCAAAAACATAAAAACATATTTGATTAAATCATATTTGAAAGTTTCTATAGAATTCAAGAATCAAGTTATCTTATCAGTTTCTGTTTTGAAAACTTGATTTAATTCATTATTTTTATAATCAAAACCATATTTTCAAAGACTGACACGTTTATCGAGTCAGCCAGCTCTTCGTTAACCGAAGCTTACACATAATATAACTAAATTTTTGTTAATTACAACTGATTTATTGAAATCACTTTGGAGCGTTCACATTTTGATAATCTATAATAATACGAAAATAAAAATGACCCCTTGGTTCACCCACAGTAGCTAGGTTGAATTGCTTAATTTCACAGTGATCTGGCTATACAACATTAGCCTCATAGAATTATGGGTATACAACATTAGCCTCACAGTGATCTGGCTATACAACATTAGCCTCATAGAATTATGGGTATACAACATTAGCCTCACAGTGATCTGGCTATACAACATTAGCCTCACAGTGATCTGGCTATACAACATTAGCCTCACAGTGATCTGGCTATACAACATTAGCCTCATAGAATTATGGGTATACAATATTAGCCTCACAGTGATCTGGCTATACAACATTAGCCTCATAGAATTATGGGTATACAATATTAGCCTCACAGTGATCTGGCTATACAACATTAGCCTCATAGAATTATGGGTATACAATATTAGCCTCACAGTGATCTGGCTATACAACATTAGCCTCATAGAATTATGGGTATACAATATTAGCCTCACAGTGATCTGGCTATACAACATTAGCCTCATAGAATTATGGGTATACAATATTAGCCTCACAGTGATCTGGCTATACAACATTAGCCTCATAGAATTATGGGTATACAATATTAGCCTCACAGTGATCTGGCTATACAACATTAGCCTCATAGAATTATGGGTATACAATATTAGCCTCACAGTGATCTGGCTATACAACATTAGCCTCATAGAATTATGGGTATACAATATTAGCCTCACAGTGATCTGGCTATACAACATTAGCCTCATAGAATTATGGGTATACAATATTAGCCTCACAGTGATCTGGCTATACAACATTAGCCTCATAGAATTATGGGTATACAATATTAGCCTCACAGTGATCTGGCTATACAACATTAGCCTCATAGAATTACGGGTATACAATATTAGCCTCACAGTGATCTGGCTATACAACATTAGCCTCATAGAATTATGGGTATACAATATTAGCCTCACAGTGATCTGGCTATACAACATTAGCCTCATAGAATTATGGGTATACAATATTAGCCTCACAGTGATCTGGCTATACAACATTAGCCTCATAGAATTATGGGTATACAATATTAGCCTCACAGTGATCTGGCTATACAACATTAGCCTCATAGAATTATGGGTATACAATATTAGCCTCACAGTGATCTGGCTATACAACATTAGCCTCATAGAATTATGGGTATACAATATTAGCCTCACAGTGATCTGGCTATACAACATTAGCCTCATAGAATTATGGGTATACAATATTAGCCTCACAGTGATCTGGCTATACAACATTAGCCTCATAGAATTATGGGTATACAATATAAGCCTCACAGTGATCTGGCTATACAACATTAGCCTCATAGAATTATGGGTATACAATATTAGCCTCACAGTGATCTGGCTATACAACATTAGCCTCATAGAATTATGGGTATACAATATTAGCCTCACAGTGATCTGGCTATACAACATTAGCCTCATAGAATTATGGGTATACAATATTAGCCTCACAGTGATCTGGCTATACAACATTAGCCTCATAGAATTATGGGTATACAATATTAGCCTCACAGTGATCTGGCTATACAACATTAGCCTCATAGAATTATGGGTATACAACATTAGCCTCACAGTGATCTGGCTATACAACATTAGCCTCACAGTGATCTGGCTATACAACATTAGCCTCACAGTGATCTGGCTATACAACATTAGCCTCACAGTGATCTGGCTATACAACATTAGCCTCACAGTGATCTGGCTATACAACATTAGCCTCATAGAATTATGGGTATACAATATTAGCCTCACAGTGATCTGGCTATACAACATTAGCCTCATAGAATTATGGGTATACAATATTAGCCTCACAGTGATCTGGCTATACAACATTAGCCTCATAGAATTATGGGTATACAATATTAGCCTCACAGTGATCTGGCTATACAACATTAGCCTCATAGAATTATGGGTATACAATATTAGCCTCACAGTGATCTGGCTATACAACATTAGCCTCATAGAATTATGGGTATACAATATTAGCCTCACAGTGATCTGGCTATACAACATTAGCCTCATAGAATTATGGGTATACAATATTAGCCTCACAGTGATCTGGCTATACAACATTAGCCTCATAGAATTATGGGTATACAATATTAGCCTCACAGTGATCTGGCTATACAACATTAGCCTCATAGAATTATGGGTATACAATATTAGCCTCACAGTGATCTGGCTATACAACATTAGCCTCATAGAATTATGGGTATACAATATTAGCCTCACAGTGATCTGGCTATACAACATTAGCCTCATAGAATTATGGGTATACAATATTAGCCTCACAGTGATCTGGCTATACAACATTAGCCTCATAGAATTATGGGTATACAATATTAGCCTCACAGTGATCTGGCTATACAACATTAGCCTCATAGAATTATGGGTATACAATATTAGCCTCACAGTGATCTGGCTATACAACATTAGCCTCATAGAATTATGGGTATACAATATTAGCCTCACAGTTATCTGGCTATACAACATTAGCCTCATAGAATTATGGGTATACAATATTAGCCTCACAGTGATCTGGCTATACAACATTAGCCTCACAGTGATCTGGCTATACAACATTAGCCTCACAGTGATCTGGCTATACAACATTAGCCTCACAGTGATCTGGCTATACAACATTAGCCTCACAGTGATCTGGCTATACAACATTAGCCTCACAGTGATCTGGCCATACAACATTAGCCTCATAGAAATCTGGCTATGCATTATGCAACAGTAACTTCATAGTAATCTGGGTGCACAATATTATCCTCAGTAATCTCCCACAATTTCTGATTAGAAGAATTTCACTCTCTTAAAAATGAAAGAAGCATTCTGTCAAATCATGAGATATTTGTCTTACAATCCCAGTCAATCTCAGTTTAACAAGATGATTTCTAAGTTGATACGCCATGATTCCGGTCTCATGCTAAGATAACTGTTCATGTTATAAATTCCTGCAGATAAGAAAATGTGTATTTTCCCTGTACACCATCATGTGCACTCATAAATCTTATGTTAAGCGCATTAAAGTACACAAGACTATCTTGTATTATATATCACGATCCACGTACAGAGAAACATTATTCATTTGACCCTTATTAGGTGCGTCCACACATCTCTATTGGAGGCTCTGTCTGTCAGTCGGTCTCTCACACCTAAAAATTTCAAGTAACTTTTTTTTCTCAAAACTAAATTTGAAATGTAATTTTTAGACGAATCTGTTGGTAGAACCATCGGTCCATCGCGCTCTTTTTTAATATATATATATATATATTTTTTTTTTTACTAATGACCACCTCTTATCAAGGTGGGGTTGCCACTCGAGGATGAGGGTTATAGAGATTGTCAGTAGGACGATGAACGTCACCATGAGATGATTTGAAACAAAAGGTGGAATGGGCAGAAGATTATTTAAGAACAATTGATTATCCAAGTATTTGTTCATATTAAATTTGAAGACGACCATGTTGTAGTCGGTTGGAAAGCAGCCTCGTGGTACTGTGTTTCACAGATGGGCTGTTCTAGGAAATAAACTTTTGTTTAAAATAGGATTGTCATAGTTAACAGATAGATTCAATGTACACAGCTCAAGAATATTAATTCTTTATTAATAGAGATATTTATATTTATAGAGATGCGTCCACACACACACATTATAGATGTTATCCACCAACTGTCCTGCTGTATCACAGTTCTTCAGTGTGGCTAAACAAGCAAGTACTTCAAGCCGAGTTAGAAACCTTACCATTTTGATAACGAGCAGACATTTTACCCATTATTCTAGCAAAACCAGCAATGAGATTAATTAAATCCAAATACTTATATTAAGAATGTTGAGTAGCGGAGTGCCCTCTTTTTCTACAAAAAGCTATGCCTTATCACTAATGATAATATCATTATATATACTAGCAAATATATGCTCCCTCCTGTCGCATATTTTTGCTAGTTGGAAGCAGAACAGATACTACACTAACTCCACACCTCTCAAAAGAGGAGGAGGTAATACCTGGGAGGATAGTATCATGACAACAGAACAGATACTACACTACCTCCACACCTTTCAAAAAAGGAGGTAATGACTGGGAGGATAGTACCATGACAACAGAGCAAACACTAAACTACCCCCACACTCACACCTCTAAAAAAAGGAGGAAGTAATGCCTGGGAGGAGGGTATCATGACAACAGAACAAATACTACACTACCTCCACACCTCTAAAAAAAAGGAGAAGGTAATGTCTGGGAGGATGGCATCATGACAACAGAGCAGATACTACACTACACTATGCCCATGATTTGAGCATTTAAAGATAGTACATTAGTCTGAAATAGTATATACTATATTATTATATAATAAGTACAATAGTCTTAAATAGTATAGTTTTGGCTTCAGACAGACAGACAGACAGATACATAATCTCCATTATTAATATATATATATATATATATATATATATATATATAAAATAAAATATGAAACTACTTAATATCTTTTCAGATTTTGAATTTTCCACTGCCAACTTATCTATCTATATAATTTCTCTGATGATAAGATTTTAAACTTTTGAAAAGCCTTGGTTTAAGGAAAGAATGATAAACATGTTTTTACCGAGTTCACCTTGAATTGAACAATCGAAGTTGAAATAGATTTGTCATTCGTACATGTTTATCCCTCTTCTTTCATTTATCTTTCACCTAATAAATCGATATCGTCCGGGCCTTCGGGTCTGGATTTACGCCGGTCTATTGATTGTCGGTCCTGTGCAGTTCTAGGAGGTGCACCCTCCCAGGCTTTGCCTCCCCTCTTTGGAGAGGAGTAAGTTTATTGCTTACTGTCTGAGCCGCCCCTACCAGGGAATGCCGACGGGGCTGCCCAGGCAATTTTTAAACAGCTAGAGTGCTCAAATTCTGGAGCGCTGGTTCTTTCCCACTTTCCCGACCTTGTGTCACATCTTTCCTTGTGGGAAGAAGATAAATAGTATATATTAGTATTTCATGTATCCACATAAAATTTTATATGGAGATATAATTTTTTATGTATCAATTTTCAGTATTTACTTCAACAGTGCTCGATACGGAAGTAGAGCTTGGTAGTAAGCTATGAAAATATATTTATGGCAATTAAGCTACACAGAGGCTCCCGCGCTTACTATATATATATATATATATATATATATATATATATATATATATATATATGTATATATGTATATTAAAGCAAGGAATATAGACGTTTGTAACATTTTTTTGGTTGGAATGAAATTGAAAAGTGTAAAACGAGAGGAAAAAAAACCAAAACAATACATGAATATATTAAGACGGCTTTCGTCTACACTCATCAGAGTAAATACGTATTTACTCTGATGAGTGTGGACGAAAGCCGTCTTAGTATATTCATGTATTTTTTTTCCTCTCGTTTTTACACTTTTCAATTTCATTCCAACCAAAAAAAATGTCACAAACGTCTATATTCCTTACTTTAATAAAATTTAGTACCACTAGAAATGTATATATATATATATATATATATATATATATATATATATATATATATATATGTATGTATGTATATATATAAACTCATAAGGACCCTGAATTTGGACATTATAATATTCAACACCAAGTGAGTTTTTTTGCTGAACTTTTCACATGATTTGTTTTTTTCTATCGTTTTACTAATTTGCATACACCTTGGATACACTTTTCACTGCTATCTACTGCATCGATAGCAAACAAATTTCCCGCCTGGATAACTTTCTCGTTTTTGGAATATCATTCACCACCTGGATTGTTTTTAATCAACCTCTTTGATATCTTTCTTGAAGCTGTTTTAAACTTCATGACTTAGATGAACTGTATAAGTTTAGCAAAAAAGTATGTTTTGGGCCGATATATTTGATGTTTTATATAATTGTATGTATTTTTATGTAAAATTTTTTATATATTTTCAAAGTTTAATTTTATTACCTGCAGTAATGTCATTGCGGTAATGGTCCTCTGAGGAGAAGATTTTCTTTGAAAACTCATGAGTTAAGAACTTTAAAGGACTTTGCTTGAACACTGAATGCAAATAACATTTGAGTCGCACCTTATTTTATTCTTTCACTTTATCTAGTGCTATATATATATATATATATATATATATATATATATATGCATAATAATGTATAGGTGTAGAATTATAACGATAATTAAATTATCGTTTAATAATAATAATACTCTATCGTGACAGTGTAAAGCTCAATATATTAAATAGAGCAATTTATTTTAAAGGTGAAAGATGAGAATAAAACATTGTAAAGATACAATATTTATTAAAAACATCAAAAGTTCAGAGCAAGGAGCCTCATATCCTTAATCCATGGATTTTCAAAGAAAATATTTCTTCACATCAGAGGATGGGGAAGCCGACAATATGATTATAAGTATTGTCGGCAACAATAAACTTTGAAAATTTGATATAAAGTAAAACAAAGTAGAAGTAGAGAAAAAAGATTAGGGCCAGGGTTGAAAAGTTTTACTTTATATAAAAGTTTCAAAGTTTATTGTTGCCGACAATACTCATAATCATATTGTCGGCATCCCCATCCTCTGATGAGAAGAAATATTGTATCTTTACAATGTTTTATTCTCATCTTTCACCTCTAAATATATATATATATATATATATATTAGATTTCTTTTTTTCTTGAATGTGAGATGATATATATAATTATTTCCACAATCAGACAACGCCGCAGCTTGTTGGATGACATCGTCCTAGCCAGTATAAAATCCTACTTGTGAGACATCGGCCTGGGTTCATAGTAGTTGGATGACTACACCCCTTGTTGAAAAGAGTAGGTAAATTCCACGGTCGGTCATCGCCGCGGTTCGCTTAATCTGTGTAAATTAATAGACATTCTTGTATGTGGCGAGGTAGCTCAGTGGCAGAGTACTCGCTTACCATGCAAGTGACTCGGGTTTCGAATCCTGAGTTCGGATGTGTTCTACTGATGAGCTCAAAGGAGGGCGAAACTCGAGTCTAGGACTTCCGGTTTGTTTCTTTTCATAGGTTGTGGGCTGCGGCGTTGTCTGATTGTGGAAATAATTATATATATATATATATATATATATATATATAGTTTACAAAATAAAATAATATAAATATATTAATTGCATATATAATCTCGTGTCTGAATTGTCATATAATTTTGAACATATCATTTTAAATAATAAAACAAAATAAATAAAGCACTGTTACACCGGCTGTTCTTACACAGGAGAAACTGCACCGGTTGTCACTATAAATAGTGCGAGTCACCAGAGACACAGAGAAAACAAAGCACAGTCTTGTAACTGTATAGCCAAGTGCTAGTCACTTTCTTACTTTGTTAATACACTTGTTAAACCAACACTCGACTTGACTTCCTTTATTTATTATTTACTGTTGGACAACTTCACAACAAGCACCATAATTAATATAAATATATTAGTTGTATTTATATGTTCTCACGCCGTAAGTAACTCTAACTTGCTATCTAAATTTAAACACAAGCGAGTATAACTCTTTGTTCGTATCATCTCCAATTATTAATAATTGAGATAGAAAAAGAAATCATGCAATTAAAAAATTGAATAAATTTAACTCTTTATTCTTGGAGTTTCATGTTTGAAACGGGAACAAGCGGTATTTAGATCAAACGAAGCATCCTGTAATTCAATCACACATTTAAGAATATTCTTCAGCCATAAGATTATTTCTAAAGCAAATCATTTCTCTATTTAAATATTTTATATCTAACTTATTTAAAAAAAAATTTGGTGGATGCACCCTTAAATGGTAAAGTTTACAACAAAAAAAAATAATGTACTCATGTTATTCACCGGGTTGCCGAGTATATATATTCCAAAATTCATAATGATAGGTTCATAAAAAATATTTTTTTTATATATATGCCACCTCTAAATGTTAACATTTCCTAAAAAAATAATGTGCTCAAGTTACTGTGTTGCCTAGAATATATATTCCAAAATTCTTCATGATCTGTTCATTATTTCCAGAGATTACCTTTACATTATCTCTCTCTCTCTATATATATATATATATATATATATATATATATATATACATTAATTGAGAGGGAGCCAATATTTTCAGAGCTCTCTGAAATAGTCTAATTTTTAATTAGAGTCCAGCATTTAATAATACAATAATTCAAACGACAGTTTAAGAATCAAAATAACTTCTCTTCATATATATGTATATGTATGTGTGTGTGAAAGTGAGTGAGTGAGAGAGAGAGAGAGAGAGGGGGGTAGAAGCAGAGAAAGAGATAGTCTTACACAAAAAGACGAGATGATTTGAAAACAATCTTCAAGTAAGAAAAGTATTTGTTTCGGGTGACTAAGTCGGTGGTTCATTAAACCCTTGCCTCACTCAAAAGTAGACTTGTCAGGACAGATGAATTCTTGGGGTGTAATGAAACACAAAAAACTGTTGCTCAGCAAATATTATGAATACTTATTTGTGACAAGCAAAGCAGAATTAAATGTAGAATCGTCCAGACTTCCTAATCATCTTTTTACTTTCATGAAGGCATATTTTACCAGAATTATTTAGACAAATAAATAGATGAAAAACAAAAACAGATATTCTTAAGAAACTTCTGTTCAATCTGCGAGATTTGTGATTAATATTTAAATAATTACGTACTGGACAGTCAGAACAACCAAAGGGCGGGCAGAGATGCGTGAAACATTTAAAAAAATGCTATTCCAAACTTACTAACAAAAAATGCTTTTCCAACTTTAAGGGTCACAGACTAACAAACAATTATATTCCAAACTATATATATATATAAATACATATATAAGTAAATGTACAAAAGTATATATGTATATAAATAAATACATATAGAAGTATATATACAAAAGTAGATATGTATATGGATAAATACATATATAAGTATATATGCAAAAGTATATATGTATATATATAAATACATACATGTATGTTGCAGTCTTTTGCCTTGGAATTCGCTTAACTGAAGACAGGAAGAATATTGTTTTCTTAATATGGCCAATCTTATTTGATCCCCCGTCCAAGGACAACAGACTTGGGTGGAATCATCATCGTTGGATTTTTATACAAATTCTTCTGGATTTACCAATTTTACTGAACCCCACGCTATTTGGATTTCGTTATTGGTGACTTTAATACACGTTTGAACTTTAAATTTTTTTAAAAAACTCTTTCAAATTTAGAACTTTGACAGTCCTCATCTGTCAACTTATCAATCACTAATCTCCTTTGATTATAAGATTTTAATCTTTGAAAAGCCTGGTTTAAGGAATGAAAGAGAAGAAAAATAAATGTTTTTATTAACTGCTCCTTGTTTTGAACAATTGAAGATATTGATTTATATACTATAATATACATACGTATATATGTGTATATATATATATATATATATACTATAATATACATATGTATATATATATATATACTATAATATACATATGTATATATATATACTATAATATACATATGTATATATATATATACTATAATATACATATGTGTATATATATATATATATATTCTATAATATACATATGTATATATATATATATATATATATATATATATATATATATACTATAATATACATATGTATATATGTGTATATATATATATATACTATAATATACATATATATATATGTGTGTATATATATATATATATACTATAATATACATATGTATATATATATATATATACTATAATATACATATGTATATATTTGTATATATATAAATATATACACATATATACATATGTATATATATATACTATAATATACATATGTATATATATATAATATACTATAATATACATATGTATATATATATAATATACATATGTATATATATATACTATAATATAACTATGTATATATTTATAATATACATATGTATATATATATACTATAATATGCATATGTATATATTTATATATATACTATAATATACATATGTATATATGTATATATATAGAAAAGAGTATAGTGCAGCCTTAGTGCAGTTCCAGCGAGAAAAAGTATATATGTAAAGGAGTAAGGCTACCAACATTTGTAAAATGTTTTTTTCAACATTTATTTATTATTTTGTTATTTTATCATTTTATAATTTTATATAATTTGTTTCAAGCGGTGGTCCGCTTTCATCAGATATCTAAATCCATTTGAAAACATGTCTTTTGAAACAACACTTTCAAATCGAAATACATATCTTCAAATGGATTTACATATCTGATGAGAGCTTACCACCGCTTGAAACGCGTTATATATAAAATTATAAAATAACAAATAAATGTTGAAAAAAACATTTTACAAATGTTAGTAGCCTTACTCCTTTACATATAAGTATAATATATATACATATGTATATAAGTATAATATATATATATATATATGTATACTATAATATACATATGTATATAAGTATAATATATATATATATATATATATGTATACTATAATATACATATGTATATAAGTATAATATATATATATATATATGTATACTATAATATACATATGTATATAAGTATAATAAATATATATATATATATACTATAATATACATATGTATATAAGTATAATAAATATATATATATATACTATAATATATATATGTATATAAGTATAATAAATATATATATATATACTATAATATACATATGTATATAAGTATAATAAATATATATATATATACTATAATATACATATGTATATAAGTATAATAAATATATATACTATAATATACATATATATATATATGTATACTATAATATACATATGTATATAAGTATAATAAATATATATATATATACTATAATATACATATGTATATAAGTATAATAAATATATATATATATATATATACTATAATATACATATGTATATAAGTATAATAAATATATATATATATATATACTATAATATACATATGTATATAAGTATAATAAATATATATAGATATATATATACTATAATATACATATATATATGTATACTATAATATACATATGTATATAAGTATAATAAATATATATATATATA
>OY744539.1:57801680-57906680 GCA_963556195.1 Sepiola atlantica | reverse complement strand
CTAAGGTTAAGATCGGATTCTAACTCTGCCTGATGAGATCTCAGTTTATAATAGCTGTTGATCGATAACATCGATATGCCAGTGTCGCAGATTTTGTACATGTATGTGTAAATAAAAATAATCATATATAAAAGCTCTATTTGATATTGAGCACTTTTTATAAACCCGGTTAAAATTCTTTGGATTACTACCCAGTGGATGTTTTACTGGATTATTATTATTATTATATACTAGCGGAACCCGTGTAAATTACACGAAATGATGTTTTCAATACTAATTATCTTGTTCCTAACCTCTCTGTTTGAATAAAATATGATAAGATTTTACTTGTATATTTATTTTATAAATTGAACAATACATGAAAAATTTACAAAACTTCTTTATATACACTATTTCTAGTGAAGGTAGTTTCTATTCTCTTGCCATGAGTAAAATTATTCTGAAGACAAATTTTAACTTTTTCACTGTTCATAGACCTTGTTCTTGAAAAGACTACATAAAGTTGTCCATGAATAAAGCAATGTTGTCGTAGGTAGACCCCAACCTTATCGAAAGTATGTCCTTGAGCTTTATTAATAGTTATTCATGAGTAGCATACACAGATTCAGAAGGTGGTTGTCTTTGATGTAAGCGTGACACACAAAATCACACACACGCTGTCGTATTAATATGTACTTTCCCGGTCGTCCCCTCCCTACCTCCACCTTCCTTCGATGTAGAAAAAAAAATCTTAGAGGTTCGTCGGGATCGAACTATAAACCAGTCGGGCCGACGTCAAAAACCGAGGTCAAAATCCCACGTCGCTAACCGTTGCACCAAAGTGAAATAATTCAAATATTAGAAAATTAGGTTACTTGAATGCTTTTCCAAATCTAGATTCGGCACGCATGCGCAGAGCTTTTGATGTAAGCGTGACACACGAACACACACGCTATCGTATTAATATATAGATATATATATATATATATATATATTGTCTTTTGTTATATGTTAACAATCATCGAGCTTTTACTTTGACAAGGTTAGAATATATATATATATATATATATATATATATATATATATATATAGAGAGAGAGAGAGAGAGAGAGAGAGAGAGAGAGAGAGAGGGAGAGAGAAAAGAAAGTATATGCAAAACCATATATTTTAAAACATCTCTCTCCCTCTTGCTATATATACAGGGTGACCAAAAAAAAAACGGGCCCCGTGTACACTTTCTGTGATATCTTCTTTATTTATTCACCGATTGTCCTTATTTTACAGGACATGGCAGAATCAACGACCGTGAGTACACCAAGACCTCAGTGGTAGCTGGGACAAAGAATACACTGTGTTAAATTTTACTACACGACAAGCTCGTTTAAGAAAACCCAGGACAGTTTCATGCATCATTTCGAATGTGAAAAGGCTCCATCCAAAAGCAGAATTCCTAACTGGGTGGACCACTTCGAGAAGTATGGGACCGTGGAAAACCTCAACGCTGCCAGTGAGAACCGTCCAAGCCACTCAGGACGTCCCAAGATACGGACAGCCGAGCTGGTCGAAAGTGTGAGAGAGTCTCTCCAGGATAGTCCGAAACGCTCTGTGCGTAAGCGAAGTCAGTCCCTCGGTATCTCCCATAAGACTTGCAGGAAAGTGCTGGTGAACGATATCAGGGCTTACCCATACAGAATACAGACGCTGTAGACCCTTACAGCCTCACAAAAGAATCAGAGGAGCGCTATGGCAGTCAAGATGCTTGATAAGATCGAGGAGAAACCAGGTTTCCTTAACCTTCTTTGGACCTCAGATGAAGCCCACTTCCATCTTGACAGAAAGGCGAACTCCAAGACAAATGTCTTCTGGGGGTCCTTCAGACCCAATGAAGTAGTCACCAAGCCCCTGCACTCTCCTAAGTGCACGGTGTGGGCTGCAATCTCGGTCAGAAGCATCATTGGACCAATCTTCATCGAAGAATCTGGCGCAGCAGTGACAGTCACCAAGGAGCGGTATGTGGAGGTCCTCAAAACCTTCAAGAGATAGCTCCAGACCCTCTACCCGTCGCTCATGAGCAAGTTCTGGTTTCAGCAAGACGGAGCAAGTTCTCACACCTCAAACCTGTCTCGAAATTTGCTGAAAGAGAACTTCGGAGGCCGAGTGATCAGTCTCAAGACTAATTTTGAGTGGCCATCCCATAGCCTGGATCTAAACCCCCCATATTTTTTCCTTTGGGGCTATCTTAAGGACAGAGTGTACGCAGGGAAACCCAGAACCATCACGGAACTCAAGGAAGCCATCAGGGAGGAGATGAGAGCCACTCCCAATTCAGTCTGTAAGAACGTCATGGACAACTTCGTTCTGCACCTCAAGAAATGCATGGAGCTAAATGGAGGCCATCTAAAACACATGCTGGAGAACGGAGAAAAAAAGGCCAAAGACCCTAGTGTTTTGACGTGATGTTTTCAATATAATAAACTAGTTATGACCAAAATTTCATTTCATTCGGACGAAACACTAAGAAACGGGGCCTAATTAAAATTGGGGCCCGTTCTTTTTGGGTCACCCTGTATATATATATATATATATATATATATATATATATATATATATATATATATATATATATATATATGTGTGTGTAAGAAATAAACGGCTAACAACCGTATCTGAGAGTGCATTTAGTCTCCAAAACTTGATTCATCAAAGCTGACATTTTTAAATTACCACATTACTTCCTTCTCTTCCCCTTCCAATGGATGCCCGATGGCACTGTGCTATTGCACCCCTACCACCTCTGCGCCAACTACTGTTCTTCGCTCCAAAATTCAGTTTGTAAGTTTTATTTTTACTAAATTTTCCTCATAGCAGTAGTTAAAAATAAAATTGCATTAAAGTATTTGGTGTGTGAAATCTTGAACTTTTTCTTATTATATATATATATATATATATATATATATATATATATTGTTGAATATAAGAGACAACTCATGTCTAGATATCCTTTGGTAGATCCTTTCAATAGTCCGAATCAGGATCTTAGTTTCGGAGGGGAATTGGCTGATGAATTTCCTCTGAAAATAGACCCGGATGTGTCTGAAAGTACTTGGGAGACAAATCCAAACTCATCATCCAATTCCCCTCCGAAACTGAGGTCGTGATTCGGACATGAGTGGTCTCTTATATTCAACAATACTTGCCTGCAAGAGAAGATCCTGCCTAGATATACATATATATAAGGAAAAAGGAAAAAAAAAGAAAAAAGGAAAAAAGGAAAAAAAAAAAAATTTTCTTCTGGTTTAATTATTTTTGACAAAGGGATGTCTTTTCCCGAAATATCAAATAGTGATTTTTAATCACCCGGACATCACACGAACAGCTAAAAACACTCTAGCTGTTATGTAAGATTTTAGAGAAAAAAATGGAAAAATAAATAGTTAGTCATATTTAGTATTTGATTTATTGTTATTGTTTTTGTTCCTTACAACTTGCATCTTACCCGGAACTTACATTGCCCTCAGCCTTTCAAAAACTTACTACTAATATATATATATATATATAAATAAATATATTGGCGACTGCTTACAGATTCAAGGTGTCTCTGTGAACCGGGTTCGTGCCTTATGAGCGTCTGAGATTGTTATTTCCCTAAACTGAGGAGAGCCGAAAGTTCAAAACGACGTCGTATGTAGGTAAAATATTAAAATATAATTTAATATAATCAGAAGTCCCTTTAAGTAAAATTAAAGTTGAGCACTGTAGAGCAATGAAAAAATAGACATTCACCTAAAACTTGAGTGCGAGACTCTGTCGCTGAGTCCTATTTGAATGTCTTGATGTTTACGCTCGCCCTCTCAGCATAAATATAAATGAATTTCTCCGTTATCACGTGACAACCGCCTATGGCAAAGGGGATTTGGCGACCGCTTACAGATTCAAGGTGTCTCTGTGCCCTGTGATCGTCTGAGAGTGTTACTTCTTTACGCTGAGGAGAGCTGAAAGCTCGAAATGACGCCATATGTAGGTAAAATATTAAAAAATAATTTTATATATATATATATATATATATATATATATAAGTATAAATGATAATTTATTTCATTTTGACTACAAAATTGATTTTGTTTCACAAGAACAGTTTGAGGGGATCCCGATCCTCAGGTCTTGAAATAACATTATGTTAATGTTAAGATAAGTTCACAATCACACAAAGTTTTATGAAGGTGACAGAAATTTAAAATAAAAATTGAATATGAATAAAAATAAAACAAAATAAAAACAAAAATACAAGTAAGAAGAAAAAAGAAAAAGAAAAAGAGAAAATGAAAAAGGAAATATTAAGAGCTATACGGGACATAGTAAGAAAACAGAAAGAGAGGAAGGGAACGCAGATATGACTTGGTGGGGGGGGGTCAAAATATGAACACACACACATATATATATATATATATATATATATATATATATATATATATATGTGTGTGTATGTGTGTGTGTGTGTATTTAATGCATGTGTGCCATTTTTCTGGTTTAGTTGTGTTTCTTGCTTTACTGTTGTGTCGTTTTTTGGTGTGTCTGTGTTTTTTTTAGATAATACAACATACTGTAGTATATTTGTATTGTTGATTTTCGTTTTTTTATTGTATTTTTTCTTTATATCTGAATATTTAATTTAATTTATTTCGTGTTCCCTTTTCTTGAATTAATAATTGATAGATTTGAGGAAACGGGCATCTCATAAATCCCCTCTCCTCTTAAAACGTCTCTTATAATAAAATCTATGGAACTCCTTGATGTTGTGCTCAAGGATGTTTGAAGACTATGTGATTTGATGTGGGGGGGGAGGATAAATATACAACAATGGATAGACACTAAAATCGCAAACAGACCACAAGAGATGACTTACATTGAATTGAACCAAATCTTGAACAAGCTACTCTTTTTTTGGCTAAGATCAAAGTGTAGTATCTGTTCCGATGGATACTGCACCCCCATAGACTGGTATTGTCTTGGCCTTCGGGGCTTGATTTACACTGGTCTATGGGTCTGTCCTGTGCAGTTCTAGGAGGTCCACCCTCCCAGGCTTCGCCTCCCCTCTTTGGGGAGGAGTAAGTTTATTGCTTACTGTCTGAGGCGCCACAACCGGGGAATGCCGACGGGGCTGCCCAGGCAATTTTTAAACCCCACTTTCCCGACCCGACCTTGGGTCACATCTTACTTGTGGGAGTAAGATAAAAACTGGCCTTGTGCCTAACTCCTGGAGAGGAGTAAATCAATACTCTTTTAAATAGTTGTAGATATTAGAGTTATCTTCTTTGTGGCTTATGTAGCTTATACTCTTTTGATGAAAAAGATGGACTCCAAATCTCATGTTGACTATTAGATATTGTTGGAGTTCTTGTGCTAACACGTGGTCGAGAATTAAGATCTTAGGTCTTCCTCATTTGCTGGCCAGATGCACTACAGGCAACAGCAGCTTCTTTGCGCTTCCCTTAACAGAAAAAACACCATGAAAAAATCTAATTTTTTACATTATCTTTTTACATGAATGGCTTGTGCATTTTTATTGTATGGGAACAATGTATTTTTATATGTAATTCTGTGCCTTACCTATCTCGGTTTACTCTCTTTATAGTTTGTTGCAGGCAAACTATTAATAGATGAAATGTCTTTGTCCACCATATACTTTAAAACCGTTATTTACTTTTCATGCATATACGTAGTCAACAAAACACACTGAACTTTAGCAACACTCCATGTGTTCAGTGAATTAATTTAAATTCGCTACCCACGCGTTGCTAATCTTTGTAAGATAGAATATCAAATATTTTTATTTTTAATAGTAAATATATAAAGAAAAAAGATTTATTTTTTTAGAACGTGAGGCCCTGAAAGTCTGTGGTGACTGCAACATCCGCCATTCTACTACGATTAAGGAGTTAATATATCTTCAATGAGCAGCTGTACTCAACACGGGTAACAATGTGATTCTAAATCAAGGGCAAAGAAAGGAAAACATGGGAGTATTTTTTAAAGAGATTAAATCAACCAAAAAAGTTATTAAAGTCTTGTATGGTATTCTTCGAATAATTTAAACTGTGAAGACGTTTGTAGATTTAAATTGTTTTGACATTAAATTACCAAAAAAATTCTTTAATTTGGAAATAGACAGAAAAAGAGAAAACCAAACCATTTTTTTAAATTATTCATAAAACTTGTCTAAAGTCCACAAGGTTGCATATTTGAAAATTGTTTCTTGGAGAGGTAGCATTAGAAATTCTCATTTTAGAAATCGCATGAAACAATAGTAACAAGTTTATTACCTCTGCCAAGGAGGTTATGATTTCCATCAATTTTCTGTGTTGATTTGTGTACAGCCTAGGGTTCACATCGCTTGACCAGTCATAACCAAACATGGTAAAAGTATCGGTCATAGTCTCACTTAGAACTGATTTCTAGATAAACGACCCTTGTATAAGACGTTCAACATTTTTATCCCACTAAATCAACACACAAAACTTTTTAATGGTAATACACTCAGCTAACTTTTCAGCTTAAAGTAAACAGTATTTATTTTAGCCAGCAATTCACTATCATGTCATTTTATTTTGACAAGAGAAATGGCTATTCTACAACATCTAGAAAATATAATAATTTTAAGATTTTAAGATTATGAACAAACACGACCGCTCCCCCCCCCACACGATATTTATTGGCCTTGTACCTAATTTGATATAAAAATTGCTATGTAAATTTTATAGCAAATAGATATTCAGAATCCTACCGGAGTGGGGTGTCAAACAATGACACTTGAACTCGTTTGGAGCGGTGGATCTGAACAAAGGAACTGCAACAGACTCAAGTATAATTCCTAGTACTGAGAAATATCATAAAAAAGGAAGATAGTTTGAATATGATTGGATTTCGTCTGATTTGGATTCCTGTGGCCACTGCCCTCATCGCCCTGCCCCTGAACGCCACTGTGTCCATGTTGTGGGGTACAAATCACCCCTATTGAAGAACTAATGGAAGCAACCATCTATATTAAATACCATGGTTGCAAAGACTCAAACAGAGGACATTCCTATTCATGTTTTACCGCATGGTAGGAATCCGGTCATCTCCTACCACATTTAGTGGCGTTACTGTATTGCTATGAATAAATACATTGTATATTTTAACCTGTCACAATTTGTGGTTGTTATCTTTGTGACCCCTAGCACGGGTCTACAACAGTCCACGAGTAGATAGCATGTACAAGAACTGAAAAGCTTTGTGTGGTACATATTTATTAAAGCCAAATCATCAATTTTAACAAAACCATATTATGGAAAACAACAGACGTGAAAGAATCAACAAGGAAAACCCAAAGCAAAACAATTCTTAAGTTAGCGATGATCGGATTAACATTGCAAATTACCAAAATCTTCAACTTCTATTTTGTTCATATTCAAAAGATAACATTTTTTTGTACATTATGCAAATAATGCTTCTTTTTTTTGTGTGTGTGTGCGTCTGTACAAGGGTGCAGATGGACGAAAAGATAAACTTTTGTTTATTAAATATTAGAAATCTGACACAGAACGGTCGCCGTCTGTCATGGAACCAGACTGAGATTGCTATTAACACGCAGGCCATACGTGTTTACAAGGTGCGATATCTGGTTGTTGATCAAACTTTGATTATTCTTGGCACATCATCTCCTGGAAAGGTTAATTCCACATGAAGAATATGAAATTTCAACAAGCCAATGTTTGACAAATGTATCAGAATAATAATAATAATAATAATAATAATAATAATAATAATAATAATAATAATAATAATAATGGGCGTGTTCTAACAGATTCCAGTGAACTCTATTGATTAGTTTCAATCATAATAACTCGTCTGAAAAGTCCTAGTTAGTAAATATTATTATTATTATTATTATTATTATTGTTATTATTATTATTATTATTATTATTATTAAATTATTGTAATAATATTATGATAATATCATAATAATAATAATAATCAAAATAATAATAATAATAATAATAATAATAATAATAATAATAACAATAATAATAATAAACCAACCCACATAAGCAACGAATGGAGAACAAACACATGGAAGCACAAGCAAACAGAACCGGGGAAAATACAACCGCACGAGAGAGGCGCAAGCATAGGCTGACACCACGCAAATTATGGACAGAGGGTCGAGGAGGGAAAGCGCAAACCAGACCTCCACTGGAAGAGCGCAGACAGCTCTGGGAACTTGGGGAGGCTTGTTGCCACTCGGGCCCCAGAGGGGACCAATGGCCCTTATCAGCGAGAAATCAGTGGTAGGTGGCTGTTGCGATACCGCAAGGTCATCAGCAGTGATGAACGAAAAGAGGTGGAGCATACTGGAAGTCTGAGGAGACTTGTTGTCACTCAAACTCCAGGGAATACCACAGGTTGTTGGCAGTGGGCGATCACTGACGATGAACAGTGTGATAACTCCTAGTGAGTAAATTATAAAAATAATAATAATAATAATGATAATAATGATAATGATGATGATGATAATAATAATAATAATAATAATAATAATAATAATAATAATAATAATAATAATAATGATGATGATAATAATAATAATAATGATAATGATAATAATAATAATAATGATAATAATGATAATAATGATAATAATAGTGATAATAAAAATAATAATAATAATAATAATAACAATAATAAAACATGACAATAATAATAATAATAATAACAATAATAACAATACTAATAACAATAATAACAATAATAACAATAATATTAAAACATGACAATAATAACAATAATAATAATAATAATAATAACAATGATAATGATGATGATGATGATGATGATGATAATAATGATAAAAATATTAATAATAATAATAATAATAATAATAAAAATAATAATAATAATAATAATAATGATAATAATAATAAAAATAATAATAATATTAATAATAATAACAATAAAACATTACATTGACAAAACTGCAGAATCACTGATATGCTGATTGTGTAATGAAAGAGAAGGAACCTTATTGCATCTGAATACCTAATGATAGCACAACATCAATATAAAAAATGGAGACACGACAAAGTCGTTCAGGTACTACACTGGTATATAGGCAAACTTTATGGATTTGACCACAATGAGAAGTGGTATGAGCATAAGTGGTATACGAGAACGGTAATGTCAAACTTCTTTGGGGCATGCACATACAAACTGATAAGGTTCTTGAACATTCCAAACCTGACTTAATCTTTCTAAACAAAAGCAAGAGAACTTGCTTAATCATTGATATAGCCTGTCCCTTCGATACCAGAGTGCAGGAGAATGAACATGAAAGAATAAATTAATATCAAGATCTAAAATGGGAATTAGTTAGACTATGGAAATGTAAAGAAGTCAAGGTGATTACCGTTGTAATTGGAACGCTTGGAACCATAACGAAAAGCCACCATAAATGGCTTAAACAGATTGACGAGACAATTTATTTTCCAGTTCTGCAAAAGGCTTGCCTGTTAGGAACGGCGAAAGTGTTAATGTACAGTTTGAATATCTAAGGTCAAGGGAATTGACTTAATGTTCAAAAAAGAAAACTCCCACTAAAAACATCCAAAAGTTGAGACTACTATGAAATAATAATAATAATAATAATAATAATACACTATTCTGATTGATAAAACCCATCGAAACAAGCAATAGATCCTGTCATTTATCAAGAATCTAAAAGACTACTTGAAACATTGCATTTATTTCTTCAAATCAAATAAAAAGGTATTGATCACAATCTTATAAGTGGTTGGTGAAATCTAGTCAATACAGACGACACCCAATTTATAGTTTCTACATTCATAGAGCCTTGGCTTTTTGGCTCGAAGCAAAGTGTAGTATCTGTTCTGAAACAGTTTTCAAGAAGAATTGTAAACTGACAGAATGGTAAAAAGAATCGAAAACTGAGAGAATCGTCAGAAACGTATTTGAGAAGTTTTGCACGTCAGTCAATCAGTCTGTCGATCTGTTAATTTGAAATCTTCATCACAAAACCAGAACATTTGTTAAAATTCGACGTTTGTAAAATTTAAATTAGATTTAAATTTGTTTAAAGTCAGACATACAATTACACACATGTGTTGCTGTAAATACAAGGCATAGTTTCAATAGCAAAGCATTATTGCTTCAAATCCAGGCCATCCAAACATAAGTGTCACAATATGCTGCTAAAATCATGTCACGTGTGTCAACGGTGACATGTCACAACTTTTCAATTTCTTAAGTGGCATGCAATCGAGAAAAGAAAATGTCCCTACAACATTATTCCCAAATAAAGAGGAATAATAATCAATAATATCTTGCCTAGGTCCTGCAGGACCCTCTGACAGCAGTTCATTTCTATTCTTTTTATTCTTCAGCATAAAGCAAACAAAAAACAGAAGCAGACTGCAGTGAATAGCTTTCAGTTCTCAAGGGGTTCAGGAGGTTGCCACATTGCTAATTCTTGGTTATATCCCATTTAACACATGCCGGAATGTAAAACAGACGTTAAAACGAACATTATTATTGTTACTCACTAGGAGTTATCACACACGTCGTCACTAGTGATTTCTTACTGACAGTAACTGATGGTGTTCCCTGGGGTCTGAGTGACAACAAGTCTCTCCGGAAATACAGTAATGTCTGCGTCTTTCCATAACCATTGCAAATGCTTTTGCATTATCACAATAACAACAACGACGATCTAGCTGAATTTTTATCTATTTTGTAAAAAAAAAACTATGTTTAATTTTTTACTATTTTTGGGGTATATTACGTGCATCAGATTTTTTAAATATGACAAGAAAGAAAACAAGAAAAGCTGCGGTTAATAGCTTGAGAGAGTATCAAGGGGAATAATAGCTTGAGAGAGTATCAAGGGGAATAATAGCTTGAGTGAGTATCAACGGGAATAATAGCTTGAGTGAGTATCAAGGGGAATAATAGCTTGAGTGAGTATCAACGGGAATAATAGCTTGAGTGAGTATCAACGGGAATAATAGCTTGAGTGAGTATCAACGGGAATAATAGCTTGAGTGAGTATCAAGGGGAATAATAGCTTGAGTGAGTATCAAGGGGAATAATAGCTTGAGTGAGTATCAAGGGGAATAATAGCTTGAGTGAGTATCAAGGGGAATAATAGTGAGTGAGTATCAAGGGGAATAATAGCTTGAGTGAGTATCAAGGGGAATAATAGCTTGAGTGAGTATCAAGGGGAATAATAGTGAGTGAGTATCAAGGGGAATAATAGCTTGAGTGAGTATCAAGGGGAATAATAGCTTGAGTGAGTATCAAGGGGAATAATAGTGAGTGAGTATCAAGGGGAATAATAGCTTGAGTGAGTATCAAGGGGAATAATAGCTTGAGTGAGTATCAAGGGGAATAATAGCTTGAGTGAGTATCAACGGGAATAATAGTGAGTGAGTATCAAGGGGAATAATAGCTTGAGTATCAAGGGGAATAATAGCTTGAGTGAGTATCAAGGGGAATAATAGCTTGAAGGAGTATCAACGGGAATAATAGCTTGAGTGAGTATCAAGGGGAATAATAGCTTGAGTGAGTATCAACGGGAATAATAGCTTGAGTGAGTATCAAGGGGAATAATAGCTTGAGTGAGTATCAACGGGAATAATAGCTTGAGTGAGTATCAAGGGGAATAATAGCTTGAGTGAGTATCAAGGGGAATAATAGCTTGAGTGAGTATCAAGGGGAATAATAGTGAGTGAGTATCAAGGGGAATAATAGCTTGAGTGAGTATCAAGGGGAATAATAGCTTGAGTGAGTATCAAGGGGAATAATAGTGAGTGAGTATCAAGGGGAATAATAGCTTGAGTGAGTATCAAGGGGAATAATAGCTTGAGTGAGTATCAAGGGGAATAATAGCTTGAGTGAGTATCAACGGGAATAATAGTGAGTGAGTATCAAGGGGAATAATAGCTTGAGTATCAAGGGGAATAATAGCTTGAGTGAGTATCAAGGGGAATAATAGCTTGAAGGAGTATCAACGGGAATAATAGCTTGAGTGAGTATCAAGGGGAATAATAGCTTGAGTGAGTATCAACGGGAATAATAGCTTGAGTGAGTATCAACGGGAATAATAGCTTGAGTGAGTATCAACGGGAATAATAGCTTGAGTGAGTATCAAGGGGAATAATAGCTTGAGTGAGTATCAAGGGGAATAATAGCTTGAGTGAGTATCAAGGGGAATAATAGTGAGTGAGTATCAAGGGGAATAATAGCTTGAGTGAGTATCAAGGGGAATAATAGCTTGAGTGAGTATCAAGGGGAATAATAGTGAGTGAGTATCAAGGGGAATAATAGCTTGAGTGAGTATCAAGGGGAATAATAGCTTGAGTGAGTATCAAGGGGAATAATAGCTTGAGTGAGTATCAACGGGAATAATAGTGAGTGAGTATCAAGGGGAATAATAGCTTGAGTATCAAGGGGAATAATAGCTTGAGTGAGTATCAAGGGGAATAATAGCTTGAAGGAGTATCAACGGGAATAATAGCTTGAGTGAGTATCAACGGGAATAATAGCTTGAGTGAGTATCAACGGGAATAATAGCTTGAGTGAGTATCAACGGGAATAATAGCTTGAGTGAGTATCAAGGGGAATAATAGTGAGTGAGTATCAAGGGGAATAATAGCTTGAGTGAGTATCAAGGGGAATGATAGCTTGAGTGAGTATCAAGGGGATAATAGTTTGAGAGAGTATCAAGGGGATAATAGCCTTAGTGAGTATCAAGGGGATAATAGCCTTAGTGAGTATCAAGGGGATAATAGCCTGAGTGAGTATCAAGGGGAATAATAGCTTGAGTGAGTATCAAGGGTGATAGTAAGATAATTAATGGTTACCAAATTAGAAATCTGGCTGATTTTCTACAAGTTATTCAATAAAACTGTACATTTTAAAATAACATCAGATCATCGACATGTTGCTGATACTATGCTCCTATCATTTTGGTGTGGCTACAAGAAACACCTTCAATTCTTGTCTATGTTGGTTTTGTTTTTTGTTTTACAAGCTTTGAAATCGAATGAAATCTGTTTTTTTTCTCCAAGAATTAGTTTTTCATTGCGTTTATTACTTAAATCTATTGGGTGATAAATGTCAGAAACCAGACAGATGACCATCAGGCAGAAGAAAACTGCAGGGAAATGTTTCCATCAAAACATAATTCCCCTTTCATATCGTTTCCAGAACAAGTTTTGTTTTGTTTCTTAAAAAATAACTTCACCACAAGTCTCAAACATGACAAATAGCAATAAAGATGTACAGTATATATCTATGCTCACTTTACACATCAGTGAAACATCTCATGCTATAAATGTTGCGTCTCTACCTGCTGATATGAAGTTCTATACAAAGACAAAGCATTCTGCCGCTCCAGGAAGTACCAGACTCCTGATGTAACCGTTTACCTATATAAGCGTGAGATTCGTCCTGAAAGGGAATCCTGCTGCTGCCACATCTGGCGAAGTGTTGCTCTAAGCGCTCTTCCTTACCATGTCAAGGTACAAAATCGACTTTGCAATCTAGATCTCTTCTCTTCCCGACAAACTCTTTCTCACAGAAGAGACGTTGCTAATCTTTCTCTACTCTATCGTTATTTCCATAGAAAGCGATCAACTAAGCTCCAATCTCTGCTTTCTTCTTGTAAGAAATTAACAGCAAGACCTCGTCTTACTCCCACAACTGCAAAGAACTTTCCTCTTTTCTTCCATGCACCTTACATAATTTTCATGAACAGAGTTACTTTTCACGAACACATTACCATAGGACTGGTTCCTTGCAGACTAAAACATTCCATTCACCATTTTCAATCTTCTTATAATATTCTTCATTATTTAACTGACAATCCAGTCATATCATTAACCTTTATCCTCGAATGGCTTTTGCCTTGATAAGTAGAGACTCATTAGTAAAGAACCAAAAAATATTTCACAAGTAAAATTTTACAAGGAATTTGATGGTCGTATACATTTCGTATTACAAGTTTAAAATAGTATTTCGGGGGTCTGCATTCACGCCATAAACGGCAAAGACAACATTTTGCTTTATTTTCTTGAAAATTATAAATTACACAAACCACAAAATAAGAATAAACAATGGTAATATGTGATTCAGGGCTAGCAACAGGAATACACATGGGGTCTTCATTCATTTCGGGGCAACGTTGGGTGTGCATGCTAGTTATGAATAAAGTTATAGTTTTGTAAAGAAATCTCTTTGTCAATTTACGAATGAGTTATGGTTTGACAAACTTTCAAGGGAAATATCTCAAACCTACAAAAAGTGCAGATAGAACCTTTTTACCCTCGCATGATGTTTTGTTTGTTTGCTATAAATCCAAACAATTTTTGTAACTAAATCCAATATTTAACCTTAAAAAAAATATTCCAACTTTTTTTATGATTAATTGTGTGTGGAATTTCTTAGCGCTTAAACATGTTGAATGTCATGTCATTTCTTCACTATCCTGATGTAACCTGGTAACATTCAAAAGATTGCTATTCATCTCTTTGTCGCTAAGAAAATGTCCATGAAAAACATGTTAACGTATCTGGCATAAATGTATACCATTAAAATAAAGTGTCTGTTATCTGTTATAGACTTGGAAACTACTGGTTAGATTTCAACACAAATCGGCAGGCGCAGAGGCTATTGTTCAGAGTGACTTTTTAAACATCTTGGTTGATTGTATATATAGTAGAATACAAAAATTATGACAATCAATATTTGATAATCATGCTCCAAAAATTCAACATAAAAGAATATTGTACACATCAAAATGCCGGTTTATAATAAGGCTAGAATGTTCCATTATGCTCAGAAGGGCAAGTCCATTCTCTGTGTTCTGATTGGCTGAGATTCATAAGTGGCCATTCTAGTGTATAAATGTTCATTCATTCGAATAAGTATTCTTCTATGAGATGGATGCCAGTTGAGGCCTTTATGCCGGTAAGTGTTAGTTTGATTCTATAGTTAATTACTATGCTAAGCACTTTATAATGTTGTGACTAGTTTTATAAATAACATTATTGATTGTGGGATGTCTGGATTTTATGTAAAGTGCTTCAAGAATTTTAAATCTTTTAATGATGGTATTTTGGTGTATTATTTTTTGAATTATTAACTAGGATATGTCTATATTGGAAAGGGGGCATGTTATTTTAGGTGTTGGAAAATGGAGCTAGTGTCAGAGAACTGTAAGGTGAGTTTTCGGGAAAGTGTCGTTGTTGTAAAGCCCATATCAACAGTAAAGACATAGTTGTAAACACATCAAGACTGACTCCGCCTGATGATGATTTGATGAACCAAATCGAAAGTACTCATGAAAAATGAAAGAAAAATGGAACAAGAAACCTAGGTAACTCACATACACTAATTTGCCCGAAATACTAGATGAACTATTCGGAAAACCGAAATAATAAAAAGAAATCTTATCAAGCAAAAACACTCCATGTTATTTTTTAATAATGTTTGCCTATATATATACAACAAAATCTCCCCTCTCCCCTATCTCACCCTTTCGACTACTTCTTTCATACTCTTACCCACCGCCCGCCTATTTTCAAGTTATCTTCATTTCTGCAAATCTTTTTCTAAAACTATGATACCACCTACATACCAAAGACACAGAGTTCCCCCTTCCTTCCTCTTTCCCAACCCCCTCAAAATCCATGCCACACCTCACCATGACAAAAACCCTAGAACCCCTCCCCTCCCACCCACCCTAAGGCAAATTCACTAACACTCTCACCCCTCCACTTTTTTACTGCTGCCTTAATGTACCCACTCAAAGCTTTCCATATTCATTTCACTCTTTGCTACTGACTGACTTCTCGCAGCCTGGACCCTTGTCCAGCGCGCTTAGTAGCCACGGCTACAACTTTTCCTTATCAACCCATCATGTTAACCCAATATTTCGATGTACTTGCATGACATTTTTCTTAAAATTATCATCCTGAGGAAGTCTTACAATAAAGACGAAACGTTGATAAGTATATAAAAATATATCTCTTGGTTTTTCCTTTTTCATTTCCCATTACGTCGGATTTCTCTCATCCTTCCTTTCTCATATATATATATATATATATATATATATATATAATATGGATATATATATATATATATATAATATGGATATATATATATATATATTTAATAAGGATATATATATATATATATATATTTAATAAGGATATATATATATATATATATTTAATATGGATATATATATATATATATATATATATATTTAATATGGATATATATATATATATATATATATTTAATATGGATATATATATATATATATATATATTTAATATGGATATATATATATATATATATATATATATATATTTAATATGGATATATATATATATTTAATATGGATATATATATATATATATATATATATTTAATATGGATATATATATATATATATATATATATATATATATATATTTAATATGGATATATATATATATATATATATATATTTAATATGGAGCCAAGGCTTTTCAAAGATCGAAATCTTATCATCAGAGGAGAAATACAGATGGATAAGTTGGCTTTCGAAAAAAACAAAGTTCAAATATTTGAAAAATATGAGAATTATTATTAAAAATTATTAAAATAATTTTTGTCAAAAAACGTACTGAATGACAAAAATTATTTTTTGACAAAAATTATTTTAATAATTTTTAATAATAATTCTCATATTTTTCAAATATTTGAACTTTGGTTTTTTCGAAAGCCAACTTATCCATCTGTATTTCTCCTCTGATGATAAGATTTCGATCTTTGAAAAGCCTTGGCTTAAGGAAAGAAAAATAAACACTAGTTTATTACTGACAACCTTGCATTGAACAATTGAAATTTGAAATAAATTTGGACAATCGTCGCATATTTATCACTCTTTTTTCTTCTATCTCTACTATTGCTCTATCTCGTATATTGAGCTAATCCTTTTCACAATAGGTTCCATCTACTAAAAGTTTTCACTTTGGTTTAATTTGATCCTATATTTAATATGGATATATATATATATATATATTTAATATGGATATATATATATATATATATATTTAATATGGATATATATATATATATATTTAATATGGATATATATATATATATATTTAATATGGATATATATATATATATATTTAATATGGATATATATATATATATTTAATATGGATATATATATATATATTTAATATGGATATTTATATATATATATATATATATATATATATATATTTAATATGGATATATATATATATATTTAATATGGATATATATATATATATTTAATATGGATATATATATATATATATATATATATATTTAATATGGATATATATATGTTTAATATGGATATATATATATATATATATTTAATATGGATATATATATATATATATATTTAATATGGATATATATATATATTTAATATGGATATATATATATATATTTAATATGGATATATATATATATATATATTTAATATGGATATATATATATATATATAATATGGATATATATATATATATATATATATAATATGGATATATATTTAATATGGATATATATATATATATATAATATGGATATATATATATATATATATATATATTTAATATGGATATATATATATATATAATATGGATATATATATATATATATATTTAATATGGATATATATATATATATATATATATATATATTTAATATGGATATATATATATATATATATATATATTTAATATGGATATATATATATATATATATATATATATATATTTAATATGGATATATATATATATATATATATATATATATATATTTAATATGGATATATATATATATATATTTAATATGGATATATATATATATTTAATATGGATATATATATATATATCCCCCACTAATTCTGATGATAAAATACGATTTATCATTTATTATAAAAAAATGAAAACATCAAACTATGTTGTTAAATATATATATATATATATATATATATATATATATATATATATATATATATATATATATATATATATAATAGACTACCTGTGCCCCAGTTGATCAAATGTAGGATTTAGTTTTAAATATAAACTATATTTTATTTTAATTTTGTCATCACTATTTCTATTGCTTCATTGTACCAGTATTATTCAATGGTCAAATGGCAATCCAGTTGACAGCCTTGCTCTATTCTCTGGCACTGACCGGACTAAACTCTATTGAACACAATATCCTTGGGAGGTTGTTAGTTGAACCAATCAGACTCTTATATTTCCAGTACACTGACCACAACAGATCATATTGGATTATATCAATGAGATTTACATGAAAATCCAAAGTCATTATACTTTCTAACTTCTCAACAATTCTTGTACTCCACTGATAGAAATCAATTGTCATTCGTCTCAACCCCCTGGTAGAATTCTCTGGCAAACTTCCTGAGACAAACTGATATTGCTTATTACATTCTTGTTTGCTTGGCTCAATAGATAACCAACATTGAATCTTTCCCTCATTGGGTTTTTTTCTTCTTTCTCCCTTGCTGTCAAAGATAAATTTTTCCACTTCTTTGTACTAATCGGAGCCAATTTTCAGAGTCATTAATCAAGCAGGCACTGAGCAAGGACACTGATTTTTTTCAAGTGACTAAATAAAAGAAGAAAAAAGAGATTCAAGTGGATCTTAGAAAACTTTTGTTTTTGCTACCTTTGTTTTTTAAAACAAATGATGTTTTCACAATTTGGTTTCAAGCTTTACTGAATCATTTTCACAATGTTTTAACACGTTTTCTTCTGTACGATCAGTTATAAATATATCAAATAAATCATCTTTCAGGAGGTTTTATAGAAAACCATCAATAGCATAAGTCAAAGAAAAACATATTTTATTTAAACTTTTCTCCTTATCTGGTCGTAAAAAAACATTATTGCAGCCGATTGAGAATCTATGGGGAGGGGTAGAGAGAAATATGAACTTCCAACCCCTAGATTTCAGTTGCCCAATCCCCCCCCCCCACGAGTACCCTGCACACACTTTCATACTGCTTAAGGATGAAGTTAGTGATAAGGAAAAAATAATTTATCCATTGTTTCATGACAAAGCAACGCTAAAAACTAAATCTTTATTCTTATGTGACAACAAATTGTAATAATATGACACAGACAACGGATGGAGTCGTCTCAACTCAAAACCACATAATAAAAAATATTAATATAAACAAACTCGAAAGGATTATATTAAATGCAGTAGATAGAAACTGGGAATCACAAGATTCTTTTGACCTAACGTAAATAAGGCAAACAATGGGCAATGATAATACAATGGGAAATGATAATACCATTTATCAAAGGTTTGAAACGGATTTTGATTAGAAATTCTAACTAAAATTATTTGGAAGAATTTCTACACACTTTAACGTAAAAACGATTGTGATAGCATACTCTCTCCAGAGAGCTTTGTTGTATGACTGACAGCAGAACTTCCACCCAGGGAACAGTTGTTCTGTTGTGTCAACACATGTATGGTATAGCAGGTTATACTGAAGGGATGAATGATTTTGACAGCAAAAGTTGTCTGGTGATTCTTCCTCCTTAATACCAGTCGAGAATACGTTCTCGACAATTAGTCCAACAGAGACTGGCCATTTTGATGGCCTTTACTTGTCGGACAGTGGTATATGTCTTGAGTAGCCCTAAGAGCTCCACCTTCTCAAGCCTTGACTTCCCTCTTTGGAAGGGGTTGGTTTATTGCTAATTGCCTGAGGCGCCCATACCAAGAAAATGCCGACGGGGTTGTGCAGGTCATTTTTAGAGGCCGGCCTGGCTCTTCTGCTGGTACACTGGCTTTCTCCTCCCACCACCCTGCCTCGTGCTACATCTTCCTCCTCCCACCACCCTGCCTCGTGCTACATCTTCCTCCTCCCACCACCCTGCCTCGTGCTACATCTTCCTCCTCCCACCACCCTGCCTCGTGCTACATCTTCCTCCTCCCACCACCCTGCCTCGTGCTACATCTTCCTCCTCCCACCACCCTGCCTCGTGCTACATCTTCCTCCTCCCACCACCCTGCCTCGTGCTACATCTTCCTCCTCCCACCACCCTGCCTCGTGCTACATCTTCCTCCTCCCACCACCCTGCCTCGTGCTACATCTTCCTCCTCCCACCACCCTGCCTCGTGCTACATCTTCCTCCTCCCACCACCCTGCCTCGTGCTACATCTTCCTCCTCCCACCACCCTGCCTCGTGCTACATCTTCCTCCTCCCATCACCATGCCTCGTGCTACATCTTCCTCCTCCCATCACCCTGCCTCGTGCTACATCTTCCTCCTCCCATCACCATGCCTCGTGCTACATCTTCCTCCTCCCACCACCCTGCCTCGTGCTACATCTTCCTCCTCCCACCACCCTGCCTCGTGCTACATCTTCCTCCTCCTACCACCCTGCCTCGTGCTACATCTTCCTCCTCCCACCACCCTGCCTCGTGCTACATCTTTCTCCTCCCACCACCCTGCCTTGTGCTATATCTTCCTGTCGTGGCAAGGAAGTAAGGCAACTTGGTTATACTGAATTACTTACTAAAGGCATCTTCGGCACTGTATTTTTGGCAGTATGTTATAGTACTTGGTATTCCCTAATGGTCGCCCATCTGATACTCGTCAGGCTCAACATCGCTCAACTTTGGTGATCTTATGAGAACCAGTGTTTTTTTACTTTTGTTCATGCAAAACAAGGCGTATTTCCACTGAAACGTAAGGTGCTACTGTGATAAGAACCAGATTTATAGGGAGAAACATGAGTGGAGATTTGGGCAGCAAGATTTTTGTTCACGTTACATTTAAATTTCTGCATGTCGGTACAGTTGTGGAAACAGAGAACAGGGAGGGAATTCCAAAAGCAAGCAGTCAGATGAAAAAAAGCTATTAGACCAGGAAATCTTCCGCATCTAGAGACCTCTACAGTTAAGGGGTGGGATGTCGTATTTATCTGGAAACAAGGAAGACTATACATCAACTTGAAACATTTAATAATAAAAACTTTACTTTATATATAAAATTAATAGAACTAATAGTTATCTATTAAAAAGAAAAGTTGGCATACCCATAACTTCAGTGATGTTAGCTTTATTCATTTTTAGTTTTCATCAAAGCAGTATGTTTTTAAAGTATTTGGGGGAAAGGGGGGTGCTCCCTTGCACTTATTAAAGAGTCCACAAATGTATCAAGATATTGAACCAATTTTGGGATGTGTACGCTAAGTATATTTTTGAGAGGCATCTATTAATCTGCACATATAGCCATGAAAATCCTATTTCAAACTTAAGTGTGGCAGACGATAACTATGATTGGGCGCATCTGAAAAAATTGAACCAACAAAAGATGTTTGCAGTTTTTAATGTATGTTTAAAGGTACAATTGCGGAATGTATGCACATGTATGCATAGTTACGGTTATGTATGTATACTTATGTTAATGTTGTCTAAAATGGAACTCAATTCCTAAAATATTTAGAAAAAGAAAATTGAGAGTGAAGTTTTCTTCAGTTGGCAAATCATGCAACATTCTCATAAACCAAAAAAAGAATGAGCGCAATTTCTTTACATTAATAAACCCATTCTTATTAGATCCCTACATGCTGGATCTGGATATGAAGAAAGCTTTTTGGCCAACTTCCAAATTGTCTTAATGTAAAATGTTTGATGGATCCACTTACATTACATGTCCTCTAAATTGAAAGGAGAAAGAAAAAAAGGAGACGAAAGCTTTTTGTTTTGGAAGCAAATTCAATTTTGCTCAAAATTGCAGTTGGAAATGCTGGCTTTTAACGAATTTACAAGTGGGTAGCTTCGGGAGAGTTACTTTAAAACTTTGTTGATTTGCTTGTAGTTAAAACATGAAATGAAGAAGAAAAAAAGAAGACATAGTAAGGAAAGAGAGCAACAGTGAAGAAGAATACAATCATAAAAATGAATAAACCGAACCTAACAAAACGACGGAGGTGGTGGGGGGAGGCAAGAGAAGACAGTTGAAATTCAGAAATATTCATAAAGTGATATTTCTAAGAAAATTACAGCGTAATTTGTTTTTCTCATTTTCAATTACATCCTAATTTGGTATACATAAATTAGGAAACTGCTATATCTTAAATAACGTAGTAAGACATACATATAACTGAAGAGCATTCATCAGAATAAATGGAAAGGTTAACAATACAGTAAGTGTGTATCTAACTAGACTGCTGGCAGATGCGAAGGACATAGAGGACCGCTGGCTTCCGGTGAAAAAAGCTTGAAGAAAGTGTGTACAACAATTTTTTTTATTCATATTAATTTCAGACTTTCCTTTTTTTCATATTAATTTCAGACTTTTCTTTCATCATAATCTAATAATTAACATAATACAGACTATTTGAAAAAGAATTTATTTGTTTTTATTTGATTGTTTTAAAACATTTTTTTAATAATAGTGAAAACATTTTTTCTTGGAAATGGAGTAACTTCCGGAATCAAACTTTTTTCTTAGAAATGGAACTGCCCTAACCGTAACCCTAAAACCTCCCAAAAAACATTATTTTCACTAAATATTTCCAAAGAAACATTAAATAAAAAAAACACATTCCGTTGCTCAGAAACATTATTTCTTGAAAAAAAAAGATTATTCTATTATGTTTATTTTTTTCAATGAAAACTTTTTTAAAGTTTTGAAAACAATCAAATAAATTATTTTTCAAATAGTCTGTATTATGTTAATTATTAGAATATGATGAAAGAACAGTCTGAAATTAATATGAAAAAAATAAATAGAATTTTTAAAAATGTTTGCAGCTTTCCATATTTCTTTTTTCTTGTTGGATCGACACAATAATTTCTATTCTTTCTCTCTCATATATATATATATATATATATATATATATATATCTGATTAACGACGACAAAATATTCTATTTTCAATATTTTTTATCATTGTTTCGACTCGGCGAGCAAGTTTCCGGGTCTCCAGTGCTAATTCAAGGAGTATGGATCCGATAGTTCTTTTTTCAGCGATTTCAAGTGTCAAGTGCTTGCGATCTTCGTGATCGTCTTCGGGAGTTGTTCTTTTCTTCGCTATGTTGTTTTGGTATTTAAGGTGTTGTTATTATTTTGCTCGGTAGGTTTATAGTTTTTGGTGGGAGAGAAAAACTAAAGTGTAATCGAATGTGTTATTTATTTGTGTATTTCTATATTTATTGTTTTTAATTATTTGTATTTTTTTCTTCATTTATTTCTTAATTTATTTATTTTTTTATTGTGAAAAAAATAATTGTCTCATGTGCTTGTATATATATTTATGTTTTTAATTTAATTGTGGAAGACATTTAAGTGCCGATGTTAAAAAACTATTTTATTAATGTCAGGTTCTTTCTTTTATACATAGTTTTTCTATGTATTTAAAACGACGTGTACGGTTATTTTGTGTATGATTTTAGTGTTAGTGGTTAGTATTTTCCTGGGAAGAGAGTTGTTGTTGTGTGGCCAATGTAGGGCTAGGGTTAGTATTTTCCTAATCTCGGCTGACTGTAGTGTTTTGTTGTATGTAATAATCTATCGTTGAATTGTGCTGGTGTCGGATAGATGGTATGTAAGACGTGGGGAGAGAGTAGTTGTTGTGTGGCCAATGTAGGTACCATATTTTTCGGTTTAGTTATTAGGAAGACATTCCTTAAATGGGTATGTGAACACACACAATATACCAACAGACACACCTATATTATGCTACAAGACAAGCAAAGCACACACAAATTCACACACATAATACACATCTATGAACACACATTAAAAAGCACAAATACACAAACATGTTCACACACACCTGAATAGAAAATAAATACACATGGCTTAAAGTTGAGTTAATAGTGTTATTGATTTTTATTATTAAGTTAGACGCAATAATATTGTATATTAACACACAATAATTGTATATTTAAACGACTCAAACACATTATTATGGTTGATATATGCAATCACTTTTATTATTATAGTTTTTTTCTGTCTTGGTGCTTGCATCATGAGAAGTAAGTGAAGCAAATGTTGCATACTCTTCAACCGCATCTCCTGACACAACATTGCTTAAGACCAGTGGCAGGGAAAAATTCAAGATGACTGAAAGCAATGCTGGGATAAGCAGAGAAAGGATGGCGTTATTTCAGAGTTTTCCTTCTTCTAGACAAGTTGCCCTATGCAGTTTAACACTCTAGTCTACCATGGTATTTTCCCTATAGCTAGGAAGAAGAGTGATCCATTTATACCTTTTACAAGGGTATTAGTTAAAATGATTTAACAGCCAGATGGAGTTTGAGCACGACATACCAAGAGTACAATCCCTGCTGGTAACCGTTACTCAACCATTGCAATGTGTATTAATAAACTAATTTAGATTTCTTTCCACTAAATTTTTTTCATGCTTATTTCCTTTATTGAAAAATGTAAGATAATCTCGTCGAAAATCTGATGAGTATTTTCGCTGGTATGAAATTGTTACATAACAGGAGTCGTTAGTTGAATGAAGGAGTGATTGACGGATGGGAGGTCAGTATCTAACCTTTAGTTAACAGAAGTCGACGAAATCACGTGACTTCTAGGGGAGAGAGTATTCTGTCTCTTTCTGGCGACACTTCAAGCAGAGAGGATGTGTAAAAATCGACATACCCGATGAGGGAAGGGGAATTGGGCGTGTACAATGTATCTATGCAGCGTAAGCCGTCTATCTATCTGGCTACTTCTCTCCCTCTGATGCGGCAGTCCACATGTTAACATTTTTGTATCTCTCTTACTCTGGGTTTATGAATGATCCAAATGATCTACAGTGATAAACGTCCTTACAAAATAACATCCGCGTCAGAGTGTTTTTGTCTACAGACGATCAAGGACCTCGGTTCCTGTCAACAATCTGAGTAATAGAAACCTTAAAGTGATTGTTGGTCTCTTTCTGTCTTAAGAGACAATGGACAACCGTTGATCATTATTGGAAACGTTCGAAATATTTTAGATGTCTTTAATGACAACCAAAGCATTGTATTTTGGTTTTAATATACAAATATAAATAATAATTAGAGAATTGGATAAGTTATAATTCTCCCCCCTTTCCTCCCTCCGGCCTTAAAAAGAAATTTTCACACCTGACCACAACAAAAAATCTCACCTCTCCCCTTTCACCTCTCCCACCCTTTTTACTATTTCCTTCACACTCTTACCCCCCCACCACGCTCATTTTCAAGTTATCTTCATTTCTACAAATCTTTTTCTAAGACTATGATACACCTACATGCTAAACACACAGAGTTTCCCCCTTCCCTCTTCTTCCCCCAGCCTCTCAAAATCCATGCCACACCTCACCCCAACAAAAATATCAGCCCCCCCCCCTTTCATCTCTCCCACTCTAAGGAAAATTCACTAATATTCTCACCCCTCCCCATTTCATTGCTGCCTTAATGGTACCTACTCAAAGCTTTCCATATTCATTTTATTCTTTGCCACTACTTACTTCTTACAGCCTGGACTCTCTTCCAACACTCACAGTAACCACAGCTACTACTTTCTTTTATCTCTCCATCATGCCAACCCAAAATTTCGATGTACTTGCATGACATTTTTCTTAAAATTATCATCCTGAGCAAGTCTTACAATAAAGACGAAACGTTGATGAATATATAAAAAAAATATCTCTTTGGTTCTTTTTTCCTTTTTCATTTCCCATATACATTATTATATATTCTTCTTTGAAAATTGACCCTCTAGATACACACGCACGTATATAAATGCCTCAGACAACCGAAACTGTTACTAAATAAGAGCTTGGACTTTCCTATGCACAACAAAACCAACTAATCAATAAACAACAGGGATGGTTTAAGCTGTAATTCCTCTTAGCAGTAGATATATCACCTTCCAATAACATACGTGTCACCATTTCCAATAGAAACAACTGCTCTATGGTAATGACTACTAATCATTCAATACCAACTGAACGCAGCACCCAGAATAAGTTGAGCAGGCTGATTAATGTTTCATGTAAAAACAGCCACTGACACTGTACTAATAATTAATGTCTGTCTTAAGACATTGGCGGTTTTTAAACTAATTGGCTTGTTTTTCCAGAAAAAGATTTTCCTTACATTTCTGGTTAATATTCTAATTTCTTTTCAGTTTATGAGCTGTCAGCTTCAAAAAATATATATTGACAAATGAAAGCAAATTTTACTAGCTGTTCAAATTCATATATAAGTCATATTTTTTTCTGAACTTCAAGTTAAATACTTTATTACCAAAAAGTTAAAAGAAACTTTTCTTATTGATTTTGGTCCTCAAGTTAAAATGTTATTTTCTGATATAGCTTCATCATCATCATCATCATCATCATCATCATCATCATCATCACCATCATATTCAGTTTAACTTCCGTTTTTTACGCTGACATGCGTTGGACAGCTTTAGGAAAGTGACTTCCAAACTAACCTATCTCTGGCAAGGTCTTTATGTATCCCTCTTTCTCTCAGGTCCATTTTTATCACTTCCTCCTATCTTTTCCTTGGTCTTCCCCTGTGAACTGGACCTGCTACCATAACTGTTCTATATGTACTGAGCCAAGAACTCTCATCCATTCTTTCAACGTGGCCATACCATCGAAGTCTCCTGTTCTGCAAACATCTCTTTATAATGGCCAGATTTAATCTTCCTCTGAGGTCATCAGATCTATGCCTGTTTTAAACACTCACATTACTCATCCATCGTATCATTCTCATATTATTTCTCTCCATGCAGGGCATGTTTTCAACTCTCACTGACCAGATTTCACTTCCACACATCCAGCGTATTTCAGTATATGTAGATTTACTTCCTTTGCAGGAGGTTAGACACAAGGTCAGATGAAAAGCCAGCACTTTGGCCTACAAAAAATGCCCAAGGGCGCTTTAGACGCTTAGCAATAAAATAAACCCTTTTCAGAGAGAAGGTAAAGCTTGGGAAGGTGGACCTCCGAGGACTAAACAGAAATATACCTAAGCCGGACTGATTGTCGAAGACGTATCCCTGACTGGTACGAACAACACCTACTCAAGCTATGGCTTTTTCAGTAGGTTAGGCACAAGGCCATTTTTATCTTACTCCCACAAGGTAAGATGTGACACAAGGTCGAGTCGGGAAAGTGGGACTTGAAAAGCCGGCGCCCGAGAAGGTGAGCACTCTGGCCATTAAAAATTGCCTGGGCAGCCTCGTCGACATTCCCCGATAGGGGCGCCTCAGGCAATAAGCAATAAACTTACTCTTCCCCAAAGAGGAGAGGCAAAGCCTGGGAGGGTGGACCTCCTAGAACTGCACAGGACAAACCCATAAACCGGCGGAATCAAGCCTTAAAGGCCAAGACGATACCGGTCTATGGGGTGCAGTATCCATTGGAACAGATACTACACTTTAATCCCGGCCAAAACGCAGGAAATCCTATATATATATATATATATATATATATATATATATATATAACATAGATAGCTAAGCGAGAGACAGGTGACTCGTTCATTTAATTATAAACAAAACTTACCCACAACCCCTTTCGCCTTTTGGTCGGGATCAAAGTGTAGTATCTGTTCTGATGGATACTGCACCCCAGTAGCTTATAGGTAAATAACCGTTTGTGCTAACATTTATATATTTTTGTATTTCAAAATTATTAAATAAACATGTTTTATTATCATTTAGTCATTAAGAGTTCACACACGTCATTATCAGTGATTGCTCACTGCCAATAACAAATGGTGATCACTTGGAGTTTTAGTGCTAACAAGTCTTCTCAGATTTCCAGTCATCTCCATCTCTTTTGATAACCATTGCAATTCATTTTGTGTTATCGCAACAGCCGTCAACCATTGGTCTTCTCTGGAATTTTAGTGACAATATGTCTCCCCAAGATTCCAGTGGAGGTCTGGCTGGTGCTCTTCATCCTCAGTCTTTCCTCCTTGACACTCTCATGTTCATTTTGTGTGGTATCAGCCGAGGCTGGTGCCACTTTTCTGTGGCTGGGTTGGTGAGTGTCATGTTATAAGGTTTCTGGTTGTTTCAGTTCTACCTTAGACTACTACTACTACTACTACTGCTACTACAATAATAATAATAATAATAATAATAATAATAATAATAATAATAATACCCCCTTCTCTCCCCACCCCACCAAAAAAAAAAAATTAAAAATTAAAAAAAAATTTTTTTTTTAAAATTAATTAAAAAATTTAAAAAAAAAATGGTGCCGGCCTAGGCTGACACCAGACAAAATATTTGTAGAGGGTCGAGGAGGATGAGAAGATCGAGGAGGGACAGCACAAACCAGATATCCACTCGAAAAGTGCGGAGAATGCTGGGACTTTGGGGAGGCTTATTGCCACTCAAATCCCAGAGAAGACAAATGGACCTTACCAGGGAGAAATCAATGGTAAGTGGCTGTTGCGATACCGCATCGTTATCAAAAAGAGGTGAAGAATACTGGAAATCTGGGGAGGCATGTTGTAACTCAGACTCCAGGAAATACCACTGGTTGTTGTCGGTGAGCAATCACTGACGATGATCTTTGTGAGAACTCCTAGTGAGTACAAATAATAATAGCAGTAGCAGCAGCGAAACTAGTTAAATTACGCATCTATATCAGACAGTTGTGTGCAGAGGTCTGATGATATCCGGAGCATCTCCTTGATTGTATGTCCAAAAGACTCAAGTCTAAGTTCTAATACTAAGAAATATGATGAGAAAATGATATAGTTTTGAAAATGTATAGACAGACGAAACATTAAATAAACGTTTTAGAAGAAAAGATGAGTTATGACTTGAATAAACAGAGTGTAAACGTAGGAGTTTCACATGTTGGCTGGTCATAATCCAGGAAGGGGACATTTTGTATCCAGCACCGTCCTCTTCCGGAAGACATGCACACGGGGTAACCGTCGTGCCTCTACACCGCCTGCTTGCCTAGAGGCGGTCTTTTCGAATCAGTTAACCTGGGAGTTGGACGTTTGTTCCGCTTGTGATAGACGTTGGCTCTGGGGCAAGTAGCTTGGCAAAAATAGAGGTAAGCAACGCATAGTTCTCTAAACCTATTTGAATTTTTACTTTTTTATAATTTACTTTGTTTTGTTTTAGAACATGTTCGTAAGACTTGTTTATTTTCATGTATTTCCAGTTTTACGGTGAAAAAATGTTATAGTTCAGCATTAGCCACGTGCGTGCAAATAAATACATATTCATCAGTGTAATTCGTGTCCGAGATTTTTGCTCCAGTTTGTTTGCTGTTACACAGAGGAAAGAACAGCCATGTCTACTTGTTGCTTTTGATGGATGCTCCACATACGTAATACACATGCATGTGAAAAAGCACCATTTTTGCTGGGTGTTCAAGAAATAAAGGACTACCCATTGTCTCTATAGTGTGACGCGTCTTCAAAAAGTGATTTACACTGCTGAAATTTTAAAATCACTATCTTATTTCTTTCCCTGATTGGATGCACCCCTAATTTGGTGCCTGGAGCCATTGCTCCGTTTCTTTCCCCTCTCCCCTCATGCACGCCACTGATACCGGGTCGTTTTTCTCAAATCTCCAATCTTCTGCACGCCGTTAGCTACACTGAATAAGAAACAATTAAATTTTAATTGTAATAAAAACAATTAAATATACTTTTAATCAGTAAATACTTTATTAGAACAGAAGCAGTTAAACATAAATTAACTAAAATACATTTATCAATAATTAAATTTTTGTTGGATTAAAAATGTTAGGTTTCGAAATAAGGATTGATAATTTGTATTATTCGGACGAATATTCTCATCTTGGTTGCTAATTTCATACCGTTTCGGCTGATGAACCTCTGACCGCCTTCAGGTGCATCTTTCACTTCTCGGCCACGCACAAGCCCCATTTGGCAGTTTATCTAGCCGTTATATACAGGCGATACAGAATCAACCCAATACAAAAAGAGCATATATTATCAGGTAACTTTCTATAAAATGGGATTCTTTAACAGAAGTAAAATCAGAAGCAGTGCTCTTTCAGGTGAAATGAACCTGATAAACTCTGAAGTCTTCTCATTGGCTAATTAACTTACAGTGTTAAATCAGACACATGTCTTTAAGTCAAGTCATACAAGCAGAAGCATAGAACCGCCTAAAATATGCATGCATATTTGATATGTGTACATGCATATTGATGATTCGTCTCCAAGGTGATAATTGCATTCTGATTCAACGAGAAATTATAAATACAGAGTAATGAAGGGGAAAACATGTTTACGCTCTAAACACAAGTTTGACTTTAAAATCAATCCAAATAGAAAGTACTTGTTTACCAAATAGAAAGTACTTGTTTACCTATACGAAAAAAAGAAAAATCAAGTATATATATATATATATATAAAGCAAAGCCTTCTCTATGAGCAATAATAAAAAGCTAGTATGCAGAAGAAAAACGGATAGTCTTAAAAGGTGTCTATTCAGTTTGCGAGTTTGGTGATAAAAATGCTATTTCAAAACTAATTGTGATGGATCGACAGACAGAACTTCTTATATAGATGTTTGAGAGCATCTAAAAATGCTATTTTAAACTTAAGCGGGACAGACCAACGAATATACTATTTCAAACTTAAGTGTAACAGACCAACGAATATACTATTTCAAATTGAAGCGTGACAGACCAACGAATATACTATTTCAAACTTAAGTGTGACAGACCAACAAATATACTATTTACAATTGAAGCGTGAAAGACCAATGAATATACTATTTCAAACTTAAGCGTGATAGACCAACGAAAGTACTATTTCAAATTGAAGCGTGACAGACCAACGAATATACTATTTCAAACTTAAGTGTGACAGACCAACGAATATACTATTTAAAACTTAAATGTGACAGACCAACGAATATACTATTTCAAACGGAAGTGTGACAGACCAACGAAAGTACTATTTCAAATTGAAGTGTGACAAACCAACAAAAATACTATTTCAAACTTAAATGTGACAGACCAACGAATATACTATTTCAAATTGAAGTGTGAAAGACCAAGTATTATTTCAAACTTAAATGTGACAGACCAACGAATATACTATTTCAAATTAGAATTGTGAGAGACCAAAGAAAACCCTTACAAACTGAAGTGTGACCAACCAACAGAAATACTATTTCAAATTTAAATGTGACAGACCAACAAAAATACTATTTCAAACTTAAGGAGGACACACCGACCAATGGAGAGAGCCTATTATCGTGATTCTTTGACTGAAAACTTTTCATATGAAGAGTTCTACGTGGTTATTTAAAACTAAAGCCTAACCTCTTCTATTATTCAATATTTTTTAATATTTCGAACTTAGACGCTACAGACAAGATAAAATTCAATTTTACTCACAATGGACAGAGAGATACATGTGTGCATGTAAAAATATTATTTTCAAATTTAAGTATGACAGACCAAAGAAAATGCTATTTTAACCTGAAGTGTGACAGACAAACGAAAATGCTATTTCAAACTGAAGCGTGACAGACCAACGAAAATGCTATTTCAAACTGAAGCGTGACAGACCAACGAAAATGCTATTTCAAACTGAAGCGTGACAGACAAACGAAAATGCTATTTTAAACTGAAGTGTGACAGACAAACGAAAATGCTATTTTAAACTGAAGTGTGACAGACCAACGAAAATGCTATTTCAAACTGAAGCGTGACAGACCAACGAAAATGCTATTTCAAACTGAAGTGTGACAGACCAACGAAAATGCTATTTCAAACTGAAGTGTGACAGACAAACGAAAATACTATTTCAAACTGAAGCGTGACAAACCAACGAAAATGCTATTTTAAACTGAAGTGTAACAGACAAACGAAAATGCTATTTCAAACTGAAGTGTGACAGACCAACGAAAATGCTATTTGAAACTGAAGCGTGACAGACCAACGAAAATGCTATTTCAAACTGAAGCGTGACAGACCAACGAAAATGCTATTTGAAACTGAAGTGTGACAGACAAACGAAAATGCTATTTTAAACTGAAATGTGACAGACAAACGAAAATGATATTTGAAACTGAAGTGTGACAGACTAACGAAAATGCTATTTGAAACTGAAGTGTGACAGACAAACGAAAATGCTATTTGAAACTGAAGCGTGACAGACAAACGAAAATGCTATTTTAAACTGAAGTGTGCCAGATCAACGAAAATGCTATTTCAAACTGAAGCGTGACAGACAAACGAAAATGCTATTTCAAACTGAAGCGTGACAGACCAACGAAAATGCTATTTGAAACTGAAGTATGACAGACCAAAGGAAATACTATTTCAAACTTAAATGTTGACAGACTTATTAAAAGCTGAAGCACCTCCTGTAGAATCTTTATTATTCAATATTTTTTTAAAACAATATTTCTTTATTTTTATCGATTAAGCATCAAATTTTCCGATGATAATTTTTGTTTTTATGTGGGATAAACGTAAACTGATTCCACAGGAGTTGACGTTTCCCCAACAACATGTTCACTATTCTCTAAAATGTTTGTTACTTAATTTTGAAAAAAGACAGACAATATTTTGATTACTATAGCGATTAGAAAACAACTCTCAGATTTAAAAACAACTTTTATAAAAGTTACTTTGTAGTTTTTCAACAGTGGTTTAGTTTACTATAAAATTTTAATATAAAGTCACCCTTCCATTTTTAAATTAATGTTATCACAATTCGAAAAAGTTATTTTTTTCTGTAAATGTATTATTTTCATTATTCGAACTATTATTGACATCTTGGTTGTTATTTTCACAACGTTTCAGCCGATATAACCTCAAAATTTTTCACATGCTCCTTGTCAAACTTGAGAATTTTTATTTTGAACACAGGAACCTATACAGAATTTCGAACCGGGGGAGATTGTTCTTGTTCCGTCAGCTATGATCAGTCGGAAGTGTTGTTATATTATTCTTTGTTATTATCACTTGTAGTAAGGATTGAATCTTTAAACTCCAGAAGTGAAGGTCACTTAGAACTGATTGGTAATCAATGCTTTATCCGTTGCACCATGAATTCATGTGAATAATTCTTGTGTGAATTTTGCGAGCTTTAAATCTATTATGTACGAAAAAAACAACAAAAAGAAAAAGAAATTAAACACAGGAAGAAATCATCAAAAATGAGACATTTACCGGTTTCGTTTGGAGCAACGAACGTCTTTAGAAAAAGTGAATATTTTCAATTTATTGAATAACGGCAAAACATAGGAAAACGACGAAGACACACAACGGGATGTTTTTTAAAAAATTATGCAGCGTGTGCGAGAAAGACGTTAGATGGGAAAGGGGGGGGGGAGAAAAAGAAGAAAAGGAAAACAAATGAAAACATGGATAAAATGCAGTAAACATATAAACTAAGTGGTACTTATTTATTACTAGAAATTTATTTTAGTTAACACGAAATGTTATGTTGTAGCTCAATAGTGCGTGACTAGAGCTCTTAATTGAACCTCATGTAAACCTTACTTATTCAAAGAACAACATTCCATATTTCCTTTCAGAAATACTTTTATTTACAAATAATATACACTGAGGAAGCCTCCTCATGTAAACCTTACTTATTCAAAGAACAACATTCCATATTTCCTTTCAGAAATACTTTTATTTACAAATAATATACACTGAGGAAGCCTCCTCATGTAAACCTTACCTATCTAAAGAACAACATTCCATATTTCTTTCAAAGACACTTTTATTTACAAACAATTGTTTCTGCCAATCTCAAGAACATACATTTTTATGATGTACAAAATATCACCAAGGAGACTTCATCAGTGCAATTATTGGTAAATATTTATTAGTTAGATGTTTACTTTGATTTATCTTTTTAACCATTTTTATCGGTTGAAGATAAAAACTGTAAAAAAGAGAGGAATGCACATAGCATAAACATATTACAATATGCACTTTTATATGCAAAAATAGGGTTAAATAAGTATTTCCCATTGAAAAATTGTGAATGAAAAGAAAATAGGGATAAGTTAAATGAATGTTGGATGCATTTTCATTTTTTCAGCCTGACTGGGGAAATTTTTATGCACTGATGACGCCTCCTCATAGAAAATCGGTGATATTTTGTATATCATGAAAATATATGTTCTTGAGATGGGTACAATTATTTGTAAATAAAAGTGTTTTTGAAGGAAATTTGAAATGCTGTTATCTGAATAACTAAAGCTTATATATATATATATATATATATATATATATATATATATATTATTTGATAGATAAAATCAGTACAAAATCAGTACCATTGGTTTCAAGCTCAGAAGATGTTTACCTCCCAGCTATCTTCAGCTTTGTTGTCACTTGGTAATAAAAATGGATTGTCTCATATAACTCACGTTTGGATACGTTATTTGCTTTGTAGTGTTAAATTAGAATCGTCTAAATTTTGTGTTAGGGAAAGATATGTGAGATTAAAAAGCTTAATAAAGTCCAAAAGTAAGGGTGATAAAATATAAAAGGTAAGGTTAAGGTCAGTATTTGTAAACAGCGTTTTTTATTTGGGGCGTTATTTGTTTTGAAGGGTTACATTAGTTTTGTCTAAATTATGTGTTACGGAGAGAAATGCAAGGTTAAGAATTGCATTTTCTTTACCAAGTGACAACAAAGCTGAAGATAGTCAGGAGGTAAACATCTTCTGAGCTTGAAACCAGTGGTACTAATGTTGTACTGATTTTCTGTACCAAATAATAAATGAATATTATGCTCTTAATTTTGATTTTCCCAATTAATCGAGCACTTTGCTGAGATTTTTCTACTATCTTACAAAAGATATATATATATATATATATATATATATATATAATATTTATCAATAAATATTAAATCATTAATACCTACAGACGCTAGCGTTTCAAGCTTATTGCTCTCATCAGTGCAGAAAAAATAACAATTTCAGACGGTCGGGAGGTGCAAACCCAGTTCACAGCGTCAGCCTAGAATCTGCAAGCAGTCGCCATATCCACTCGTCCACCGGAAACTGTCATGTAATATAGGGAAATTAAGATCTATATGTATCTAGAAGCGGACCCAGATAGAATACTAGTTGAACGTATTCGGAACTTTGCATTATATATATATATATATATATAATTTAATGAACTTCTATTTTGCTATCTGTTATTATCGGTTTCTATATAGCGAGATGCCCACAAATAAGTGTTGTTTTAATGCTAATTTCAAATTATTTACTAAATGTATGCACCATGAAACTATTCAAAATATACAGAAAATTGTAGTTGTAATTCAATTATACAGAGTTCAAAGTATTTATCCAGTAATTATAGATCAGTTTCTCTAAAAGGTATTTCATGTGAGGTTATTGAGAAATTAACTAGAAAATCATCATTGTTGCATTTACAAAACAATGCTACAAATAATACAGAACATGGATGTTTTCCAACTAAAATCAACCTTATAAAATCTGTAGAAATTATTGAGGTGATAAATGAATATAAAGGGAGATAATCCAGAGATTTTATACTTAAACTTCAACAAAGCTTTCAATAGTGTATCACATTTTTATATATTGATAATAATAATAATAAATAAATTAGGAATTTCAAATAATTGTCAAATACGATAACTAATGTGAAATAGTTTTGTCGGACAGAACAATGAAAGTAAAAGTGTGCACTTCAGTACTGCGATCATCATCATTTTTATATTTATGAATGATTTGTATATTACATAACACCTCTTAAGTGTGGCTATTTTTCAACAGAAAACAATGTATAGGAAGTGATATTATACCTGAGTAATGTAGTGGCTCTCAGCAAATATCTTGGAGTTTTAACTCCCAAGAGATTTAAGCAGTAATAGAACGCAATACATACATACCTGAAAATATAAAGAAAAAATAAAGATTAACATTGCTATATAAACAAAGCATGAATTTATAAATAGATACTAGAAGAATACTTGTCCCAGAATGGGTAAAATTAATTCCAAAACAGAACTGTTTTGCGCAAGTTTTATGTCTCCTTATGAAGATTTGAATAAAGATGCATGATATTAAACCTCATGTTTAGAATCCTTCTTCTAATTTTCATCAAAATTCATTACATAATTTTGATTCTAGAAAATGGCAAAAATTTAAGGCTTATCTTTAAGGGGTCTTAAGAAATTTAAATTCAGGAAATCTTGCTTAATTGGAGTTTAATAACTATGGATCAAATACAACGTAAATCTGATATATTTGAATTTTCAAATGAGAGGTTGTTTCAATATTATGCTCTTTAAAAACCCTTCAAAATACTCCAAGGAAAATGAAATTGGGTCATATTTATTAGTTGATGTCTCGTAACAATTGTTAAAATTTCAAAAAATTCAGTGGTATCTTAATTTTCATGAATTGCTTCCATCTCTTTTTTACAAAAATCAGTGGTATCTGAATTTTCATGAATTGCTTCCATCTTTTTTTTACAAAAATCAGTGGTATCTGAATTTTCATGAATGACTTCCATCTCTTATTTACAAAAATCAGTGGTATCTGAATTTTCATGAATTATGTCCATCTCTTTTTTACAAAAATCAGTGGTATCTGAATTTTCATGAATTGCTTCCATCTTTTTTTTACAAAAATCAGTGGTATCTGAATTTTCATGAATTGCTTCCATCTCTTTTTCACAAAAATCAGTGGTATCTGAATTTTCATGAATTGCTTCCATCTCTTTTTTACTCTCTTGGCATAAGACTAAATTAAACTCAATATAGCCCACATTACAACTCCTTAAACCTAGCAGCTGTGTTGTAAAATTTATAATGATAGATTAATTAGTTACATACCTAACTTTATATTGAAATATTATTATATATATATATATATATATGAAGAAGAATGGGAAGGAATTAGAGAAGCAAAAGCCAAATCAAAATTCAATTCAATTGTTCAGAGCAAGGTATATTCCGCAAAAAGGCAATTTATTCAAGTTGGCTTAAGGAAAATTTAACTTGAATAAATTGCCTTTTTGTGGAATATACCTTGCTCTGAGCAATTGAATTGAATTTTGATTTGGCTTTTGCTTCTCTAATTCCTTCCCATTCTTCTTCATATCTACCTGCTCTATCCTGGATATTGAGCTGTATACTCTTCACAATAGGTTTTACCTTTCCTAAAAGTTCGCTTTTAGTACACCACTTATATATATATATATATATATATATATAGGGGCAGTGGCGGGTTTTAAGACTTGTGGTTTTTGACATGCTGACCTGATTTCTTGAGAGAAATTGAATACCCTCCCTGCACCTTTTGCAATTCCTCTTTATATATATGACTTTTTCTTCCCTCTCCGTCATAAATCATGTATTTCCCCCCCCATAAAATTATAGATTAAATATGCTTCAAATTCACCCCTTTCTCTAAATATATATTAGATATGTTGTCACTCTCCCTCTTTCTCTAATTATATTTTAATTGTCGAGTTTGAATTTCCCTTTTTTCAGTTTAAAAAATGTAATCATCTAAATTGGATGCTTGACAATACCACAAGGTTGAAATAAATTATTGCATCGATTATTATGTAATTTCGTGTTACTATATTTTATTTTATATATATATATATATATATATATATATTTCCACATCTATGTCTATATATATGTATGTGTAAACATCTATAAATGTAATGTCTGGAAAAGAATTTCGACGAAAGATAAAATTACGTTTTTATTTTTTGTTATTTTTATAATTACCGTCCATGAATGTTCTTTTCATTAATTTTTGCGTTTTTTTTTTTAAAACAAAACTTAATTTAACTCGACTGCTCTGTGGAATATCAGACATACTGAAAAACGACAGAGTTATTTTGAAAATTTACACTTCACACTCAGCGTGATGATTAACAAACTCATCTGTCAGATTATTGCGAGTTCCGTCAGTTGTTTTTCACAGATTGTTACCATTGTTCTCGTCTCATATTTATTTGTATTCAAGTAAAACAATACTCGTTCCAGTACAGGTAAAATTTAAAACGGTTTCACACCACTTTTATGTCCCCTTACAAAGATTAAAATCAAGATATAGTGGTACTAAATCTTATGTCTAGAATCTTTATTCCAATTTTAATCACAATTCGTTAGATGATGTTGATTCTTAGAAAATGTCTAAAATGTATGGCTTTAGCTTAAGAAGTCTTAAGAAGAAATTGAAATTCAGAAAATCTTGATTAATTGGTGTCTAATGACTGGATAAAATTTAGGTAAAATCTTAACTATTTGAAATTTCAAATGGTAAGTTGTGGCCATATTATCGGCATGGACAGATCTAGCACTGCAATCAACTTTCTAGGAGATACGGCCAAAGTTGTCTTGGAGAGAAACCATAGAGACTGAAGGCTCTTAAGCGGAGATCTGCAGTGAGTACTGCCATGCATGCAGGTAGGAGGGGGAGCACTGGTGTGGACATTGCCCCAAATCCTGCACAATAATCAAAACACCAATGATGATGAAAAACCCTTTAAAATACTCCAAAGAAACTGAAATTTGGGGATCATTTATAAATCGATATCTAATATCTACTGTTAGAATTTTACTAAAATTGGAGGTATCTGAATTTTCACGATAGGTTTTTACCCCGTTCTCCCCTTTGCATAAAACTAAATTAAACTAAATATAACCCACATTACTTACCCTTACGCCGATCAGATGTGTTCCAAATTAATTAGTTTAGGAATGAATCCTATTCATATAAACATATACATATACCTAACTTTATATAGATAGAGATATAGTTATCCACAGACACGTGTTTCGTTGTCTCTAAGACTTATCAGTTTAGCTCGACTCAGCAAGATTCAAAATCGGGAACTAAGTTGTTCGAATCCGATGCTGTACAAACTGAGCAAACGAAACTGCTACTGCTATTGGAAGAACTTGTATCGTATTTAAACAAACAAAACTATTCACTTATTTACATTGGCTTTGTTTTTTACGATACTGATAATCAAAAATACTCAATTATTTTTATAGAAGAGTATCACTTTTACACAAGATGGAAACCATCATAAAAAAATAGGAGGCTTTATTTTGATAAAGCTCGCCTCGGAGCAAAATATTCAATCAAATCATGTCTCTGTGTTAATCTTTTTTTGTTCAAATTAGTCTTAATTAATATCTAATACTTATTGTTAAAATATCACTAAAATCATATGTATCTGGAGTTTCACGAAGGGCTTCCACCTCTTTTTGTCACCTTTGCATAAAACTAAATTAAACTAAATATTGTCCACATGATTCTCTCTTACGATTTTTGCTTATTTCTTTATTTCGATTTTTGTTACCCATAAATTCTGTTGAATTATCATCGTCTAGATATATATGACACAGACTCAAACATATTCACATTCACATATTTAAGTGTTCATTTTGTGGTTAACTAAAATCAGTGCTCAATATTTAAAAATGAATTTTGTATTTGTTATTTAATTAATTTTTGACTGTTTTTTTTCAAACTTTTATTCACCCAAAACAAGGGGGCACAGTTCCACTGAGACATAAGGGGTTACTCCGAATTAGGGTCCATACCTACAGCATCCTAAGTGGGTAGTTGTGCAGCGCGATGTTTGTTTATATTACATTTAAATTTCTGCATGTTGGCACAGTCAGGGAAACAGCGAGCAGGGAGGGAATTCCAAAGAATAGCAGTTCGAGGAAAGAAGCTATTGGAGTAGAAAACCTTCCGGCATCTGGATATCTCCACATTGAAGGGGTGGGATACTGCTGATTGCCAGCTGAGTCTGGCGTATTTACGTCACGGGGCACCAGTGCAGCAAGTTTTTTTTATGCAATTCGATTGATGGCCTTGTGTCTAATGAAGGATTTACAAACAAAAAATATGTATTCATTTTCATGCTGATTGTTTAACACGAGTTCATCTCTCTTGTTTTACTATCAAAACGTCGCAAATAAACATAAGCAAATTGACTATTCTACATCTACTTACTAAATCACTCTCATCCATTCTTTTAATGTGACCAAACCAACAAAGTCTACACTTCTACACATATCTCCCAATACTGTCCAGATTTAATCTTCCTCTGAGGTCATCAGATCTAAGCATGTCTTTTACACTTACATTACACATTCATCATATCATTTTCATATTATTTCTCTCCTTGGAAAACATATCTAAAATCCTCAGTGGCCATCTTTGATTTCCATACGCTATCACACTGTGCACACATGCCTGATAGACTAACGCTCTGCTGGTTAGTAATGGCAGAAGTCCCTGAACTTGTAGCAGTAGTAGTTACTACAACAACAGCAGCAGCAGCTAAATATTTGCTTGACTTGTAAGCATGGCACTGATTGCAGCAAACACTTCATTTCGATTGGGATTTAACCAATCAGAAACAATCTCTCATGTGAGCAGAGCACTGGTTCCTGAAGTTTATTTAAGGCAATGCACCATTGCTATTTGACCCCTTTAGCCGCAAGAAGACCCAGCTGTGTAACCAATTTACGTTGCTCAGTTCAATCACCAAACTCCTCTCTTGGCGCGCAAACCAAACCCGCCTTTAGTCTCAGGCTATTGGTGTTGACACAAAGACTTCACTATCCAAGATGGCGATCTGTCAGTACGTTGACTTACTCTTAATACTATGTCGACACACATACTTACTTCCAAATAACAATATAAACTCTGCCAACTTTTAAACTAACTTTTACCATTATTCGTACGTACGTACGGACTGGCTTTAGAATAACTTTCTCCTATCGGGAACACCTAGTACCATCTTCATCGTCCAAACTCATGTGCTTTAAAAGTTATTATATGACCTCTTTTTTACTAACACCTGTTCATTACATATCTAACGAAGATGTCCAATAAAAGTTAATATAAAATCTTAGCATGGGACGTTGTCTTATATTCTACTAGCAGACCTGGTGCCCCGGCGCTGCTCTGGAAAATTTAACAGACGGATTTTTAATTTTAAAAAATGAATGTGCTCAATGAATACTACTTTAGTCACAGATGAGTGTTAAAAAAATTTTGTTTTGCTATAGGAACTAAATTCGATGCATTTTTTGTTGGGGGGGTCTAGTTTTTTAAGGCGAGTACGTGTATTTTCTTGAACTTGGTACTCGGATTTAATATCAAATATATTTAAAAAATTATACATGCTTTTTATTATTTTACATATAAGTAATGTACCTTTCAAGTGACACGTCCTCCCCCCCAAAAAAAATGAGAACAAGTTTTGCCAATTGAACTCGTCATTCTTATGGAACCTGTCTGGGCTTGTTCAGGGTTAGGCGCCCTGAAGTTTAAGAATTAAAAATAAATAAAATCCAACACTTATTTAATACAAACTGATTTTTAAAATCTCTATATTAATAAAACTGTTACCACTTCTTGTCTGTCTGTGTATGTTTCTCGCCTCTACGTGACTTACACATTATTATCTCTGCCGAGGTTGAAGTTATGTTTTCGGTCGAGTTTGCTTGTTTGTTTGTTTGTTTGTGTACAGCTTCGCGTCTACATCGCTTGATCAATCGTCACCAAACTTGGTCAAAATATCAGTTATAGAACTGATTTTATTTTGGGATATCTAGGTCAAAGGTGAAAGTCACGGAAAAGGTAAAAAATGAAACCATACTTTTCTTCTATGTTTGAAATTTGGTAAAAGTGACAATGTATTCTTTCGTAATGTGAGTAATTAAAATGAATGAATACTCCATGACAGTACTGTTTGGAAAGTAAATTTTAATGATTTAAAAAATAATAACATTCGATGCTAATTACTTGATGCTATTTTAAAAAAATCATTCGATGATAATTAATTGAATCTATCACGAATACGCAAAAAGTTTTTATAAAAAAATACAGAGCATGAGACTACAGTTATTTTCTATAACAAAAATACAAAGCGTACAAAAAAAACTATTCCGTTTAAGATGCAAAGAAAAAATGGTGATATTGACAGCAGGCAGAGAAGAATATATAGTTCGTTTTTGACGCGAAGTAAACAAAAAAAAAGTTTAACCTATCAGCATGCAGCGACACGCTTCCTCCTCACCTCTCGCCCCATAATGATTAAAAGGGAAATAGGAGAATTGTATAAAATGTCTAAATGTACTTACAAAATCTGGTAAAGATGTCAGTTATTTGGTAAATCAACGTGTGATCTGTTTACAGTTCGTGATGCGGTCGGTATAAAATGTGTCTAATGCCTAAGTAAGCTGATCGCTGATTGGCTGTTTTGCAAATTCTAAAGCGGTGTAACAGGATTGTATTCCCTTGTGAAATAATCTCTAAGCGGTATTTGAGGGGAGTCACAGGTATAAAATGTTAGCGAGAATTTAATGTGCTGTCCATCCTTTTGGAGTACCGAGTTGGGAGAGTTATTTGTTGAGGATAAATAATAGAAATTAATGTTAGATTTTAAAAATATGTTTAAGTTGCTAGGAACACGGTCTAGGGAAATGGGTGTATGAAGTGATGATTTACGAGACGTTTGAAGTCCACTTTATGTAGTAGATAAACTTACCCCCTCCACTTCTAACGCCAATGTTCAGTTTGTAAAAAGGTTTATTTTTTAAAAAAAGACAGTCTCATAAAACATAAGAGAGATAATCCATGTGTGTGTACGCGAGAGAGAGGGAGAGAGAAAGAGAGAGTGACAGATGGACAGTTCGTCATGCAGCAACACCCGGTCGCACTGTTCGGGCAATTTTTTTTTTCTTGAACTTAAACAGGGCTCATTAATATAAGTTATTTTTATGATAGTGACACTACATAAATGAACTTGATTTTTGTTCTTTGATACGACAGGGGCGCATTAATGTAAGTTATTTTTTTAGGATAGTGACAAAACATGAGCAAACACTATTTTTTTTGACATGACAGGGTGGCATTAATATGAGTTCTCAGGTAGGCCAACTTGGTAGATATTTTAAAGAAATAGATTCATGTGAAAAAGAATGAATACTAAATTTAATATTAATCAATATATTTTAAAACGTCGAAGTAGATATCTTAAAGAAATAGATTCATGGTAACAAGAAAAAATATTGAATTTAATATTTATGAATATATTTCAAAACTCCGTAGTAGATATTTAAAAGAAATAGATTCATGTGAAAAAAAATAAATATTGAATTGAATATTCATGAATATATTTTAAAACTCCGTAGTAGATATTTTAAAGAAATAGATTCATGTGAAAAAGAATAAATATTGAATTAAATATTTATGAATATGTTTTAAAACTCCGTAGTAGATATTTTAAAGAAATAGATTCACGTGAAATAAAAGCATGAGAGGGGTTCCACCGAAAGTCAATGATTTGCATAACTTCCATCGGGTGCAACCTTCTCCGACCCCAACCTTTCCATTAACTCATCTACTAACATTTAACACAATCAAGTATCTTGCTATCGCACCAGCAGAAGCTCCTCCCTGTGTTCTAATAAACCTAATCTAGTTTGGATGTGTCGTATCACTACATAGTTTGTCATATAAAGATGGTCAGCTTAACTAGATAGAATGGATCAGTTGATAGAACGTTCGTCTCCATATGTTAATGTGTCTTTTCAGAGAAGGATGTAATTTGCAGGTGTTCCCACACATTTTTAGTTATCTTGGAAGAAGTGCTACAAGATTTTGAATAAGAGCACAGTCATGAGATTTAAGATTTAAGACGGTCGGAAAAAAACAGGAAATAAATTGACTCGATGTATAATACAAATGTGAAACTAGGCCGTTAGGGTTAGGGTTAAAACTAGGCCATCAGTGTGATAGGGTTAGGGTTAGGGTTAAAACTAGGCCATCAGTGTGTTAGGGTTAGGGTTAAAACTAGGCCATCAGTGTGATAGGGTTAGGGTTAGGGTTAAAACTAGGCCATCAGTGTGATAGGGTTAGGGTTAAAACTAGGCCATCAGTGTGATAGGGTTAGGGTTAGGGTTAAAACTAGGCCATCAGTGTGATAGGGTTAGGGTTAGGGTTAAAACTAGGCCATCAGTGTGATAATTGTTATTTATGAGATTGTAGATAGATAATATAAAACAAACCTTCAAAGAAAAATAAATTATTTTCGTTTGACAGAAAAAAGAATTCAATTTCAGATTCAATAACCACGAAACAAAATCGCATTAAAAGTAAAAAAAAAGAAGACTATTTATGAAAAAAAGTTATCTAAATACATAAAGACATAAGGACGAAGATAAACCAGCTTCAATTAATTGAAAAATAATGAAAAAGTATCTGCGTCACGAAAAGAACTTCAAAGAGATGTACTTTACTTCTAAGCTAAGAAGGGGTAAGCACATCATATTCGCACTAAAGAAAATATGAATACAAAAACAAACGGTAAACCTAAATAAATATGCTAACTGAAAATATATTTATTGTCAAAAGCATTGGAAGTGACAGAGCGAAGAAAAATAATCGGAAGAGTCACAAGGGATGTAACAGTAAAAGGTTTAGAAGATTGAATGCTATTATCTAAAAAAAAGAAATAGGAAAATATACTGACGTACTCAATAATTGTGCATAAAGCATGAAATTAGTATACTATATATATATATGTATACTATATATATATATATATATATATATATATATATATATATAAAGTAATCCAACAAAAGATATAAGAGTCAACTAATATCTTATAATTAGTGAAACATCCGGATAAAAACTGAAGCTCAATATACTGGATAGAGCATAAACATCATAATATAAAATGCTTTAACGGATTTTCCATTTAACCAGCAAATTTTGATTTGTACTGCTCCGATCAAATCATTGGAACCCTAAATTTTGAACAGTATGATTTCTACATATAGTGAGTTTACTGAACTTTTGATTTGATTTGATTTATTTATCGTTGTAATAATTAACATAAACATTGGATGCATTTTTCACTGCATCGATTGCGGACGCATCTCACGACTGAATAATTTTTCAATTTTTTCAATTTTTCATTTTTGGACTGTCACTCATTACCTGGATCAATCTTCAGTCAACCTCCTGGATATCTTTCCTCAATATGTTTTTAAATTGTATGACTTGGATGGATTGTATAGATTTTAAAAAAAGTATTTTTTGGGGTTGATATATTTGATGTTATATACTTTTATGTATTTTTTTATACATTTTTATGTATTTTCAAAGTGTAATTTTATTACATGCAGTAATGTCACTGCGGTAATGGTCCTCTGAGGAGAAGAATTATCTTTGAAAACTCATGAGTTAAGGACGTTAAGATACTTTGCTTGAACTTTGAATTCTAATATAATTTGATTGGCACCTTATTTTATTATTTCATTTTATATTATAATATATATATATATATATATATATATATATATATATATATATATATATATATATATAATCCAGGTAAAACATCCACAGGGTAGTAATCCAAAGAATTTCAACCGGGTTTATAAAAAAGCGCTCAATATCAAATAGAGCTTTTATATATGATTATTTTTTATTTACACAGACATGTACAAAATCTGCGACACTTGCATGTCGATGTTATCAATCAACAGCTATTATAAACTGAGATCTCATCAGGCAGAGTTAGAATCCGATCTTAACCTTAGATCATATTTGGAAAGAATGAAATGGAGAAAAAAGAAAAGAAATTTAAAATTTCAAAATTTGGAAAGTCACGTGGTTGGGACCGTTAAGAATCAAAATCTTAAAATCAAAAAAAAAAATAAAAATAATAAAAATATTCATATAAAAGATAATATATAAAATATAAAATAAAAAGGGTAGAATAAAAAATAGATAGATAGAAATAAAATGAGATCGTCTACGATCCAGCCAATATATATATATATATGAGAGAGAGAGAGAGAGAGAGAGAAAGAGAGATTTTTTTTTAATTAATTTACAAATTAATTTTTGTGAACACAAAAGGCAAACATGGACGCACGCGTTTCTAGCTAAAGGCGTCATCAGTATGACAGGGGTGGTTCGATCCCTGCTCAGTGTTAATATTCGTAGTCTAACGCTCTAACTATCAGGTTGGAAAGAAAGTAATGTCGTATTTTTACATCATCACTTTGCAGCCTCCTAAGTTGTACACAGTTCTAGATTTTTTAGTGAATTGGTGTCTTAATATCTTGTTTTGCCTTTCAAATATAGTAATTAGTTGGAAAATATTAAGTTTAACGGTCTCAGTCGTCAAAAATGGATATTAGTTAGCAGCATCTGAGACATTGCATGCTCTATGAATTCAAAAAAGGAAACTCAGCTGCAGAAGCTACAAGGAATATTGGAATTGTTTATATCCCATAAACAATTCCAATATTCGGAATGATCGAAAATGGGGACTTTAATCTGTCAGATCGGCGACGTTCGGGAATGCCAAAATCAATTTATAAAGACGCCATTAAAGAAGCTGTGGAGGTCAATCCAAAGTTAATCAGCAGAGAATTTGCTCAACAATTCAATACGACCCATACCACAATTATTTCATGCCTTCACGAGTTAAGAAAAGTTTCAAAACTTGGATACTGGGTTCCCCACAATTTGACTGACGCTCAACGAAATCAAAGATTGACTGTTTGCACATCTTTGCTTTCCAAGAATCATCGAGAACCATTTTTGCAAAGAATTGTGACTGGAGATGCAAAATGGGTTCTTTACAAGAATACCCAATGCAAAAGATAATGGTTCCACAACAAGGACTACACCCAAAGGTTATGCTCTCTTTATGGTGGGACATGAGACGACTGATTCATTATGAGTTACTAGAGCCTAATCAAACAATCACAGCAGTAAAATATTGTTCGCAGCTGGATGATCTAAGAATTGCTCTATCAAAAAAACGACCAGCATTACTCAATAGGAAGGGTGTCGTGCTTCAGCATGATAACGCGAAACCTCACACAGCAAAACTCACTCAGGAAAAGGTCATGAGTTTCAATTGGGAAGTTTTGCCTCATCCACTTTATCCACCTGATATTTCTCCATCTGACTACCATCTTATATATATATATATATATATATATATATATATATATATATATATATATACAGGGTGGGCCAAAATAAGGGTCCTATCTTTAAATTTGAATAACTTGAATTTGAATAACTTCCACAAAATAAAAGTTAAACTCACCAAACTTTATGTGTGTGTAGACTGACCCTTCCGAGATTTTTTGAAATAAACAAAACAAATTTTAGCCGAAAAACACTTCTTAAAACTTACAAAAACTAAAGTATTGTTTTTTACACTGTTTTGAGTTTTTTAAGCAAAAATAATGTTTTCTAAATGAGGGTACGTTCCTTAGGGCTAATACGGCTCATGCTTGCTTCGGAAGGGGTCCTTTACTTATTCTAAAAAAAAAAAAAAAAAATCAATAAATAAAAAAGTTATGAATTTTTAAAAATAGGACCCTTATTTTTGCCCACCCTGTATATATATAAATACGTATATATATGTATATATATAAAAGGAAATTGACAACATGTATTTAAGTGAAATATTTTTGAAAATGAACACATCGTGCAATTTAAATAAAAAGATCATTTATTTTATTTTTATTTTGTAAGCAAATGTAAAATGCCTCATTTTATAAAAATGTAAATTTCTGAATAAAATGTTTGGAATTTAGCTTGTTGTTTCCATAACCTTTTAGATTGTAGTATTGGTAACCTTAATTAGAAGGAGTTTAAAGTTTATCTTACAAAAAAGGTTTCTTTTAAAAGATTTTCAAGTGGTCTTAATTTTTTTATCAGGAGTGTATATATATATATATATATATATCGCAACATATACCCCACAAACACTTTTATCCTCCCTCGCAAGAGTATACATCTACTTAACTTCCTTCCGTATACATGTCGTCCTAACTTAATACACACTGTTTTTACTAAATACAGGGGCTCTGCATTAAGGATATTTATCTTGTAAAATTATTTATATACACGCTCATACCTGTTGAAATTATATATATATATAAGTTTTTATATTCCTATATATATATATATATATATATATATATATATATATATATATATATATATATATAGGAATATAGAAACTTAGATAGGGATGCATTTTTTATGTGAAAATAGAAATTGACATACTCAGCTACTGTACTAACACTGCTCAAAGAGCAGGTATACACAGATATTTATTTATTTATTTTATTCCTGCGTTTTGAGCAAAAGCCCCCCTCCCACCCCATTTCATATATATATATATATATATATATATTATGTATGTGTGAGTGTGGGGATGTCTGGGTGTGTGTGCATGTAGTTAAGAAAGGGAAGATGGGCTGATTCTAGACAGTCCTAGTTATAGTTTGAGCTGACCGACTTTCCTAAGTGTCGATAGGTAGGTGTTAAGGTGTCATCTTACGCAAAGGGGTTTCTCGTCTGAAAAATTTAAAATGTAATTTGTCTGTTTGTTTTTTTGTCTTTTGTTTTGTTTTTTATGATTGTGTATTGGCAGATCTAATCTTTGCTCATTAGTATGTCCCTGAGGAGAAGCCGAAGAGGTTCTGAAACAATTGTCGGATACTCAAACTATGTTTATTTTAATATATATACATATATATATACATATATATATATATATATATATATATATATATATATATATATATATATATATATAAAGGAAGAGAGATAAATATATGTGGATGACAAATCTATTTTATCTTCAATTGTTCAATGCAAGGTGTACTCGGTAAAAACATGTTTATTATTCTTTCCTTAAGCCAAGGCTTTTCAAAGATTAAAATCTTATCATCAGAGGAATTACATAAATAGATAAGTAGGCAGTGAAAAAGCCAAAATTCAAAATTTGAAAAAATATTAAGTAATAATTGCTCTATCTCGTATATTGAGCTTAAACCATTTCACTATAGGTTCTATCTACTAAAAGTATACTTTTAGTTTCATATTTTATATATATATATATATATATATATATATATATATATATACTGAATACTTACACATACAAAATAAAGTTATTTTGTATATTAATATATACAAAAGAAATTAATTATGAACGACTTGGTGTTTAGACATCTTCTAGTTAAAGCCAGGTAAAGCATGTGATGGGGAAGTTAGCATTACAGGGTGGACAGGCTGGTTTGTGAATCTCATTGAAGTCATAACATATCGATCAGTTTTCTGGTGTTCCGCCTTGCTTGTCGTCATTCCTTATTTTAATGTACCCAAAACGCCCACACTTCGTGTGATTTGTCTCTCTACTGATATGTTACTCATCCAGAAATCAGTTTTTTGCGTCTCAAGTTCACGGAAGTCAAATTTAGTACTTCACTTACAAACATTCGGCCTTGGGACGAACTCGAACCTAGTCTGACACGGGGCCATGTAATATTTGACACTCAGCTTAGCGGATTCCACAGTCTGCAGCAGATAGGGTTTGAACTCTGCTTCTCAATTTCATAGTCCCTGTCAGTGACAATTACATCACTCGCAACTTTACATGAAACTGTTTTAACTTATTTTAATAAAACTTATATTTCTCTAAGATTCCGATGATGTGAAAAAAAAGTATGAAACAATAGCTGAGAATTTTACATTCTCATGTCACTGTGAATTAATGTTTATTTTGTTACAATAAAAAGAAACTTAAAAGAAAAAACAAACATTTTCAAAGATTTAAGACTTATAACAATTCGTTTTTTTTATGCTTAACATAGCTTTTCTTTTTATTCAGATCAATATTGAACGGAAAAGACTTTAAAAAGCCTCTGGCCAATTGAAACCTCCTGGGAGGCTTTGGCAAAACAATGCAAATACATTATTATTCAGATATTCGGCAATACAGAGTCAAGTCAAATCTCTGATGATTGCCAGGCATTACAGAAAAAATCTCTGGTTAGTGGTTCTATATTAACAAAACCAAAATAAGAAACATTTCGAAAAAAACAAAAATTGGAAACGGAAATGAGGAATAAGAATGTTGCTTTTAGAAGTTATCATTGGATTCTGCCAGTCAGAAAGTCACATATGTCGGTTTGAGCAAATATTGGAAGATTAACAGCCTATTCTTATACATATGTTCTTTTCTATGGTATAGGAAATGGATTGATGAGATATTTTCCCTGTGGGTGAAGATTTGAATAGCACAGTGGTTATTACATAGTGTATGAAATATGAGTGCCATGTTCAAGCCTTGTTGTAGCAAACAGATAAACTATATATTTTACCAAAATTTCCGAATGTGAATAGTTTTTTTTTCTTTAGAGTATTATCGTTTAAACCTCATATTTTACATCATCCACAAATATTTGTGAAAGTTTAGATCATCCACAAATGTGTGTAACATTCATTCGTTTGATTTTTTTAAAAAGGGGTTCAGACTGTTTTGTAATTTCTCATAAATATATTACTCCAAATCACTGCATATACAAACAGTTTAAATGCCATCTGCCTTTCTTCAGCTAGAATAAAATAAAATTTCTTTTTATTTTATCGAACAACACATCAATTCTAATAAGAATTCACGCTTTGTATTTCTATCTGCAGGCATACGATCACAGCAACATTTGTATCGGAAAACAGTATTGTTGCAATGTGGGGTTCGATTTACCACAAACAGATGAAGAAAGCAAAATCAGGAGAGAAGCAGCTACATGAACGATTTCAAAGAAATAGCACACGAAAAAAGACAAAAAACGGACATGGTTATGGAAAAAACATTTGAAGAAATCAAACGTGAGCAAAACGAACTACATAAAAGCCAAGATAGACAAAACCCAGGAAAATAGTAAATGTAGACTCTGTGAACAAAGAGACAAAACGGTAAACCACATCATAAGTGAATGCAGCAAACCAGCCGAAAACTGGAGACTGTATTGAAAAATGAAAGGCACAAAATTTTATGTGATATGGACATACAAACGGACACACTCAACCAAGTAAAAAAAAAAAACAGATGATAATTGTCGACAAGAAAGAAACAACCTACCAAATAGTTAATATTGCCGTTCCAGCTGATCAGAGGGTGAAGATCAAGGAAACAGCAAAACTAAGTTATTTGATTTTTAAATTATTATTTATTACACATCTTTTACAACTTATACAGAAAAAAATAAATACCATTTTAGTTGTAAGAGAAACGATTCTTTTTTTATATTTTTTTAATTAAAAATATGAGTTAATCCCCTTGATAGTTTTAATTTTTTCAGTTATAATTAAAAAATGTTCCCATTTTTCAGGCAAGACTACATAATTTTAAAATAAATTGTAGTGAAGTATGCTATTATATTGCCAATAACATGGTACAAAAATAACAAATGTAAATTGGCTAGTCAGAATAAAACTTTGATATGTCAGCTTAAATGCTATTCAGGTCCAACTTTCAAAATCGTACACGATAACATTATATGTTAGATAAAGATTTATGGGCTCAGAACTATCAGGAGAAAATTAACTGAATCCTACCAACTGTCTACAAAAGCTAGGAATATTGTCATGTTGAGTGTAATAACAAATTTCTTCACTTCTGATGGTTGTTGATCACCAAAGTTGCGCCATATTCTTTACCGTTCACTCAGCTGTTTGGTTTGCCCTTCCTTATCCACTCTTGCTTCACTGTGGTGTTTAGATGTTTGTAGTGACTCACATAAGTTTCATTTGTTCATACCAGTCTAAGAGATGTCCTCGACAATCGATCTGGCAGAGTCTGGGCCATTGAGAAACTAGATGGCCTTTTTTCTGTCAAACTGACGCATGGTTCTGTGCAATTCTAAGGGTTTCACCCTCTCAGGCTTTATCTTCTGTCTTTGTGAAGGGGTTTCTTAATCGCCAGATTAGATCAGAATGCACACACCTCTTGTGCACTGGCTTTTGAATCCCCACCCTCCCGACCTTGTGTCACATCTCCCTGCAGTGGGAGAAATGTAAATACTACCTTCATTAACCTTTTGGTTAGGAGTAATGTGTAGTATCTGTTTGGATACTACACTCCATTTTTTTTGTTCATCTTTTCTGTTCTCGGTCAGTTGAAGGAGAAATGCTTCTAGACTGAGGCAATTATTATTTTTGTCTAAATCTAGAGTGCCCCTTTTTAAGGAGCTGTATTTTGCCCACATTTAAAAACGATATTGTTGCTAATTCTGCCCTCGTGTGGGGGCAAGCAAATAGGGACTCACATGTTTCTTGATGGTGATATGATCTCTGTAGAAGATACCAAAGATTCTTTTGAAACATCTTATTTCCACGGTCTGTGTTCTTCTCTAGAGCTCAGCTGTCAGGGTTCATGACTCACATGGCATCAAAGAAAAATGGCGAATATCAGCATATGAAGCAGCTTCAGTTTGGACTTGCTGTTGCATAGTCTTTAATTTCTCGTACCTTTTCTTCTTCGTCGTGGAGGGGTGTCGTCTCGATGTCGTCTAGTGGTTGAGTTCCCGCTTCGTTTCTGTACTGCCGTGAACATCGCCGTCCGCTGTGTCTGCAACAAAAACCTTCATACCACGATTCAGGAGGCAAACATTCTTTTAAATTTTGATTCTGTTTTATTCAGGCGTCAGTCTACCGTCGATCTTGGAGATATTTCACCAACGTTAAGGGAGAGACCAAATTACTACTCTATTGTAGGTAATTCCTAGCTTAAGTCTTTAGCCATTCGAGGAGGGCGGAAGAAGGAATCTCATGCCTGTATTCTCTTAGGGAATTTAATTCCCCTAATCATTTGAAGACTACATAGAGAAATCGTCTGTTTGGCTTGCTTCCAAAACCCAGACTGGTAAAACTCTGTTTCCCACACAAAAGCCTGTGACGTCACAGAACCCCTATGCGCAGGTGCACCTTGACCCTTGATCTGAGGTCTCGTCAACGTGGTGGCCCTGTCAACGCCTGTGAGCTCCGACTGTGAGAAAAGCGCTATTTTGCACACAGTTGTACAGGTTCACCCGCACTAAATCGTGCAAGCCTAACCAAACGATCTTCCACACATACGTCCAGCCTGTTTTGTTTGTTTGTTAGGCACCCAATCGTAAGGGTTTCTGTTTGTCGTGGAAATTACCCGGTTGAGAGATATCATGAAGGTCGGGTAGTCCTTTCCGTCTTTCTCAGATCTGTAATGTACACCCTGGGTCGAAGATTAGGATGAAGTGGGGGACAGTGAGGGCAGGTAGTAAGTCGTTGCAAACTCTTGGACAATCTGTGGTCGGCTGTCTCATCACCGAGTCTGCAATTTCTGCAAATTATGTCAGTTGCTCACTGAATTTTGAAGAGCCAGTATTTGAAGTCTGGGTGGTGCCCCAATCAGCGTCATCCAAGAGTAGCTTGCTCCCTCCGGTTGAAGGATGCTTCTAAGTGGTATTTGACTTTCTCTCCTCTTTCGTTGTAGATTTCTCATACTATTGTGTATTTAAAAATTTTTTTTTTTTAACATAGTTCACCCCAAACAAGGCAGGCCGCCACTGTACATGTAAGGGGTTACTGAGAAAAAAAAGGGAGAAGATTGGGGGGGGGGGGGGTCAACCTAAATTGGGATCTGCGCAGCGAGATGTCTGTTTACATTAGTTTTAAATTTCTGCATGTCAGTACTGTCGGGGAAACAGGGGGCAGGGAGGGAGTTCCAGAGGCCAGAAGCACGAGGAAAGAAGCTATTTGGGTGGCTACTCTCAAATTGCTCATCAGATGGCTGCTTTTGTTGCGTAGTTGTAGTGCAAGGTGGTGCTGTTGCTGTTAACGCTGATAAGACCTCGATCTTAGAATGTACTTCACCTCTAGTATTTGAACAGACTGATTTTATAGCTAGTTTATTTCAGTTAGTCATTTTCTTTTGTGTTGAACCATGACAGATATATATTTTTCTTACTATTGAGTCACCACCTATCAAGGGCAGGAGTCACTCGAGGATAAGGGTTAATGAGTCTGAAATGATTGTCAGCTAAAAAATGAGGAAAACTATGGAAGCACTGACATTGATGAATGGTATTAACTTATTACCTATCGAGCGGTTTTTTAAAAGTATCTGTTAACATTGTATTAGAAGATGACCAAGTTGTAATAAGCAAGAAAGCAGTCCTGCGGCAATGTGTTCAACAGGTAGGAAGTCCATTGCCAAGAAGCTCTGTCTATACGTTCCACTGAATGATATTCTGATTGTAAATGTATCACTTTTACATAGTAAATTGATAACGCTTTCTGCAATATGCCCTGCAAACCAAATGATTGTTAACTACTTTTGTTTATACATTGTTTCTGCTCGTGTGAAAATGCTAAGTTTGGTTCCTGTGTCTGAGCGAGATCAATCTCTGTCTTGAGTGTCCATTTCTATCAGGATTGAACACAGATCAGCTGCTCAGCTTGAATAATCAATTGCGACAGTTGGACTCGCTTGTCTCACTTGATTGTTGGCTTCCTGTTGAATTCGTTCGCCCTTTTCTTCCTTTCATCTGAAAGACGGACTGCACTTCTAAACTCCGTTTTCAATCGGATTGTATCACTCAACCTTTGTAAACTTATCTGACCATTGTGAAAGTTTATTTACATCAAACAAAAACCTGGTGAAGAAAATGAATGATGGACGGTTGTATTCGATCCGTCTAGTTTATGGCATATCAACACTTTCATGGGTTATTTAAGGCTGAAACACGATATCTAGCATGAACAATTCTGTGTAAAAGACTGATTAAAGATGATGGGTTATTTTACGCAAAGCTGGCAGTAAATGATCTTCACACTTTTTCTAATCGTAGTATGGAATCTTTTGCAACAGATGCAACAGATTCAGTTTAACTAGTGCACCAGCCATTAGCCTCCCCCTCTTGGACCCTAATCCTAACCCCCTCTTGGACAGAGTGCAAAAAAACACAAGAGTTTCTAATCTAATAGGTTCCACACTGTCTGCTAGGCTCCAGCTTCTGTCGCATAGCTGTAGTGTTGCATCTCTGATCTTGCTTCTACAGAATGTGCTCCAATGAGCTTACTGCATTCAACCCCCACCAATGTAAATACCCCCGACTAGTAGCAAAATCCCACCCCTTCACTGTAGAGGTCTCTAGATGCGGGAAGATTTTCTTCTCTGATAGTTTCTCTCCTCAAACAGCTAGCCTTTAGAATGCCATCCCTGCTCCCTGTTTCTGCGACTGTACCAACAAGCAGCACTTTAAATGTTATGTGAACAAACATTTTGCTAACCAGCTCCCCACCCAGGTTGCCACCCTATAAATCTGACTTCTATCAAATTAACTCCTTATGTGTCAGTGGTATGTTTGGGGGTCAATAAAGGTTTTTTAAAAAGTAAAAAGTAAAAATACAGAAAGACAGCAACAATCAGCTCGACAGTTTCTGTTGCAAAGGACTAATTACATTCTTATAACAATTTAGAGTTTATATATATTTTTTTAATTATTGTCATCGATTGAATTATCCTTTATCTGATTCTTGTGTCTGTCAGACCTGGCACAGTAAATGTCAAAAAAAAAAAAAAAACTTAGTGAGGATCGAAGAGGATTTTTCATAAAAATTTAGCCCCATTTAATCTCGCCATCAAACTTACTGTGCAAAAAAGACCTAATAGTGTTTTTCATTCAATCCCGAGCAACTTATGATTTTCCTGCTAGATAAATGAAAGAAGAGAGATAAAGATGTACGAATGACAAATCTATTTTAACTTCGATTGTTCAATGCAAGGTGTACTCGGTAAAAACATGTTTATTTTTCTTTCCTTAAGCAAAAGCTTTTCAGAGATTAAAATCTTATCAGAGGAATTACATAGATGGATAAGTTGGCAGTGGAAAAGCCTAAATTCAAAATTTGAAAAATTAATGGCCCTAATTCTCAAAATTACATCTGAATAAGTGCGTTCCATCTACGATTGAACTAAACATCTTTCTATGGGATTTTCTTCATTTTGAACGTTTTCAACGCTGCCTTCACGATACCCCGTTTTTTCTATCATTAAATCTCCTTTCACCGGACATTCACTAACTGGACAGACTCTATATTTTTTTACACGCACATTCTTACTCTCCATTACTTTATATTTTTTTCAAATTTTGAATTTTGGCTTTTCCACTGCCAACTTATCTATCTATGTAAGTCTTCTGATGATAAGATTTTAATCTTTGAAAAGCCTTGGCTAAAGGAAAGAAAAATAAACATGTTTTACCGAGTACACCTTGCATTGAACAATCGAAGTTAAAATAGATTTGTCATTCGTACATCTTTATCTCTCTTCTTTCATTTATCTTTATAATTGCTCTATGTTGTATATTGAGCTTAAACCATTTCACTATAGGTTCTATCTACTAAAAGTATACTTTTAGTTATATATATATATATATATATATAAACGAAGCCAAAACTAAATGCACATTTTACCATTGTTTGTTTGCAATGTTGGCCCTTGGCTGACCAAATATCTACTCAGTTAATCAAACCAATCTACTTGTCTTGTTTTATTTATTTTTTGTTATTTGCAAATGCTCGCTCCCTGGAGTATCGAGAAACATTACAAGTGTGCGCTCAAAAACACGCACACACACACATATAAAACATATACACATAAAATCAAGTCTGAGTTATTTTCTTGCTTTGCTCAAGGGAAGTAACCTGGTTGATCAACTTTTATTTCCTTTCTTTTAGTAGTGGCAATTGTTGCACAGTGATGACACTTGTGAGACGACCTACAAGCTGATACACACGACTTACACATAGGTAGCACTAATTAAATTTATCTTTCTCACTACAGTGTCTTATTACCAGAATGTATGCTTGCTGTAATATTATCATAGAAATATGGCATACTTGTTATCACCTAAGTATGCCTATTTCTGTTTAGTATTATTATTACATTTACTTACCAGAAAAGTAATTGTATTTAGTTTTATGACAGTAAAATCAATACGGATAAAACTATTGATTTTTCCGTAATTGATGAGTTGGTATGTCTTTTAATGTAGACAAAGTTTACTTAAAAACTACAAGATTTTGCTATGAAGTTTTAATAGCGGACTATCAGAACAACATCTCAGAAAGAGACCAGACTACAGCTGTGAACCAAATATCCTACTAATATGCGAGTAGCCCCTTCGGAGGCCATCCTCTCGGCTCAGAAGCATCCTTGGTCCAGTGGAAAACATTCAACCACCTGAGAATGGGGTGATCAAATGTTGCTATAGCCAGACAGGGCTACGAAACAAACCCAACCATCTGTGAATGTGGAGAGGAGGACTATACGACACAATACTGCCTTCCTTGCCCTCTACTGCCCAACCGGTGCAGCTTTAGATATCTTGCAGAGAACAGCAATAATAAAAAGGACTGCATAAAAAAAGTGGGAAACTGTCGTATGACTGTTAAATAGTAAGGGCACGTCTGCTAGTACTTATTTGATAATTTAAATTAGCAGGGAAAACGTTAGCACGTAAACATGAAATAAAAGTCAGATGAGGCCAGGTAACTGGCTATTGGGGGTCAATGTTCTCTGTGAGAACATGAACTAAAAGAAATGATATCACACGAGATAATATAGTCATGAAGAGCAGGGACTGAGTTAGAAGCTTTAAGCGATGAGACGTGATAAGAAAAGAACTTAAGAATCGATTATAAACAAATAGGGGCAGGCTTTAGAAATCTGTAGCCCAATATTTCTTTTACCGCCACTAACAGAGAGAAAGGCAACGTTAACAGCTTAATAAAATTTTCCGTCTCCAAATTCAGGATCTAGTTATTTTTTTCTGTTGTTGTGCCAACTTTGATTCTAAAGCGACAATGCACTCTCAAGGGAGAGGTAGCCATCAGGGAAAGACGAGAGACGATCTAGGATGAAGCGTCCTCAGTCTTGGAGGACCTCTGTGGTTGAGCATTTAAAGCATGAATTATGATTTACTTGCACTGTTATGATTTGTTGATTTGCATTCAATAACAAATACAGGGTGGGCAAAATTAAGGGTCCTATTTTTAAAAATTCATAACTTTTTTATTTATTGATTTAAAAAAATTTTTTTTTTTAGAATAAGTAAAGGACCCCTTCCGAAGCAAGCATGAGCCGTATTAGCCCTAAGGAACGTACCCTCATTTAGAAAACATTATTTTTGCTTAAAAAACTCAAAACAGTGTAAAAAACAATACTTTAGTTTTTGTAAGTTTTAAGAAGTGTTTTTCGGCTAAAATTTGTTTTGTTTATTTCAAAAAATCTCAGAAGGGTCAGTCTACACACACATAAAGTTTGGTGAGTTTAACTTTTATTTTGTGAAAGTTATTCAAATTCAAGTTATTCAAATTTAAAGATAGGACCCTTATTTTGGCCCACCCTATATATAATTCTATTATATGTTTTATTATTTGAGACAAATATTAGAATTCCCCTTGGAGGGGAAGTAATGCAACCACAAAGAAGGAGAATCAGAACAGGTGTTCACCTGTTTTATGTGTTTTTTTTTTTTTTTAACTTAGTTCACCCCAAACAAGACAAGTAACCACTGTAGACGTAAAGGGCTACTGGGAATTAGGGTGAAAGTTTAGAGGGGGGTCATCCTAAATTGAGAGTTGTGCAGCAAGATGCTTGTTCACATTAGTTTTAAATTTCTGCATGTCGGTACAGCGATACCTTTTTTTATATTGAACAAATTGCGACAAATACAGTATAACTATATGCACAAAATCAAATCAACACGGGCTATAAAATATCTGAGGTGTTTATATTCTAATGAATCACCACTTATCAAGGCTTAAAGCCACTCGAGAATAAAGGTTACTAGATTTTCAGTTGAATGATGAAGAATATTATGTGAGGATTGAAAATACAGTATAACTATATGCACAAAATCAAATCAACACGGGCTATAAAATATCTGAGGTGTTTATATTCTAATGAATCACCACTTATCAAGGCTTAAAGCCACTCGAGAATAAAGGTTACTAGATTTTCAGTTGAATGATGAAGAATATTATGTGAGGATTGAAAATACAGTATAACTATATGCACAAAATCAAATCAACACGGGCTATAAAATATCTGAGGTGTTTATATTCTAATGAATCACCACTTATCAAGGCTTAAAGCCACTCGAGAATAAAGGTTACTAGATTTTCAGTTGAATGATGAAGAATATTATGTGAGGATTGAAAATGATAAATGAAATGGACACAATTTGATCAATTATAGATTTGAAGACAACCATGTTTCGGAATTTTTTAGATGAGGATAAATCATTTGTATTATTGAGATGATTCAGTCTACTGTTCTGAGTTTGGATGTTATTCTCATAACGTTTCGGCCGATGTAACCTCCGACCATCTTCAGGTGCATCTTTTAAAACTCGAAAATCTGTATGGAATTTCGAACGGAACCCTTCATTTAATCCCCGGGGGTGGGGGGTTAACTTTCTTTCAGGTGATACTAAGAATACAATTGCGAATTACTTAAGACTTGTACACAGTCATGGCTGGTGGAATGAGAGTGAGCTACCCCTGTCGGGTTACATAAAGGGTTTCATTCAGAATTTTGTACAGATTTCCGAGTTCGACAAGATGTACCTGACGAAGGTTGGAGATTACATCGGCCGAAACGTTGTGAAAATAACATCCAAGATGTGAACAGTAATCCGAATAATCCAAACTAAATTGTAGTCCAAAAGGAATCAATCTTGAGGTAACGTGTTCCACAGATGGAATGTTCACATCCAGTTGGATCTATTCCATTAACTTGCACCATAATTCGATTTGTGAAGTTACGAATGCCCTTTTCAGTTACGGGTTAAATAACATTTTCAATGAATCGTTTAGGATAGATATTTGGTTTTAACATTAAATATTCCAGAAAGGGTTGATATGCCATAAAACATACGAACCAAACCAAAAAACAAACATTTTCTTCCTCTTTCTTTTTCTATTTTATCTTCTTTCTAATTTGTCTAATGCTTTCATCGAATAGTTTCAGTTTTTAATACATTTATGTAAATTTTTTTTATTCTGTCAATCTTTCCTGCACTTCCTTACTTTAAATTTTTATAACACTTTCCTTTTGAATTCACTTTTCAAACTCGATTCTAATCAGACAATCTTTTCCTCTTTCGATTTTGTACCTTCGCACTTTTTCTTCTTCCTCTTCATCTTCCAACCTCCAAGCTTCTTCCATTCAATTTCTTTTCTAGTTCATCTGACCTCTACTGACATGATTTCTATTCACTTCTCACAAACATAAGAATCAGGTCGGACTTCTTTCATTGGTCGTCTTTAAAATCTATTACATATGTCTGTGTAATTCCAGATTCAGATTTTACAAAGAAATCAGATCTTATAGAAATTAACGTTTCAACTGTGCGACAACTAAGAAAAATATAATAAAAAGGAAAATGCGTTACACATTTTGTAAAAAATCGGCTCCAAACTCAAATAAAATAAAATAAGAGAATATATATTTTTCAGCCAATGAGAAGAGCCAAAAATATTTCCATCAAAAGCATAAAAGAATCTGTTAAACTTTTGGAGCCAATCCACTCAAAGCCTTTCTCACACTATATAAGAAATAAACATTTCTTATCTTCGGTTCAGTATACAGTAAGTCGTCACTACGATAACAAACGATGACGTTTAGTAGTTTGAACACACATATACACACCCCTCTTGTGAAATACTCGCTACTTGCAACAACTCGTGGGAGAATAATACACACAAGCTGAACTACTGACACAATCAGCAGGAGCCTGTCACTTGCTGAGTTTATTTCAACCGAAATATTCTGAATGAAATTCTATTGTCATACAGACATTTGAATTCTCTATACTATTACCTTCTGACGGTTGTAAATAAATATTTTTTAATTTGCATGAATTGCATTAATAATTAATTTAATGTATATTGATAGTTCTATACTACACTTTGCACAAGTTCACTTTTCTTTATATTGAAAGAAAATCCAATAAAAGAATGAGTATTAGTAGCTTCTTGATGATTTTATTTATTTCAAGGTAGCTGAACCTACCCGGTATTGCCAGGGAGTCTTTTGCATTTAATTCTTTTCTTTTTAATTATATCATTTTTTTACCAAAGCCCCAATATGAGAGTATATATATATATATATATATATATATATATATATATATATATATATATATATATTTTTAATTTTTTAATTTTTTTAATTTTTTAGTTTTTTAACGGCCTTAATTTTTGAAATGTTAAATTTCTTTCCTTCTTCTTCTCTTTCTCTATCCCTCCACTTCATTCTCTCCAAATATGATCTGAGGTTAAGATCGGATTCTAACTCTGCCTGATGAGATCTCAGTTTATAGTAACTGTTGATCGATAACATCGACATGCCAGTGTCGCAGATTTTGTACATGTCTGTGTAAATAAAATTATCATATATATATATATATATATATACATTTCATTTTGTTCACCCTAAACAAGGCATATTTCCACTGAAGCATAAGGGGCTACTGTGATGAGGCCAGATTTAGCGGGGGGGGGGGGGCACAATAATAAATAATGAAGACACATGTAATGTAAAGCCCTGGTAGATAGGGGCGTTAAGACCCATCGTGTTCCTTCTGAAGATAGTCCGGAAGCAGCTCGTACTGGAGGAAATAGATATGCATTAGTTAAGTAAATAAAATATACGCATACATGGCGGAAGTAAATAGCCGGAATTTTTCCCATATTGTACATGAATCTGAATGTGGATTAAGTCAGCATCAATCACTGCAAATCTCGGGATTCCACTTTCGACTGTTACTCGAATGGTTGAACAAGTATTATTTACCTCCTCTTCAGGAGGTTAGGCACAAGGCCATTTTTATCTTACTCCCACAAGATGTGACCCAAGGTCGAGTCAGAAAGTGGGGCTTGAAAAGCCAGCGCCCGAGAGGTGAGCACTCTGGCCATTAAAAATTGCCTGGGCAGTCCCGTCGGCATTCCCCGGTAGGGGCGCCTCAGGCAGTAAGCAATAAACTTACTCCTCCCCAAAGAGTGGAGGCAAAGCCTGGGAGAGTGGACCTCCTAAAACTGCACAGGACAGATCCATAGACCGGCATAAATCAAGCCCCGAAGGCCAAGACAATACTAGTCTATGGGGTGCAGTATCCATCGGAACAGATACTACACTTTGATCTTGGCCAAAATGCCGAAAGGTCGACCAGGAGCATCTGAGAGTTGTTAATGATAATATGCGTGTCTATTTACTTCTTTCATGTCTGTATATTTGAAGTTACAATTGTTATTCTTCGCTGCCTAAGGAAAGAAACAACAGAACAGCGTCTCTCTCTGGCTCTTAGCAGTTTCAGAAACTATATAGCAATGTCAAGAAAAGAAGAAAGAGAACAGGAGGACATATGGAAAGAAGGAAGAAAGAAAAACGCATGTAAAGTCTGGTTTTTATTGGAGGAGAGAAAAACGAAGTTTAAAAAAAGAAAAGAAAAGAATTATCTCATAGTAAGAGAAAAAGTTAATTTTAAAAATGAAACCAACTAATAACAAGCAAAGTGTATTTTTCTGGGTCTATTGGTCTTCCATACTTATTGAACTGTGCAGTACATATTAAACATCACAATTGCTTTCCAAAACGAGGTAGTCTACAACTTGTGATTTAGCACAGAAATTAAAAAAGGGAAAATTGATTTTTTTTTTGCCAACAATTTATTCTAATTTTGGTTGAAGTCTTCGAAGCAATTACTTTCTCTCCTTTTTAATAATAACTTTTCATTTTTTAAGAATAGAATTTTGTGATTTTAATATTTGAACTCGAGCAGAAAATAAAGGTCGAAATAAAAATAGTTCATGACAAAATTTAGTTATTATTGGATCTTTTTAATCATCTTAAGACACTTTGTATGCCTGTGATTTTTTAAAAGTTTTATTTTTAGATTTAGTATTTATTATCCAGATATCATTTTCCAGGAAAGAAATGAAAAGGTGGATGAAGGCAGTATAATAAGAACTAATGTCATAAGTTACCTCCCTTGCTAAAAATGATCTCCTTTAACTAAAAACATATAGATAATTGTACCTCTCTTATTATACTAAATGTGAGTTACTCAACGTTTGTTTCCCTAAGGCTTTTTTCCTATATAATTTACTAATACAAAATACATGCTAAAATATTCCTCAGTTCTGGGATTGAGATATATTTAGAAAAAGTTGTTTTAATTTTTCTAATTAGCCGTCATTTATAATTAACGGAACAAGTACCCATCTTTCTCTTAGCTATCAGGTGTGAAATTTTTTTTTTGAGGCTGGAGGGAGGGAGGGAGGGAGGGTAGGAGTATTGACCACAACAAAATCTCCCCTCTCCCTTACCTCACCCTTTTGACTATTTCTTTCACACTCTTACCCACCCCCCGCTTATTTTCAAGTTATCTTCATTTCTTCAAATCTTTTTCTAAAACTATGATACCACCTACATACCAAACACACAGAGTTCCCCCCTTCCCTCCTCTTTCCCCAGCCCCTCAAAATCCATGCTACACCTCACCACGACAAAAACATCAGCCCCCCTTTTCTCTCTTCCCACCCTAAGGAAAATTCACTAATACTCTCACCCTTTCCCTTTTTTCACTGCTGCCTTAATGGTACCGACTCAAAGCTTTCCATATTCATTTCACTCTTCGCCACTACTGACTTCTCGCAGCCTGGACCCTCGTCAAGCGCTCTTAGTAGCCACGGCTACTACTTTTCCTTATCAACCCATCATGTCAACCCAATATTTCGATGTACTTTTATGACATTTTTCTTTAAATTATCATCCTGAGGAAGTCTTACAATAAAGACGAAACGTTGATGAATATATAAAAAAATATCTCTTGGTTTTTCTTTTTTCATTTCCCATTACGTCGGATTACTCTCATCCTTCCTTTCTCATATATATATATATATATATATATATATATATATATACTAAGCGTAATGCTATTGAGCACAAAGAATAAGGGGGAATCTAACCAAATACAATTTTACACATTTATTTAAAGGTTGACAAGTACAAATGGACATGTAACACAACATAAAAGAACATAAAATGTACATAGTTGTTACTTACAACTCGTGGTGGAACTCTATCAGGCGCGGTAGGTTATACATCACTGTAAAGGCCAGAGCTTCTTCATATTAGGAGGCACGTGGAATTATGTCTAGCCATGGTAACATTTATTTGTAAAATATAAATATTACAAAATGTGCCACAAGGCCGAAAAAGGCGGTTGGGGAGAATGTTGACCTAACTAACATAAGTTAACCTAACTAGTCACACTCACCAAAACAAATTCACTCCATGATTAACCTACTTAAGACCCAAAAATGACAGTATGAATATGAAATGGGAAGTTGGGAAATAAAAATGTTATATACATATGAATGAAATATATACAATGACAACAATTTGAGTGTTAGTATAAGAACCTCCCACTAAAGCAGATACATAGTTTTGCCACTCGAAAAAAGGTGATGCAGGTCCCCAAAGTTTTATTTCTTACACTTCTTTCGAAATTACGAAAGCAGACCTGCATCTCTGACAAAACAGAAAATCTGTCACCTAATGGGGGTCGAGAATGGGAATTATAAAATAAAAGTGGAAAAAACACAAAAATAAACGGGATGGGGAAGGACAAAAATTAAAAAGGGGCCCTATGACATCTTTAATACACTAGCTAAGTTTTTAAAAAATGGGGGAGGGGACAAAACATAACCTACTCTTGTCTAACCGAGTCAAATAAAAGGGTCAGTGTTCGTTTCGACTACCCAATATTCAGTCTAAGGCACGTCTTAGTACTACTCAAGATTAGCTCCATTCACTCGACACAAACGTGCAACTTTCACCCAATTTTCGGTGAAATTTGCCGGAGGGAGTTTCACCCTCTCCAGCCTGATACACATTCTCAGACGATGTTTGAAAACGAGGACAAGCTGGGGAGCAGTGAAGGTCTCTTCCCCGTAAACTTTCTTTCTGTAGTGTCGACCAAATCACGCCTCTCATAACAGCCAGTAAGCAAAGAAACTCATAGTGTTCCTCTCACTTCATGGTCGGCATCCAATTGCAGCAAGTCCAAAAAGACTCCAGAACAAAGAAATGTCCGTTTAACATGCAGAACCGTGTAGCTTTCAACTAACTCACACAGCGGGCGAACGATAGCGCAAGAACAGAAAGTATGACTGATTGTTTCCTCCCAGTCACTTCATCAGACACAACACGGTGTTTCAGTTAAGCCCGCTTCGTAAAGTCTTTTGCCGACCCAGAGTGCATTACTTATTATTAGCCAGGTGAGTGATTCCTCGTAATTATCAAAACATTTCAACTCAGGTGCCCAAGGCCAGTTCAAGCGAAGTTGTTCCTTCGTAAGACCGAACTCCTCAGTCATATCGTCTCGAACAGCCATGGTGAATTCGAATATCTCTCTCTGATCCTTTTATTGGTTCTTACCAAGAGAAATAATGTCACCGGTGTCTAGTGACACCAGTGTAATTCTCAGTTTGTTCCCCTACATGTGCCTCTATAAACCAAAAACAATTATGTAATTTGGATGGCAAAATAATTAGTCTCTTTTACATCTATGTAACAATAGTAATAATAATATAGAAGTAAAGAGATATATTATTTTTAGAAGAATCTCTTAAAAGATACGTACACAGTTTATGAATTTTGATATGAAATCAAAGTAGAATAAATAGTGATAGTAGCTGTGACCCAACGGGTCACGTGTACATCTAGTAGTTATCTATGTTTGTAAAAAACTATTCTAAGCTGAAGAAAACTTTAATAACTCTATCGTGCTCTCATGTTTTTTTTTATTACAGTTCGTATTTTGCCGTTTGTTAGTTTTGATTCACATCTTTGTATAGATTTAAAAAAATTTTTTTTTTTTTTTTTTTTTTCGTTTTATTATTTTTCTAAATACAGTTTTATTTAGCCATTTAAACAAAATAAGAAACAAATATATTACACTGATCCATTCGGTGAACAATTAAACTATAAGATTAATAATTCAATAAATAATTAATAAATCCCTTATTCGTCACTTGGACAATTGTTTAGATTTGTATGTCTAACCTTTACGTTACATGTATTTCAATATCTTAACAAATCATGACCTGAGATAAATGAATATTTAATTTTTGAAATAAAATATTAGCAGTCAATAAAATTAATTAAAAATAATTGAAATAAAATATGTTTGCTGAATTTTTTGTTCAAAAAATATTTACAAAATCAAGGTTTTGATTGTTTGGCCAAAAGGAGGAGGAACGTAGTATACTTAATAGATAGATAATTTTAAACTTTTTTTTTTACAGACAAATAATAATTTAATGAGACAGATACAGACATAAGTAGATAGAGAGGGGGAGAGAAAGAAAGAGAGAGTCGACAGATGACGATTAGAATGAAAGTGACACCGCCATTACTGACATAGCGTTGCCACGAACGATAGCCAGGGAGATATGTTGGAACAACCAGGCTGACTCACGGGGCTCGTACCTAGACGTTGAAATCCTCCGTCCAATGACCTGAGATTAAATATGTTATGCTTGCAATTGTTACTTATTTTCAGCTATGACCGATAACATGTTCTACCTACAATGTTCTATATGACTATCTTTACCCTTGATAAGTTGTGATTCTTTAGTAAAAACAAATCCTGCAGCTGTAAAACGTGTAATGGATTTAACGAATACTAGATGATTTCGTTTTTATTTAATTATTTTAAACCATAAAAGTAGCAATAAAAATGATTATTTAAATGTATACTTAGTAAACTGAAAAGCTACGGCATCAAAGGGCAAGCAAGGGGTTGGATCGAAGCCTTCCTACAGAACCGTGTCCAACGAGTGTCAGTGAACGGGCATGTCTCCAGGTAGGCTGATGTCACAAGTGGCATACCACAGGGCAGTGTCCTCGGACCGTTGTTGTTTGTCATCTTCATTAACGACTTGCCAGATGAAATCAAGAGTGTGTCATGCATATTTGCCGATGACACAAAAATCTATAGCAAGGTTACAACGGAAGAGGACAGAGCCGCACTGCAGGATGACATAGAAAGGCTCTCTAAATGGTCAGCAGATTGGCAGCTAAAATTTAATACCTCGAAATGAAGAGTTATACACTTTGGACATAACAACCAAAGGAATATATATCTCATGAAGGACAATGAAGGAAATGACAAAGAAATTGGTGCTTCAGATATTGAAAAAAACCTGGGTGTATACGTAGACAACAAACTGTCATTTCATCATCATGTCAATGAAACTGTAAAGAAAGCAAACCGTACACTTGGGACAAAAAAACGAACGTTTGTTAGCAGAGACAAGACCGTGATCAAGAAGCTCTACACCATCCTTGAGTACAGAAATGCACCATGAGTCCATCAGTTTGTCGGTGATATTGACAAGGTTAAAAAAGTCCAGCACCGAGCCACGAAATTGTGCCCTACACTTGTGGATCTGCCATACGAAGATAGGCTGAGGCACATGAAGCTCCCGTCCATGTACTATAAGGGAATGTGGAGATATGATCCAGACGTTCAAGATCCTCACAGGCAAAGACAACATGGACCAGGAGAGACTGTTACCCCTCAGCAAGATCACCGGGACAAGATGTCACAACCTGAAACTGGAAAAGGAGCACAGTAGGCTAAACATCAGAAAGTATTCCTTTGGGATACGAGTTCTGAACAATTGGAATTCTCTGCCAGACTGGGTCATCGACGCAACAGACATAAACGACTTTAAGTGCAAGTTAGACCAACATTGGCTTCACAGACAATATTCAGTCAAACCTGTGCACGAACTGGTATAGTAGACAAGAGGGAAAGGAACGGGAGTTACAGGCACAAGCCTTTTTCCCAAATATATGTTATGTTAAACCTTTTTTAAATACATTCTGTACTGAGATATTCTTCATTTCATTTTTGTTTTGTTTTGTTTTATGAAACGAATAGGATCCATTTTTAAAGAAAGAACTTTACGTTCTAATATGTTTCAGTCATTTTATGGATCTAACCCTTAGTGACCCCAAATGGAATCGAGGGGAAATTTCAATAGTGTCGAGATTCTGTGAAAAATGTAATCCTTATTGAAACTTATTTGAATGTTCTAACTATTAACATATCGATTTTTATAACACACAAACATCGACTTTTATATAGAGACAGATTATATCTCTTTTGGTGTTTTAATAGCATGCATAAAAAAAAGTGTCCGTTCTAATTCAGCATTTATTTATATTATGTAAAATAGCAAATGTATGCGCCTTCTAGGTTCAAGTAGTCAACATTCAAACATTGCAAGTATTCAAACATTGACTTTTATATATAGAGAGATTATATCTCTTTTGGTGTTTTAATAGCATGCATCATAAAATTTGTCCGTTCTAATTCAGCATTTGTTTATATTATGTAAAATAGCAAATGTATGCGCCCTCCAGGTTCAATTATTTAATAGAATTTGTAACAGATTGTGACCATAAAGAGGAACACTCACCATCAAGAAAAAGAATGAAGTGCTTCGCATGTCGAGTCTGCAGATTTAAAAAGGGCTTCTCTTCATAGGTGAAGGTGTTTATGGTGGTCTCCGATTTGCATATGTGGGTATCAACTGATATAAATGAAGAGGACAGCTGTGAAGGAGGGGGGAGCGATTTGGATTGGAGAGATAAAGGCAGAGAGAAAGTGGGTTGCCCGAGATTCGGTTGGAAATTGAATTACAGTCAAAACTTTTGGAGAGAAAGGCAGAGAGAAAGTGGGTTGCACGAAATTCGGTTGGAAATTCAATGGCAGTCAAAACTTTTGGAGAGAAAGGCAGAGAGAAAGTGGGTTGCACGAAATTCGGTTGGAAATTGAATTACAGTCAAAACTTTTGGAGAGAAAGGCAGAGAGAAAGTGGGTTGCACGAAATTCGGTTGGAAATTGAATTACAGTCAAAACTTTTGGAGAGAAAGGCAGAGAGAAAGTGGGTTGCAAGAAATTCGGTTGGAAATTGAATTACAGTCAAAACTTTTGGAGAGAAAGGCAGAGAGAAAGTGGGTTGCCCGAGATTCGGTTGGAAATTGAATTACAGTCAAAACTTTTGGAGAGAAAGGCAGAGAGAAAGTGGGTTGCACGAAATTCGGTTGGAAATTCAATGGCAGTCAAAACTTTTGGAGAGAAAGGCAGAGAGAAAGTGGGTTGCACGAAATTCGGTTGGAAATTGAATTACAGTCAAAACTTTTGGAGAGAAAGGCAGAGAGAAAGTGGGTTGCACGAAATTCGGTTGGAAATTGAATTACAGTCAAAACTTTTGGAGAGAAAGGCAGAGAGAAAGTGGGTTGCACGAAATTCGGTTGGAAATTGAATAACAGTCAAAACTTATTTTTATTATTCTTTTATTTTTTTGGCACAGTTAGTTAACAGAGATAAGTAATATAACATTCCAAATGTTTATAATATTTCGTCACAACTTACATACATTACTCATTATTATATATAAACTCTGTGGAATTTCCGTTGTTAGACCTCGTCAGCATAAAAGCTTGTGTAATGAATAAACATTAGCAGATTATACAAATCGTTTTTTCCAGACTGATTAAGTAGATTGGGTATCCGTGAGTATTCGCTCTATGCATATTTCCGTTGACCTGTACAACTACAGCGTGCGCAATCCAGGAATTTCCAATATGACCTCGAATATTTTAAGGTTTATGGGAAATAGAATCAATGAATCAAGATCGAAATCTCTCCGAGACTGCTTGCATTCAGATTTGTACTAATGCTGTTAGCAAAGTTTGAATGCACGTCTCCTCGTGATATGTCCTGTCACAAAGATGTATCAACAAATATATTGTCTTATCACTGGCATGTCACCATGATTTTGAGATAAGTGAGCGGTTGAATGAATTCATTGTTTGGGGAGATATGAATTTATACAGATACTGAAAAGTATTTATTTACTGTCCCTCAAAGGGTCAGGCGAGGTTGTGAAAAGCCAGTGTATTAAGAGAAGTGAACTCTGGCCGACAAAACATGTCTGAGCAGCCCCGTCGGCATTCCCCAGTAGGAGCGGCTCAATAAACTAACTTCTAAATTAAGGAATGCATACGGCCTCATACACTACAGAATATACGAATCGTTGAGGAGACAAAGAAGAATATTATATATGTCTCGAATTCGGCGATTTGCCACTAGGAGAATTTATGAACAAGTTCTTTTGCGGTTGAATCTTGTGTGAAAAAAATATAAGTCTGAACATACCTACATACATACGGCTTGAAAGCCGTACTGATAAAAACATTTAGTCGCATTTTGAATTTAAGTTCACGTACGTAAACAAGAAGGTTAAATCACACGATCGCAATGCATCCTAAACTTGAAGCCAATTATCTCCTTTGGAGATATTTCTGGTTGCAAAGCACTTTTATAGAAAAATAGCTGAAGCATCTACATTAAGTGAAAGATTATAATTATTATGTTGCAAATTGATTTCTCTTATTTAGCTTTATTAAACCGAGAAGTAACCATTATTATTATCACTCTATATAATACTAAAACTTTGTGAGTTTTGTAGTTTTGCATTTTTTATCTGCAAGAACAAATGATAAAACATTATTGGCTATTACTGAGTATCCTTAATGATAATAAAAGCAAGCAAATTATGTCAATTATAAGTTATGTCACTTACAACTTATACGTTCAAAAACTACTAAATAAAATTGCACTGAATTGAGTATGAAGCATCCTTGAGATGTTGGGAGTGTCATAAGTATATAGCAATGTTAATATTACTACTGCTAATACTAAAAACAATAAACACTTTAAATTTCGCACCTATTTCTTAAAAATAACACCAAATTTAGCATTAAGCACTTTCACCATGCCAAGTTTGTCATTAGTGGGGTAAACTTCTACTACTACTACTAAGAAGAAGAAGAAGAAGAAGAAGAAGAAGAAGATTTATGAGTCCAAAACTATTGATAAAAATTCCACCAAAGTTAGCATGAAGCACCCTTTATATACAGGGTGGGCAAAAATAATGGTCCTATTTTTAAAAATTCATAACTTTTTTATTTATTGATTTAAAAAAAAATTTTTTTAGAATAAGTAAAGGACTCCTTCCGAAGCAAGCATGAGCCGTATTAGCCCTAAGGAACGTACCCTCATTTAGAAAACATTATTTTGACTTAAAAAACTCAAAACAGTGTAAAAAACAATACTTTAGTTTTTGTAAGTTTTAAGAAGTGTTTTTCGGCTAAAATTTGTTTTGTTTATTTCAAAAAATCTCGGAAGGGTCAGTCTACACACACATAAAGTTTGGTGAGTTTAACTTTTATTTTGTGGAAATTATTCAAATTCAAGTTATTCAAATTTAAAGATACGACCCTTATTTTGGCCCACCCTGTATAAGTTTGTCACAGGAGACTCACCATTATCAAAAAGTAAAAGTAAAGTTGTTGACCATAGTTTAGGGAAATCCGAAATCACCCTTTACATTAACTACCACACCAGGGTGGAGTGAAGGGTGCCACTTTTTTACCAGGATTGGTCCACTTATCCTTGATACTCACCTTATAATGTTTAGCAAGAGGCCATTAAGTACGATTTTTTCAGTCTTTGGCATGAATCGACCAAGGATGAACCCCTGGTCTCCCGGCACATTAGCGAACACTCTTACTATTATGCTAAATGGTTCGGTATGGATCATCATTATACTAATGCTATAATTAATACTACTACTACTACTACTACTACTACTACTAATAATAATAATAATAATAATAATAAACACTGTGTTCAAAACTATTAATCAAATTTCCATCTTGGCAAGAAAAGATATTTCATTGCATACAATTGCACTAAATTAGCTATAACATGCTCTGGGGATACCGAGTGCAGTACAAATATGAATACTATAATTATAATATTTAAATGAAGCCTGACAGCCCTCTGAAAAAGCTAGACGAAAAGCGAGCCTTTGTGCGACTTTTTTGGCAAGTTGAATAAATGAAAAAAAAAGGAACTGACGCCCAATTTTATGTTGAAGTGGCCCTGAGTCTTTAGAGAAATTTGCAACGCCAAAAAGACGTGCATCTTTAATTGTAATTTAATTCGTTAATTTAAGTAAGGGCGACTTAGAGTCTAGTTTCTGTTGAGGGCCGTTCAGGGTTTATTTAAGTATCTTAATTACAAATTTTCATATTATTAAATTCAGCATCTCTGAGGCTCTTTATGCACAATTCAGTGCAATTCTATTCAATAGTTCTGATGTACATAAGTGTTTATAATAATTATTATTTAGTATCATTATTAGTATGTGACTTTTTCATCTGCTATGTGTTCTTCATGTTTAAATTTAGTGCAATTCTACTTAATAGTTCTGATGTACATAAGTGTTTATAATAATTATTATTTAGTATCATTATTAGTATGTGACTTTTTCATCTGCTATGTGTTCTTCATGTTTAAATTTAGTGCAATTCTACTTAATAGTTCTGATGTACATAAGTGTTTATAATGATTATTATTGAATATCATTATTAGTATGTTACTTTTTCCTCTGTTATGTGTTCTTCATGTTTAAATTTAGTGCAATTCTACTTAATAGTTCTGATGTTCATAAGTGTTTATAATAATTATTATTTAGTATCATTATTAGTATGTGACTTTTTCATCTGCTATGTGTTCTTCATGTTTAAATTTAGTGCAATTCTACTTAATAGTTCTGATGTACATAAGTGTTTATAATAATTATTATTTAGTATCATTATTAGTATGTTACTTTTTAATCTGCTATGTGTTCTTCATGTTTAAATTTAGTGCAATTCTACTTAATAGTTCTGATGTACATAAGTGTTTATAATAATTATTATTTAGTATCATTATTAGTATGTGACTTTTTCATCTGCTATGTGTTCTTCATGTTTAAATTTAGTGCAATTCTACTTAATAGTTCTGATGTTCATAAGTGTTTATAATAATTATTATTTAGTATCATTATTAGTATGTTACTTTTTAATCTGCTATGTGTTCTTCATGTTTAAATTTAGTGCAATTCTACTTAATAGTTCTGATGTACATAAGTGTTTATAATAATTATTATTTAGTATCATTATTAGTATGTGACTTTTTCATCTGCTATGTGTTCTTCATGTTTAAATTTAGTGCAATTCTACTTAATAGTTCTGATGTACATAAGTGTTTATAATAATTATTATTGAATATCATTATTAGTATGTTACTTTTTCCTCTGTTATGTGTTCTTCATGTTTAAATTTAGTGCAATTCTACTTAATAGTTCTGATGTTCATAAGTGTTTATAATAATTATTATTTAGTATCATTATTAGTATGTGACTTTTTCATCTGCTATGTGTTCTTCATGTTTAAATTTAGTGCAATTCTACTTAATAGTTCTGATGTACATAAGTGTTTATAATAATTATTATTTAGTATCATTATTAGTATGTGACTTTTTCATCTGCTATGTGTTCTTCATGTTTAAATTTAGTGCAATTCTACTTAATAGTTCTGATGTACATAAGTGTTTATAATAATTATTATTGAATATCATTATTAGTATGTTACTTTTTCCTCTGTTATGTGTTCTTCATGTTTAAATTTAGTGCAATTCTACTTAATAGTTCTGATGTTCATAAGTGTTTATAATAATTATTATTTAGTATCATCATTAGTATGTGACTTTTTCTTCTGTTATGTGTTCTCTATGTTTAAATGTTGTGCAATTCTCAGCAATAATTTTGTAGGCTGTACGTGTTTATCATTATTTATTCACTCGAAGTTCTCACACAAGACTTTATAAGCGACTGCTTTATAAGCAACTGCTTTATAAGCAACTGCTTTATAAGCAACTGCTCACTGGCAACAAATCTCCTCAGATTTCCAGCACTCTCTGCCTCTTTCGATAACCAGTGTATTTACATCATTATATTGACTTTTCACTGGCAACGACACTTGGATTTCTCTGAAATTTGAGTTGTAAGAAGCCTTCCCTAGATTCTAGTACTCTCTGTACCCTTCCAGTATAGATCTGTTTGGTACTCTCCCTCCTCGATCTTTCCATCCTCCTTGACCCTTCACAACCACTATTATTATTATTATTATTATTATTTGTACTCATTTGGAGTTCTCACACAAGTCATCATCAGTGATTGCTCACTAATAATCACCGGTGGTGTTCCCTGGAGTCTGAGTGACAAAAAGTTTTCCCAGATTTCCAATACTTTCCACCTCTTGATAACTATTGCAAATAACTTTGCGTCATCACAACAGACGCTTACCATCGATTTCTTGCTGGCAACAACCATTGGTCTTCTCTGAGATTTGGATGGCAATAAATCTCTCCAAGGTCCTAATCCTTTCCGCACTCTTCCAGTGGAGGTACGGGTAGTGCTCTCCCTCCTCGGTCTTTCCATCCTCCTTGACCCTTCACGACTATTTTGTGTGGTATCTGCCGGGGCTGGTGCCATCACTTTTTGGGGGGAGGGGGACAGTTTGTGAAATTTCTTGCAGTTTCTGTTCCTTGGTTTCATGTGGTGGTGTTCTTTCTGTGTTATTATTATTATTATTATTATTATTGTTATGAATAGCAGTATTTTGATCCACCATGATAAATTTGGCATCCTAATAGTTCTTTATGAAAGATTTATTGCAATTCTGATCAATAGCTATGGAGTCTTGTTTCTAGTATTGGCAATAATCAACTTATTGACATGTAACCCAATTCCAAATTTGGTCCAATGCTACCAAGTATTTTCAGAGTGTCCTTTCAACCCATTCGCTCCAATCCTCTAATAGTATTATTCATCAATCCAATTGACAATTTCATTCACCCTTATCCTAGAGTGACCTTTAGAAAGTGATGAGCGGTGACTCATTAATAGATAAAAAACGTGTGTATTCTTGCTGTAAACTGAAAGATGAACAAGATTTTACAGTCAAAATGTAAGCATTTAGCTACACTTTTCTGAGGTGTGTTTTTAATATCAGATATTGGACAAAATCTCCAACAAGAAGTTGTTAGGTGAAACAAATCTTATGAAAGAGTTGGTTTGGATGAGCCTTGTCTGCCAAACTGGATCTGGAATGCATTGAATACAAGGAAGAAAATAAGGATAGCCCAAAAAAAGCAGAAACTATGACACTGACGTACGACTAAAGAGAAGAGGACACCACTGGACCTGGACAGAGAACAAGAGAAAGAGAGAGAGAGAGAGAGAGAGAGAGAGACAGAGGAACCACTGGACAGGGAGAGAGAGAGAGGGATCACTAGAAAGTGGGAAAGAGAGAAATACTTGACATATGCAGAGAGATAGAGAGAGGGGAGAAAGGGAGAGGGTAAACTACTGGACATAGGCACAGAGAGAGAAAGAGAAATACTGGACATATGCAGAGAGAGAGAAAAAGAGAGAGACGAAATCACTAGATATAGGCAAAGCTAGGGACCATTTGATAGAGAGATAAAGTGGGGATCACTGGTCAGAGAGATAGAGAGAAATACTTGACATATGCATAGAGAGAGAGATGGGGGAGAGGATAAACCACTGGACATAAGCAGAGAGAGAGAGAGAGAGAGAGAGAGAGAGAGAAATACTGGGCATTTGCAGAGAGAGAAAGAGAGAGGGGAAATCACTGGATATAGGCAAAGCTAGAGACCATTGGACAGAGAGATAGAGGGGGGATCACTGGTCAGAGAGATAAAGAGAGGGATCACTGGATAGTGAGAGAGAGAGAAATACTTGACATATGCACAGAGAGAGATAGAAAGTGAGATGGGGGGGAGAGAAAGGGTAAACCACTGGACATCGGCAAAGAGAGAGAGAAAAATAAATACTGGACATATGCACACAGAGAGAAAGAGAGAGGGGAAATCACTGGACATAGGCAAAGATAGAGACCATTGGATAGAGAGATAGAGAGGGGGATCACTGGTCAGAGAAATAGAGAGGAGAAACCACTGGACATAGGCAGAGAGAGAGAGAGAGAAAGAAAAAAAGAAAGAGAGAGGAGGGCTAAATTATATTAGGTGCAGATTTACTCTCGATGCAAAAGCCTTAAAGTAAATAGATTACATTTATTACAGGAATAAAACAGAATTAAATTTATTCTACTAAAACAAATGACAAGTCCATAATTGCAGATATGCTTTCACATTTTCGCAGTTTTCACCATTTTAGTATTTAAAAAAAAAATTGTTTTGAAGTAGTCTGCCACAACCTTATTTTTATTGTTTTGAAGTAGTCTGCCACAACCTGAGTAAGTTTTATTCATACAAAGTCAAGGATACGTCCTTGACACTCAATCCAACAGAGTCTGAGTCATTTTTGAGTAGGTGATAACCTTGCATTTGTCGAGCTGAGGTATGCTTCTGTGCAGTTCTAGGAGGCCCACCCTCCCAGACGTTACCTTCTCTCTTTGAGAAGGGGTTAGTTTATTGCTAATCGCCTGATGCGCCCCCTACCGGAGAATGCCGACTGGGCTGCTCAGTCATTGTTTGACAGCCAGATGTACACACCTCTTCTGTGCTGCCTTTTCAATCGTCACAATCTAACCTTGTGTCACACCTTCTTCCGGTATGGAGGCGGAGGTAAAAACCTACTAGCACTTATTAAACGGTCTAAGGATATGTTAGTAGTAGTATGAAGCCACCTTGGAATATTTCAACGACTATACTGATATTTTTTAAAATCAACTTGGAAAATTAATTTTCCAAAGACAAGATTTATCCAATATTTGTTTTATTGAATTTTCCGATGAATAACAGATTACAAAGGATATCTACCCAACATAGTTGTGCCAATCAAAACCATTGAAATGAAGGTGGTTTAAGCGCCAAAGGAAAGCAACAATCTTTGTTATGACTGTAGCCATTTTATGTCAAGTGAAGCTCTTAATTATTGAACGAACGTTGGGATTATCCGCAAATCCTTTTGAAATTGGATTTGAAGAAGTTGAAATAGGCTAAGTTACTGATATTCCCTAAGCTTAGTTTGGCTCAAGGTCAAATATATGAAGAATTTAAAGAGGATTTCTCTTATTACCATACAGAATCTTTAAGGGACATAGTTGCTTTCAGTTTCTCCAAATAATGCTAGCTTACAAAATTAAAAGCTATGTTCTGTGAAGACTTTCATGTGAGTGCTTGTAAGAATAACATTTTAGAAATTACTTAACACTCCTACCCCCACGTGGCTAATGAAATGAGAACAATCTACATTATTAAATATAGATTCCGAAATCTGAAAAGATGCACCTGAAGAAGATTGGAGGTTGCATGGGCTGAGAGAGAGGCCTCTATTCAGTCTCAAGAAAGAGACAATGGATACCTGCTGTAATGGTGTCTACATGAGGAGTCAAATGTGAAGCAAGGGTTGTGTAATGCACAATCCCCAACCACACCTCTCCTGAATCGGCACTGGAAACAAGTGGAGAGCACATACAGCACCTGGTATGGTCAAATAGTCACCCATTTTAGTACTGACCAGGCTCAATGTCGCTTAACTTTGGTGATCTAATGGTAACTGGTATGTCGAGAGAAATCTTTCTTGACCGAGGCAATAAAATTTTTTCAGCAAATCCAGAGTGCCCCTTTTTTGGAGAGCTGGATTTTCCGTACATTAAAAACTGACCTTGTGTCTAACTCTGCCCTCGTGGGAAGGCAAGTAAATAGGAACAATGCACTAAGATTTTGTTAACTGTTTATTACGTAGTGCCTTTTTGATAAGTGGTCTCAAAATGGGGTATCATCTACTGCTTCATTCCAATGGCAAGGAGAAGCCCAGAACGACTAGAAACAATGCCGAGATAAGCAAAGAACTCTCCCACATACAGCTACTAGTATTCCTAAATAGTCACTCATTCTAATACTGACCAGGCTCAACGCTGCTTAACTTCGGTGATCTAACTGGAACCGGTGTGTCAATGTGATTGGCTCGAAACGTTGTGAAAATAACAACTTAGATGAGTATAGTAGTCCGAACAATTAAATAACACAGAATATAACGAAGAGTTGAGAAGAATAAAATACGAATTGTGTGTAGTGAAAAACATGACAAGATATTACACATCGAAATAAGCGACTTCATTCTGTGTGCATCATCTGTCGGCAGAAGCAAAAACGTTTATATCGATTCTCTCTTATAGGTAACCGATAGAAATTTTAGTTTCATCTCATCCAATCGCTAGTACCCCAGGTAAGATAAAAGCTGACTCATGAATTGCCAGGCAAATGGTGTTTAGCATGGGGTGTGAAGTGCATTCATTCGACCCATAAATTGGCAACCTATGACCAACTGATAGGACTCTTCTCCACCTTGCTTTTCATCGAAGCTCTTTGAAAAATAATATCCAAACTTTCTTACATTTCAACTAATGAGGTGTTATGGACAGCCGGGGTTTTTTACCCCACCCAATAGACCGGTATTGTCTGGGCCTTCGGGTCTTGATTTACGCCGGTCTATCGGTTGTCTGTCCTGTGCAGTTCTAGGAGGTGCACCCTCCCAGGCTTTGCCTTCTCACCCTTTGAGAAAGGGGTAGTTTATTGCTAATCGCCTGAGGCGCCCCTACCGTGGAATGCCGACAAGGCTGGCCAGGCAATTTTTAAATAACCAGAGCGCTGAATTTCTCGGGCGCTAGTTTTTCAAATCCCACTTTCCCGACCTTGTGTCACATCTTACCTTGTGGGAGGAAGATAAATAGAAGGTGTTATGGACAGCAAATACAGCATATACAAAGATATAGATCATGCTTTTCTGTATACGATTAGTCACATAATGCGCTTCCACGTCCATTAAAAACAAATGAGGCAATTATGAAATACAATGAACATTTGAAAATTAACTGGTGTCACTAAGGTACCTTTATGCATGTTAAAATGAATTTACAAAACCGACTCCGCAATCTAGTAGGGGATGATCTCTTCTCGTCCCTACAGCCTCTTTTACACAGAAGATATGTTGCTAGCCTCTCTCTACTGTATTGTTATTTTCATGGTAGGCGATCGACTGAGCTTCATTCCCTGCACCCTCTAAAACATTCACAGTAAGAACTCGTCTAGTTACAACCAGAGCAAATAACTTTCCTTTCTCTCTCTCTCTATACAAAAAACGAAACGGAACTTCCATGAACAAAGTTTCTTTCCTTGAACATCCCATCTATGGAACAAAATACCATGAGGTAATCCATTCTTCTTATTTTAAAATAATTTTAATAAGTTGTTAGAATTATAAATGAATAAATTTTAAAAAGTGAATTTCGTTTTATTTATTCAAAGAATATTTACCAGCAGAGTGCTACCACTGTCGACCCAGGGAAATGTCTATCAGGCATGAGTCTGATGTATGGAAGTGAAACCTGGCCTATGAAAGTTGAGGACATGCATTACATGGAAAGAGATCATATGAGAATGATATAATGGATGTGTAATGTAATAGGCTTAGATCTGATGACCTCAGAGGAAGGTAAAATCTCAACAGTATAGGAAGATGTATGCAGAACAGGAGACTTGGTTGGTTTAGTCACATTGGAAATATGGATAAGAGTTCTTCGGTTAGTAGATATAAAACAGGTCAGTTAGAAGGGGTATGCAAAGGCAAACATTGGAGGATGTGATGAGGATGGACTTCAGAGAATACTGGATAAATAACGACCTGGCCAGAGATAGGTAAGTTTAGAAGTCAATTCCCAAAAGCCATCCAACAGATGCCAGCATGGGAAACGGATGTTAAACCGAATATGATGATGAAGTATAGAACGTACAAGACCACAGTCTAGTTGGTTGATTAATCGCAAGGTTTTACGGCATGTCAACTATCGTCAGGTCATTTTATGCTGAAACCGCAATGTTTTGTATATGATTAGTTTGTAGATTAAGTTGTTTCAATAAGCGTATATGTTGTAAATAAATAGTTTATAAGCGATAGTTTCTAGTTAACCTATATCAAAATGGATCTGTGAGTAGTGGTAAACACAACTTGTATTGGCTGAAAGGATATGTAAAAATTGTTACTTTAATAAAATGTAAATTCTAGTACATTCTTTTAAGCATAGCTTGAAAGTGGAACTGGAACAGAATAAATCCGCAAGGCTGCCAAGCTTAGAAATTGAAATTGCAGGCTGTCAGAAAACGTTAAACCCCTGCCCAATGGGAAGAAGATGATAAAATGGATGATGATGAAGATGATGAAGATGATAAAATGGATAATGATGATGCATATTATTAAATATTATATTGTTTTCGATAAATTTAAATAGAATTATTAATATATATATATATATATATATATATATATATATATATATTTAAACAATTACTGATAAGGAATAAGAAAAACTGGTTATATTTGTAAAGCTCATAGAGAAAATCTACGTTAAAAATAAGGAAAACAAACCCTTATCATTTCTGCCATAGTAGAAAATGGACATTGGGTGGGGTTTACTTTCGGCAGCCTCGCAACTCTCGCTTCCTCTCTATTTTGTCCTTTAGTCCTCACATGAGCACTCTTTCTGATAAAGGGGAAATAATTGCTGTTTTCTGGGTCGGCTGTTGTTTTCAAAGGGTCGTGCATAGAGATTTTCAATCCTCTCATAATATTCATCATCATTCAACTGTCAATCTATCCTTCTCATTAACCCTTATCCTCGAGTTGCTTTTGGGGCTTGATAAGTGGTGACTCATTTGTAAAAGAAAGAGTATAAAAAGATAATGTATAACATTTATTCTAATGTTAGCATTCGCATACTCTGTAGAAAAATGTGAAAAGTTACCAAGGTTTATTGCAGAACAAAAAAATATAATGAAAGCATTTAAGTGAATCCCCTTCTTCCAAATAAGTCGAAGAAGTCTAAACGAGATGATAAGAGGTCTTCTCTTTAGATGCTTACTATAATATTATAAGAACTTCTTGCGCAATTGGCTAGTATTATTCCTCAATCTAATCTTCAACTTGGTCATGTGAGTACATATCTTCCCCTTCTCCTCTCCCTCCAAATACTATTTTCTGCAGTTTCCCAAGTTGGTCATTTGAGTGGCAATTCAGTACATTTCTTCACCCTCTCAGACACTATTTTTTCAAAGCTGATTATGTAACTGACAATTTGATGAACAGTCTTTTCTTTTTCTTTTTTTCTCTCTCTCTCTCATAAAAATTATTCTATTTTTTGATAAACTGGTCATTTTTAAGTGTTTATCCTGTACAATTCTTTCTTCCTTTCTAGTCTTTAATCTTTTCTTTCCTTTTTCATTTCTTCTTTTTTTAATTTCTTTTTCTTCCTTTTTATTTCTTTTTCTTCATTTCTTTATCTTATTTAGCATTTCTTCTTCATTTCTTTTTTCATTTCTTATTTTTTCATTTCTTCTTTTTTCATTTCTTCGTCCTCGTTTACATTTCTTCTTTTTTAAATTTCATTTTGTTCCTTTTTATTTCCTTTTCTTCATTTCTTTATCTTATTTAGCATTTCTTCTTCCTCGTTTACATTTCTTCTTCTTTCATTTCTTCTTCATTTCTTCTTCATTTCTTTATCTTATTTAGCATTTCTTCTTCATTTCTTACTTCTTCATTTCTTCTTCTTTCATTTCTTCTTCTTCATTTCTTCTTTTTTAAATTTCTTCTTCCTTTTTATTTCTTTTTCTTCATTTCTTCTTTTTTTCATTTTTTTTTCATTACTTTTTCTTCATTTTTTTATCTTATTTAGCATTTCTTCCTCGTTTACATTTCTTCTTCTTCCCTTTGTGATTGCTCCAATGAATACTCTAGCAGCTTATCAGATCTATTACTCTTGGGAAAGGTATTAACCCGAACTCCCCTCCCCAGCTATGGGTAAAATACCAACTTGTTTTCAATTAATAATACATAATTAAACCTTTGCAATAAGAATGGTGATTCAGAATTAAATAATCCAAAAAGGGTTGATTTGCCACAAAAAGGACAAACCAAACAAAACCTGCTCCTCCTCCTCCTGTTTCTCAAAATAAAATATTTTCTTAGATCCATTAAGCCTTGAGCCAACTCAGTTCCTAACCCTAATCCCCACAGTTATTCAGCTAACTCTAATTCTCTTGTTATCTCATCTTACAGCAACACAATCTTCACACGAACTATTTTAGCTTTGGGCCGGAGAAGAGCCATCCTTTTCTTTCTAACTTCTTAATCTATCCAATATCTCACTGTTTCTCTCATGATACCAATCATCTCCCTATCGCCCCTTAAATTGATTTAAGAAAACGTTTCACTTAGACCTTCATGAATGATGATTTCTTGTTTCTTTTCTTCGTCCAAGTTCGTCACTTTTCGTCTCTTTCTCAAAGTTATCCAGCTTAAAAGTTGGTTATCACAGTGCAGTCTCTCTTTCATTTTCTCTCATTGCCTGTTAGAAATGAAATCTTTCCAACAATCAGTTTAGTTGTGATGTTGACTTAACCCTTTCGAACATCTTTCTTTCCCCTTTCCATTTATTTTTACCATGCCATTTTTTTCTATTTCCTTTTTTCTTTTCTTCATTCATCAAATGTAAAATCTTCGCTGGAATTGATTCAACCTTGGCTCAGAGGAGTCGGCTCTAACTTGTGATTGCTGCTTAAATTTGATGGAACCGCTGAAAGTGGTTAACTATTGTCTAGCAATAAAATGTTATTTCTGCATCTCTGAATTTGACTCTGCCTATGCTATCGGTGTCGAATTTAGGAGCAGACAGACTCAAACAGAGAAAGAGATAAAATCTCAAACATAGGTGAAAGAGAAGGAAAGTAGTGGTCAAAATACAAACTGTGTAGGAAGCATGGGTCAGGTTCATTTGGGTGGGTGGGGGATAAAGGGTACGTGTAAAACAAATGAGGCAGGTAATTGAAAGAAATGAGGAAGTCTTTTTATCTGTAAATTCATTGGCTTTGCAACAAGAATGAATAAACTCGCCCACTCTGTGAATGATTAAACTGATTTGAAGAATACTGGACAATGAGAAATAAAAGGCGAATAGCCATTTTAGAACACACTGGGTCAACTTGAGCTCAGGTTTTGATGTTGAACCTCTTTTTCTACTGCACAAACAAAAAAAGGAAATCATCTAATATAGAACTGCTTATATAAAGGTTATCGTTGAGAGTAAAATTTGTTTTAAAGAATTGTTATATGTTTCATGAGAGCAAAAGTTTATTTTGCTTTGAAATCTGATCATTTTATTATAATGGAAATTTGGCGTTTACTTACAACTGACTAAGTCACATTTTTCAAATATCTTATGTCATATTCTCAAAGACTTGAAATCTGAAACATTGAAAATTAGTGACTTATTTGTCTTATTCTAATATTAATCATTATACAATCATCCACATACACACTGAGGTAGATTTGAGTAAAAAATAATCGTCATTAGTATGTATTATCGGCATGCAAATTCGCTACTTGAAATACTTGAAACATTAATTTAGAATAATAAACATTTCATTTAGAACATTGTTGTAAACACGAAACAAAAATATAAATACACACATATATATCTAGAAGAATATCCGTGCTGGAACAGGTGAAATTAATGTCCTTAACAGTACAGTTTTCAATCATTTTCATATTCCCTTATGAATATTAAAATCAAAATATAATGATAGTAAACCTTATGTCATGAATCCTTATTCTGACTTTGATCAAAATCACTTACATGATTTTGATCATAGAATATGTCTAAAATTTCAGGTTTAAGCTGAAGGGATCTTAAAAACAAATTGAATTTCAGGGAATCTTGGTTAATGGGTGTGTAATGAATAGGGATCAAATTCAATGCAAATCTGATATATTAGAATTTTCAAAGGGGGAGGTTGCGCCGATATTATGCACCCCTAAAAATCCCTTTAAAATACAAAGAAACTGAACTTTGGAGAATATTTATCAATCGAACCTAATTCTATTGTTTATATTTTATAAAAATTGGAGTTATTTCAATTTTCACAAAGAACTTCCACTCCCATTTTCTCCTTCTTTGCATAAACTAAAACTAAATATAACCAACATTTGGACCACTTACGTCTAGCAGCTGTGTTCCAAAATTCATGATAATCAGTTAATTAGTTTAGGAGTGAATCCTGTACATATAAACATATAAAGATACCTAAGTTTATAAAGATAGAGATATACACACACATGTACATATAAATATACAACTATACAAACATATATGCAGACAAATAAATATACACATACAAGTATATGTACACATATATACATACAAATATATATGCACACACATATATATATATATACATACATACATATATACATATATTTTTTTTTTGTGAAAAACCCATAACAATGGTGGTGTTAAAATAAATAAAATTTATTTTAATCTTAGCTTTCGAGAATTACAATTCTCCTTGTCCAAGAGTGTTTTTCTTTTTTTCTTCTTGTTTTTCTTCATCGTCCGATGGAATGGACTTCTGGGTCAGAAAATCACGTTATGACTGAAGGCGAGATTGCGCCAATTTGAATTAGAAAGGGTATTTAGACATATTTTTTAAACCATTGTTTCGTAATAGTATTATATTTTTTTTGAAAAAAAAAAATATATATATATATATTCACATAGATGTCTCTTCTACATTTCAATTTTACATATGTATATATGTTATGATCCTTTGACATATCTTCTTATTTATTTCCATTAGTTTATTACCTCTCTTATCTTGCACCCCTCCCTTTCTGCCATTTAACCCTAACCCACACACCGGTCATCCAAATATCTGTCACAACAGAGATGATTCGATGACCAAGTCGTCATTTCTATGTTGTTCTTGAACGCCATAGTTTTTAGCCATAAGATAACAGGGAAAATGAATGTTTCTTTTTTTACTTCCACTTCTGTTAAGTCTGCCAGAGTTCAAATAAAATCAAACACAACCATGAAAGTCTTCAGAGAAAATGAGTTTTCTTTTAGCAAAACAGCCAGGTTTATTGATCGTGATGCCAAAAACCGAACACCGACAGAAACTCATCACAGGAGAAAAATGTTTGTTTTTTACAGGTATAGATAACATGTTTTTTTACAGGTATAGATATCATTTTTTTTTACAGGTATAGATATCATTTTTTTTTACAGGTATAGATATCATTTTTTTTTACAGGTATAGATATCATTTTTTTTTACAGGTATAGATATCATTTTTTTTTACAGGTATAGATATCATTTTTTTTTACAGATATAGATATTTTTTTTACAGGTATAGATATCATTTTTTTTAAAGGTATAGATATCATTTTTTTTACAGGTATAGATATCATTTTTTTTAAAGGTATAGATATCATTTTTTTACAGGTATAGATATCGTTTCTATGTTAAAGCTTATCTTACAACCGTATTTTTTTTATCTGAAATTAAATTAATTGCAAAGTACATTAAAAAAACACTATGTAATGTGCCGATTTCATTGTTCGTTTCAGGTTTCTCATCACCAAATAAGTTTCACTAATCACCCGGCCTTGCTTTGATATAGAAATATGTATATACACGAGAATAATACCCATCCCAGGACGGGTAAAATGAATTCCCTGAACAAAATAATTTTGTACTACTTTTATCTCCCCATAAGAAGGCTAAAATCAAGATATAATGCTACTAAACCTTATGTCTAGAATCCTTATTTAAATTTTGATAAAAATCAATTATATCAGTCTTGAAAGATTTCTCCTTCACTGACCGAAGACAGAAAAGATGAAGTGTAGTATCTGTCAAGAGCAGATACTACACTTTGTTCCCAACCAAAAAGAACGTTTCCAGAGTCTTACTAAGGAGATGTAGCTGTCGTCAAGTTCAAACCCTACCCCATCTCATATCACAACTTTCGCTATGGATGTTGGCAACCTTCATGTGGCCCCTTCTGTGAGTACCTAATTCTAGAAAGGACTGGGTAAATCAATGCCAACAATAGAATCGAGCCAGTCAAAACTTGTAATATGCTGATTCATACGAATTTAAGAGAGAACTATATGATGTAGACTCTAGTGTTATCTGATTTTCAACATAGACGTTGCGGTAATCTGGTGTTCTGCAGAGATAACTTATGAACTAAAACAAAAGTGGAATGGTTTGGTGATAGTGAGAAATGCACTTAGCAAACAGATTTTATTTTTTTCTCTGGAAGATTTTAAGTGGAAAAACAAAATATATCAATTGATATAAATTGATATCAATTAAAAGATAAATTGATTTAGATATATATATTTTTTTGTTCTGTTGATAAACGATTTTCTGCTTGTAGGAGTTTTTAAATATTGATTGAATCAAGGAGTTTTAGTGATATTTATTCATGTCCCCGTGGGGATCGTAGTAAAAAGAAAAGAAGCCAACCCAAAACGCTAATGTAAAATCAAATTTCAACATTTAAAAGAACAAATTATTTAATTATTATTATTTTCTTTTGTAAACTTTTCCTTTTTTTTTCTTCTGCTGTCACTTTCTTGAACACATTCGTATGAAACATGGCCAATACGGGTAGTGGATATGCGTTGCATGGATATAAATGATATGAGAATTATATGATGGATGTGTATTGTCAGTCTTAAAGACACGCTTAGATCTGATGACCTCAGAGGAAGATTAAGTCTGAACAGTATAAGGAGATGTGTGCAGAGCAGGAGACTTCGATGGTATGGCCACACTGAAAAAATGGATGAGTTCTTGGGTTAGTAGATGTAGAACAGTTGAAATAGCAGGGTCAGTTGGCAGAAGAAGGCCAATGAAAACATGGAAGGAAGCGATAAAAATGGACTCAAGGGAAAGAGAGATAAATAAAGACCTGGCAGAAATAGGTTATTTTAGAAGTCAATTTCTAAAAGTGGTGCAACACATGCCAGCATGTAAAACAGACGTTAAACCGAATATGATGATGATATAATGAAAGAACCGCTATGAGGCTATCCCTCTCCAGATATAGGAGACTACTCATTGTAAAGAAACCAAAACGTTAATTTTATTTAATCACAAAAATCACAGAATTATGCAATTGTAAGACTATTTGCAGAATTTATCTAATAAATATTCAAAAGAATGGTAATGTAACAGAATTTGAAAGGTAGTGTAACAGAATTTGAAAAGTTATGTAACAGAATTTGAAAGGTAGTGTAACAGAATTTGAAAAGTTATGTGACAGAATTTGAAAGGTAGTGTAACAGAATTTGAATAGTAATGTAACAGAATTTGAATGGTAATGTAACAGAATTTGAAAGGTAGTGTAACAGAATTTGAAAAGTTATGTAACAGAATTTGAAAGGTAGTGTAACAGAATTTGAAAGGTAGTGTAACAGAATTTGAAAAGTTATGTGACAGAATTTGAAAGGTAGTGTAACAGAATTTGAATAGTAATGTAACAGAATTTGAATGGTAATGTAACAGAATTTGAATGGTAATGTAACAGAATTTGAAAGGTAATGTAACAGAATTTGAAAGGTAGTGTAACAGAATTTGAAAAGTTATGTAACAGAATTTGAAAGGTAGTGTAACAGAATTTGAAAAGTTATGTGACAGAATGTGAAAGGTAGTGTAACAGAATTTGAATAGTAATGTAACAGAATTTGAATAGTAATGTAACAGAATTTGAATAGTAATGTAACAGAATTTGAAAGGTAGTGTAACAGAATTTGAAAAGTTATGTAACAGAATTTGAAAGGTAGTGTAACAGAATTTGAAAGGTAGTGTAACAGAATTTGAAAGGTAGTGTAACAGAATTTGAAAAGTTATGTGACAGAATTTGAAAGGAAGTGTAACAGAATTTGAAAGGTAGTGTAACAGAATTTGAAAAGTTATGTAACAGAATTTGAAAGGTAGTGTAACAGAATTTGAAAGGTAGTGTAACAGAATTTGAAAAGTAGTGTAACAGAATTTGAAAAGTTATGTGACAAATTTGAAAGGTAGTATTACAGAATTTGAAAGGTAGTGTTACAGAATTTGAATGGTAGTGTAACAGAATTTGAATGGTAGTGTTACAGACTTTGAATGGGAGTGTAACAGAATTTGAAAGGTAGTGTAACAGAATTTGAAAGGTAGTAATGTAACAGAATTTGAAAGGTAATGTAACAGAATTTGAATGGTAATGTAACAGAATTTGAAAGGTAATGTAACAGAATTTGAAAGGTAGTGTAACAGAATTTGAAAAGTTATGTAACAGAATTTGAAAGGTAGTGTAACAGAATTTGAAAGGTAGTGTAACAGAATTTGAAAAGTTATGTGACAGAATGTGAAAGGTAGTGTAACAGAATTTGAATAGTAATGTAACAGAATTTGAATAGTAATGTAACAGAATTTGAATAGTAATGTAACAGAATTTGAAAGGTAGTGTAACAGAATTTGAAAAGTTATGTAACAGAATTTGAAAGGTAGTGTAACAGAATTTGAAAGGTAGTGTAACAGAATTTGAAAGGTAGTGTAACAGAATTTGAAAAGTTATGTGACAGAATTTGAAAGGAAGTGTAACAGAATTTGAAAGGTAGTGTAACAGAATTTGAAAAGTTATGTAACAGAATTTGAAAGGTAGTGTAACAGAATTTGAAAGGTAGTGTAACAGAATTTGAAAAGTAGTGTAACAGAATTTGAAAATTTATGTGACAAATTTGAAAGGTAGCATTACAGAATTTGAAAGGTAGTGTTACAGAATTTGAATGGTAGTGTAACAGAATTTGAATGGTAGTGTTACAGACTTTGAATGGGAGTGTAACAGAATTTGAAAGGTAGTGTAACAGAATTTTAAAGGTAGTGTAACAGAATTTGAAAGGTAGTGTAACAGCATTTGAATCGTAGTGTTACAGAATTTGAATGGGAGTGTAACAGAATTTGAAAGGTAGTGTAACATAATTTGAATGCTAGTGTAACAGAGTTTCAGTTTGGGTCAGATAAGCCCACATGCCCATTAGCGTTTTCCTTGTGTTTTAAAAATATGCTGTTATTGTTAAAAGCAGCTGAACATATTATTTTACAGATAATGAGGCCTCCAAAGCACTGATGAAATCATCCCTTTTGCCAGCAGGCCTCCCCACCTTCTTAGGTCGATATTTACTTGCCTCCCCACAAGGGCAAAGTTAGACACAAGATAGGCTTTTAATGTGGGGAAACTCCAGCTTTAAAAAAAGGCCGTTCTGAATTGGGACAAAAATAAAAATTGCTTCTAAAAGGATGAAGTGGATGAAGTGGATATATACTCCACTGTGACAACGACTGACATATTGTGCCCAGAGTTTGCGTTAAGGGCCATTTCGCATTTTGACTGCTATGGAATTCACCCTGTATAATATCTTTTAACATGTTTATTCATGTTTGGTGGATTTGTTCTAATTAAACATTCCAAAAAGGACACATTGCAATCTATGCCCAGAAAATGGGCCAGCTTAAAGAACAGATAAAAATGATGTTTAATTTGATTTAGAATTGAATGATAATATTATGGATTTTTGATTTGCTCTCAACAACAGCAAAAAGCTTTAAATTTGATTTAATTATTTCATGTGGTCTGTCAAGGCCGTTTCTGTTTGATTAATTGGACAGAAGCTCAACATAACTTAGAAAGATGTATATTGAGGTCAATTTTTGAAACTGATCTTGATCCAATGGGCCAACAAACATACTCTCTCATTAATATATATATATATATATATATATATATATATATATCGCGTTCTTTGTATACATTTGAAAACTTTTCTGTTTTAATTAAAGTTCTGCTACCTACTGAAGAAGGTCGTATTATAAACGATCGAAATATTTTGGTAGAACTGTTCAATATGTGTTTTTGAGTTTATTTTTGCTAGTTGTTGATTTGCTTATCCTTTATTCCATTTTTATTTTTATATTTTGTCTGAAACATTGTTTCTTTTTCCTCATATATATATATATATATATATATATATACATATAAAATTAATAAATATATATATATATTAACAAAAAATACGTCCTATAAAGTTAAGGGCGACTAATAATGCAATTTTCTGCATCTTAATCACTTAGGAAGTGAGACAATCGAAAAAAAAACAAAAAAAAAACAACGAACGCTGCAATCACCAATAAAAATAATTACATAAAAATACATTAAATATTTAGGTGATAAAAATCGTACATATTTCTAGACAAGCGTCTTGGTCCAGTGGTAAAGACGCTGGACTATAGACATCGATATCGATGTGAGCCAGAAACACGTGTCCATGGATTACTTTTATGTACATATAAAATTAATATATATATATATATATATAGCAGGCAGGAATTACAAGAGAATAATTAACTTACAAGCAAAGGAGTTTTCCAACGAACTACTTGTGACTAAAAGTGTTTTTTATTGTCTTTTTATGTAGTTTTTAAGGTTGAAAAACTTCCAAGACTATATATATATGTGTATAGTAAGTTATGAAAATATATTTATACCAATTAAGCGACACAGAAGCTTCTGCGTTTCATCCTCATAAGGAATTGTCAGGCTAAAATGCATGGAATTTGTGTGTTTTTTATATATAAATGTGATGTTTTAGTCAAACTAGTTAACCAATCAGATTCTTTGTAATTCTCTCCCATGGATTAATGTTTCCATTAGCCAATACTAGGGCTTCTCACAAACAAAGGTTCGGCTGATTTTAGTTCCTATTCTTTAGTTTTGTTTTGTATAGGGGTGACCTATCTCTGTTTTTTGTTGTCAAATTAATGGATGACCTTATTTTAATACGTGTGTGCATACAAGCACACACACGTATTAAAATAAGGTTCTATTTTTAGGTGCTAGTTTAGTTTTAGATTTAATTTTTTTATGTATTGTTATCCTAAAGTAAATATTATTCTGTGTAAGCAGTTGTTTAATATTTCACTTCTACAGTTTAATAGATTTTGGGGATATTTAAAGTTTAGAATTTCAAATTTCTCATTCAGACATAATCTACACAGGTCGTCTAAATTTCTACATGTACTGGCCTGTCGTACTATTTTCCATTCAATTATTGGTGAGCGTCCCCTTTCTTTGAGCTCCCAGTAATGGTTCGCTAGTGCTGTTTTTATTCAGCGTTTTTGTTATTAAATTTGCTGTTGTGGTCGTAATATCTGGTTTTAAAATCTAGGGAGATCATAGCCACGTAGTAATTCTTGTTATTCGTTCTTTCTTAGGAAAATGTTGTGGCTTGGTAAACAATGCGTTTGGTTAGGCATTTATTTTGTAGTGAACAAAGTGCACAACTTTTGCAGTTACAGCTTTTCTCTTCATTATTAACTTTTTCATTTATATTTCAGTGATTGCTATTAGGGTTTGGTTTATTACTATTTGTACTGTTTATATTTTTGTCCTTCTTAGTGTTATTTTTGCCATATTAGTCACTTTTTTATGCAATTCATTATAATTTTTTCTATACTGTTCTCCTTTAGTATTTTGTTATTGTGTGTCTTAATTATCATTTCTAAGTTTTGGCAGCAGCTGTAGAACAAGTTTAAGTTATTTTTTATTGAATATTTTATGAGAGATTGGTTACAGGGAATTGTTTTTCAATGAGATTCAAGAATTTTTTGCCCAGTTTAGTTTTTAGCATCTGATTATAGGGCGGTGTATACCAGATTATATGTATATATTTTTAAAAATGTTATTATAATTATTGATGTTCTGCTGTTCATATTTAATTTCGATATTATGGTACCCACTATTTTCTAGAGATGTATTGTAAATGTTGCTTCACTTCTTAAATACATTTTCGTTGCCAGAGTTATTGCAAAGCCTACGTAATATAGAATTTGGAAACTGTTTTACGATTGATAAGACGTAATTGGACTTTCAGTTTACGTATATTGGATTAGCATTATCCTTTAAATATGGCTCGTGTGTATATATATATATATATATATATATATATATATATATATATATATATTATGTGTATTTAGGCAGCATATTTTCATGTAGACGAACATTCTTAAAGATGGAGTTTTTTTCTTGATAAGACTTTTTTTAATTTTATTAATTTTTCGAATTGTTGATCTAATATTTCAGTCAAATTTGTGCTAGTAAGTTCAGTGGGTTTCTTGTTCCATTTTTCTTTCTTTTTTCATGAGTACTTTCGATTTGATTCATCAAACATATCATCAGGCGGGGTTAGTCTTGGTAGGTTTAAAACTATGTCTTTACTGCTGATTTCCTCCAACGGCCAGTATTTTATGGCTTTTAATATGAATGTAGGTGGTGATGAGATGCCGCATGCGAAATGTGATCACATGTGTAGCATGTGCAAAAATTCAAAAGCAGATGCATATATATATATATATATATATATATATATATATATATAATAACTGAGAAAGTTAAATTTACTTACATGAGTGATTTTCCACTGTATGACTTGGGACTGAAGTTTTTTTGTTTTTTTTGTTGTTTTTTTTAAAAATATAGTTTTAATGGTTGAAAAACTTCCAAGACTATATATATATGTATATATATATGTATATATATATATATATATATATATATATATATATGTATATATATATATATATATATATATATATGTATATATATATATATATATATATATATATAAATTACACTAAATGTGAGTCCTTCAACGTTTTTTTCCATAAGCCTTTTTTCCTATATAGACAAAATACATACTAAATTATAGCTTAGTTTTGAGATTGAGTTATGTTTGAAAAACAATTGTTTTAATAAGCTGTAATTTATAATTAACTGAACAAGTAACCCATCTTACTCTTAGCTATCTATGTAATTCTCTCGGCCACTCTCTTGTTACTACTCATCTACATGAAAGCACATGGCATGTTAAAAGCCCACTTCTTAAACCAAGTCAAGCCACCATCCGCCCATGCATAGAGTATTGTTGCCACATCTGGGCTGGTGCATCATCCACTAGTCTCTCCCTCCTTGACAAGGTCCAAAAAAGAGTCACCAACCTAATAGGTCCCTCACTGTTAACCAAGCTCCAGTCCCTGTCCCATCGCCGCAATCTAGCATCTTTATGTTTGTTTTACAAATACTTCAATGGATTATGCTCCAATGAATTGGCTACTCTGGTGCTCCCTCGTTGTAAGTTCACTAGACTAACTCGACAATCAACTAAATCTCATTCATTCACTGTGGAGGTCCCCAGATGCCGGAGAGCCTTCTACTCAAATAGCTTCTTTCCTCGTGTTGCTGGCCTCTGGAACTCCCTCCCTGCCTCCTGTTTTCCCGACAGTACTGACATGCAGAAATTTAAAACTAATGTAAACAGACATCTCGCTGTGCAGATCCCAATTTAGGTTGACCCCTCCCCCAACCTTCTCCCCTTTTCTTTTTTCACAGTAGCCCCTTATGTCTACAGTGGCGGCCTGCCTTGTTTGGGGTGAACTATGCTAAAAAAAAAAAAAGAAAGAAAAAAGTTTCATGAAAGCACGTGTTCACAAACCTCGTTTCTGTATATTGACCTTTGCCTATTTACACTTTTGTAGATAATTTTTTATCAATTGCATAAGTAAAGTTGTTGAACTTATATGCGGTTGCTGTTCCTATTTCTTCGAAGACTGTAGTCTTCCCAATTCAACTGGTTGCACTTCTCTATGAGTGTAAATCCTTTTTTCTCTTGTGCATAAAGTATTAACCCTGACCCTCTCGCTCTGGTTTAATGGTGAAATTCTGTCGCCATCTTTAGGTGAAAAATCGAAAAAACAATGAGAGATTAGATTAAAATATTTCTGATTTCTTCACGGTTGATCTTTTCAAAGTGTATAATTTGCATTCTATGCAGATCATTCTGCATTCTATGGTAATAATGGTCAAACGAAATATTCGCAAACGTATCCAAATATTATCAGATATTATTGAGTCCTTTTTGTTTATTTGTGTCACTGCTTATCAGGGTACAGAGGTCACTCGAGGAAAAGAGTTAAAGAAATTGTCAGTTTAACGATGATAAGATTGGAAACGATGGATGGAATGAAATAGGCAGAATTTGATTATTTAAGAGGACGGTTCAACAAGTATTTGTTAACATAGGACTTGAAAACGACAATGTTGTAGGCAAGCGGGAAGCAGCCCTGTGGTATTTTGTTCCATAGATAGGAAACTCTAGGAAAGAAACTTTGTTCATAGAAGTTCCGTTTGGATTTTGGTACAGAGAGAGAGAAAGAGAGAGAGAGAAAGAGAGAGAGAGAGAGAGACAGAGACAGAGAGAGAGAGACAGAGAGAAAGAGAGAGAGAGAGAGAGAAAGAGAAAGAGAAAGAAAAGTTCTTTGTTACGGTTGTAATTAGACGAGTTATTACTTTAAATGTTTTACAGAAGGTAACCAAGGATTGGAGCTCAGTCGAGCACCTTCCAGGAAAATATCGAGAGTAGAGAGAGAGAGACTATCAACGTCTTTGAGAAAGGGAATAGAAGAGATCATCCCCCACTAGATTGCGAAGTTGATTTTGTACTCTGTCAAGGCACAAAAGAGTGCTGCAAGCGGCACCCGCAGATAGCAAAAGTGTCCATGAGTTGCATCGGTACTACTCCCTTATACGCAGAGACACAGCAAGCAGCAAGAGTGGACCCTGATCCCGGCTTTTTGTTTCACTGGGAAAGGTGCAGCCAATTTCCTGATGTCAGTTATGAATTATATTTCTTTTCGTGTGTGTCATTCCAAAGATAATAGGAAACATTTATGTGCTCGAGGGTGAAGGGCGACTGGTGACGAATAATTCCATTAAACCGGCAATTCCTTTCAGAGCATAGATAAGGGTGTGTGTGTGTGGGGGGGGGGTAATAAGTGGGTGAGCTGCCAAACCAGCGAGCATCAGTGAAGTCGACAAGGGTGGATGTTGGGGTAGGCAGGGGAGGGGGGTAGTTGGAGGTTACACTTGTCTGAATCTCATGCAAAAGATCTACAATAGATGCAACAAGTAAAAAGATTTAACTATGTAAACAATGAGATAACCTGATAAATGTTTGGACTTTGTCCAAACCATAATTATAGAATATAGAAGAAAATGCTGCTTTGTATAATAGTTCGCTTAGATTTTTCGGGTTGAAGGGGGGGGGGGCGGAAGGGGGTAGACATTGTCTGTCAAAAGCTTAGCCTGCCAACATTTATCTCATATTATACAAAAGCCAAATCCAAAGATGAGAGAGAGAGAGCGATGTCCAGAACCAGTAACTGTATTCACGTACATGCCAAAGGTTTATTACCTACAATCGAATTAGATTAGAAGAACACCATGATCAAATTGGTAGATATTGGACAAGTGAATCCACTAGTACATAAAATGGTTAGTTGAGAATCACAGGAAACGGAAAACGCTGAGAGTTTAGCCGAAGTCAACTGTGTGATCCCGAGGTTTAAATTGTGGGAATATAATAGAAACAGATATGATGTCACATGGCTCAAAGAGAGGGTGTAATAGAGAATAGGACAGTTTTGTAACTTACAATCTAATGAAATTAAAAAACACAGTTGTTGAACGTTTTGTTTTTTGCTACCATAAAATGTTACTTGTATGATCCAAAATAGCATCAGTTACATTGGGAAATTTGGCATGCTCTCACGTGACAGCTGCAGTACACAATGAAATTTGAAATAGGAAAAAAAAATCCTCCACTGCATAATGAAGAGAAATGTGTATTTATATATATATATATATATATATATATATATATATATATATATATATATATATTAAAGTGAAATATTTTGAAAATCAACAATCGTGCAATTTAAATGAAAAATTTTTTCATTTAAATTGCACGATTGTTGATTTTCAAAATATTTCACTTTAATACATTCTAATCCGTGCTTCAAAGATGTTGTCAATTTCCTTACTATATATATATATATATATATATATATATATATATATATATATATATATATATATATGAATAAAAATGGCGATAAAATGATCCACTGTAATGGAAAATGAAAAAGGGAAACAGAAGACTATATTATTGATGTATTCATCAACGTTTCGTATTTTATTGAAGACTTCTTCAGGATGTACAAAATAATGCAGAAAATTCATACAGATATTAACTTTGATTCGCCAGAAATTGTCCAAATTTCGGCATAACTGTAGATGAGAACAAACAAAAAATGAAAGCACGATTTTGGTTAGTCCGTTATCAGCAGCAGTCTGTACATTTCAAGGGACGCGATAAGTGAATGGGATAATGACTTGGATTCATTAGATTCCCATATCTATTTTTAGCTAGGGAGTTTGTCTGGGTCAAAATATGAAAGAGCCGAGCTTAGCCGATAATGGATGTGGGGTCGGGGGGCGATTGTCTGAATTAATTGTTAGGTTCTGAATAAGAAAGAAAAAAACAATTATAATTTTTTATATGAATGTAAAAGCGTGGAGATTCTTTATTATTTTGAAACTCAAATTCTGATTAAAAACGAACAGTTTTGACATAGAGGGAGAGAGGGGGGAAATCATACCTATTTGTTTATTTATTCAAGTGTGAGTGAAACGAAACGTTGATGAATACATAAATAATATAGTCTTTGCTTTCCTTTTCTGTACAGGACAAACCCACAGACCGGCAGAATGAAGACCCGAAGGCCAAGACGATACCGGTCTATAGGGTGTAGTATCCATCGGAACAGATACTACACTTTGATCTTAGCCAAAAGGCTAAGAAGTTTTATTTATCTACCTCCCACAAGGTAAGATGTGACACAAGGTCGGGAAAGTGGGATTAGAAAAACCAGCACTCGAGAAGTTGAGCACTCTGGTCATTAAAAATTGCCTGGGCAGCCCCGTCGGCATTCCCCGGTAGAGGCGCCTCGGGCAGTAAGCAATAAACTTACTCCAATCCAAAGAGGGGAGGCAAAGCCTGGGAGGGTGGACCTCTTAGAACTGCACAGGACAAACCCATAGACCGGCGGAATCAAGCCCCAAAGGCCAAGACAACATGGTTCTATAGGGTGTAGTAACTATCGGAACAGATACTACACTTTGATCTTAGCCAAAAGGCCAAGAAGTATTATTTACTCCTCTCCAGGAGTTAGGCACAAGGCCAGTTTTATCCTACTCCCACAAGTAAGATGTGACCCAAGGTCGGGTCGAAAAGTGGGGGTTGAAAAGCCAGCGCCCGAGATGTGAGCACTCTGACCATTAAAAATTGCCTGGGCAGCCCCGTCGGCATTCCCCGGTAGGGGCGCCTCAAGCAGTAAACAATTAATTTACTCCTCCCCAAAGAGGGAAGGTAAAGCCTGGGAGGGTGGACCTCCTAGAACTGCACAGGACAATCCCATAGATCGGCGTAAATCAAGCCCCGAAGGACAAGACAATACAAGTCTAATTCAAAAGGCCAAGAAGTTACAAGAACATCCATGATATCTCTTTATAAGGATTACCTAACCAGACAATTAACCATTATTTTTAATAGATGGAGCACCCACCGCAGGACAAGCATACAATACTGAGGTGCACCTGAACATCCTAATAACCGTATGTTGGTTTGACAAAATATATAGCTAAAGTGAAAACAATAAAATATAGGTTAAGCAACTGAAAAACAAGCCTATGAATATTGTTAATGTGACCTTGTCATGATTATACATCATGAGATTTAGCAGCAAGTTAGCCATTTTCAATTAATGCTCTATTTCTCCCTGCAATGCTTCACATCGAATTAGCTTGATCTCAATCTGGTAAATATTAGGAAATTTGATCCATTTGAGTCTCAGAGTTGATTAATTTTCTTTGGTTCTGTCTGTTTTATTGGCAAAACACAATATATATTGCAACCATTATCATAGCAGTTCTATTCAATTGGCCAGGCTAAATTAGAAATAAAAGATCAATTTCTATTAAAATAAAAACGTTCTATATTTATCTATAACAGCTGAATTTACAATTTTTACAGTTGGTTATATTCTGTAGTTTAAGAATTCACTGTTTAAGCCCATTATTTACTTGCTTCCCACTGCAGCAAGATGTGTGGCACAAGACCGGAAGGAGGGGATCAGCTCTCCTGTGGAGGCACTCTGTCTGGGTATAAAAATAGCCATACACAGACCTGTTCACTCCTCCCTCCCCCTCCCGGTAGGCGTGTCTCAGTTGACCGGCAATAGACCAACACCTTCAAAAGGTGGAGGTTGGCTGGGATGGGGCATCTCCTATGCTGGACAATACCTAATCTCAACAAAGGGCCTCCTGCTGCCACAGCAGTGCATAGGATTTTAATCAAGCTCTGGTACCCTTTCATTGTAAAACCTTCTCACCTTATTGCTACCAACACTGCAAAGAACCCCCTTTTCTTCCCTTGTGTACCTAAAATCAAATAAAATTTCCATGAACAGAATTTCTTTCAAAGAACATCTCACCTGTGGAACACGTTACCACCAGAATGTTTCCATACAGACTACAACATAATCGTATTCACATCCAATAGCAACAAATATCTGTTGAATCGTCCTGTGAATTAATAATAGTTCTCAATCCTTTCATAGTACTGTTCCATCATCCAACTCAAAATCTCACTAACCTTTTATCCTTGTGTGGCTTTTTGCCTTACTAGTGGTGAACCATTAGTATGACAAAGTGTGTTACCGAGGATCGATCTTTGGCTTGATTTGAAATACAACCGGGGCTTGAATTGACAAAAGATCAACGTCTTTTTGATAAGGCTTTTATAATTCTGGTACACAACCTTATCCAAACAGATTCATTTATAATCATGTCCTATAATTAATTAAAGCTTAATAACTTCCACATGTCTTATAATTAATTAAAGCCTCAGAAGTCCCTATAATTTACTAAAGTTTAAGAAGAAAAAAAGCTGTCATAATTGAAGAATAGACATGTTTATATTATCAAAAAAGCATTATTTCCATTACAAAATGATGTCTTTTCATAGTATTGTTCCATCACCCAGCTGAAAATCTCACTAACCTTTTTCCTCGAGCGGCTTGTGGCAAGTAGTGATTCATTTGTACGAAAATAATTATGGTCGCTATAATATTAAGTATAATTTAAACAAAATGTATGAGAAATAATGTTTTAATTAGGTACCTTGACTTGTAACGATCCTCTCAACTAGTTAAAACGATTAGGTTTATGGTTTATCACCACTAATTGTCCAGAAAAAAATTTAAGGATTTTCTTATGTTTTGTTTACAAAATTATCTCTGAATATGAGAAGCTAAGCATCGACTGAGCCATTGAGATCACCAAAACAAAAGTAAGAAATATTAAAACATAAATACATGGAATAAAGGAAAAATATAACTAAATCTTGTATCTATAGACATTGTAACCTTGTAAGCATTCGAGAATATATCAATTTCTTACACTAAATCAACAACAATTTGCATTTATAAACATCTGACATTTCTTAAATATCATACGGCCGATACAAAAAGCCGTATTCTTTTATTAAGACTTTTTGAATTTCATATTCTAATTTAAAATTGTAAAACAAGAAATAAGTGATATCTATTTTTTAAAAGCTTTCCATAATACAAAATATTTTATTGAATCAAAATAGCATAATTTTCATAATCAAAAATGTTCTGTTCTATTCCTTTATTTGATTAAATATTTAAGAATTTCTTAGTTTGAATGAAAATATAATATCTATTAAAAAAGAAAAACTTTTATAACTGGCATATGGAATTGAATATCTTAGAAGAAAAAATAATTTTAGTACATTTATCTTTAGGCAAATGTCAGTTCTCAACATTTCACTCAAAATCAATATCCTCTCTCTCTCTCTCTCTCTCTCTCTCTCTTTCTCTCTCTCTCTCTCGTTATTTGATTGGAAAGAACGAAAAAAATCATCAAAGAAAAATCCGAGAGAAATGCAATGAAAATGTTGCAAGGTTAATCTCCAAATTAAAATGGATACGCCATCTTGGTATTTTTCTCGGAGAATTCACTTTCTACATTTGAAAGATTGGCAAAATTTATCAATGACACTTCACAATGTAAAAATCTGAGTGAAAAGTTAAAGTTTTAATTAAATTTCCATATTAATGAGAAAGTCTAAACCTATTATTTACATGAGAGAAGAAATATAGCGAAAGAAAAACAAAAAAACAGAAATTGATTCACCAAAATCGACTTCCATTGCATACATCAAAATTAAACCTGTTTTAAGAAATAATATATATATATATATATATATATATATATATATATATATATATATATATATATATATATATATATATATATATATATATATCATTTATTTCTTAAAACAGGTTTAATTTTGATGTATGCATATATATATATATATATATATATATATATATGTGTGTGCGCTTGCCGATTTAGCATATATAGAGTTTAATTTCAGAATCGGACAATTACCATCTGGACAAATCCCATATCTTTTTCACACGAACTCTTTTTCACTCCATTTTTAATAATAATATTTTTTCAAATGTTTGAACTTTGGCCTTTCCACAGCCAACTTATCTACCTGTATATCTCCTCTGATGATAAGATTTTGATCTTTGAAAAGCCTTGGCTTAAGGAAAGAACAATAAACAGTTTATTAAAGAATATACCTTGCATTGAACAATCTAAGTTTGAAATAGATTTGTCATTCATACATGTTTATCACTCTTATTTCTTCTACCTTTATATATATATATATATATATATATATATATATATATATATATATATATATATATATATATATTAGAAGAATCAGCATCCCAGGATATGTAAAATTAATTCTCTGAAAAAAACAGTTTTGAAATGCCTCTGCCGAAAATTAAAATAAATATATAATGCTACTAAACCTTAGGTCTAGAGTCCTTATTTAATGTTTATCTAAATCCATTACATGATTAGGATTTTATAAAATCCGTAAAATATAAGGCTTAAGCTTAAGGGGGTTAAGAAGAAATTGAAATTTAGGGGAGCTTGCTTAATTGGTATGTAATAACTATGGATAAAATTCAACACAAATCTGATATATTTGAATTTTCCAATGGGCGTTTGTACTGATGTTATACCCTCTAAAGCCTTTTCAAATACTACCAAGAAACTAAAATATAGGGGAATATTTATTATTTGATGTCTAATATCTATTGTTTTAATTTCACAAAAAGTCATAAGTATTTGAATTTTCACAAAGGGCTTCCACCCCACCATTTACCATCTTTAACTAAAACTAAATTAAACTTAATATAGCCCACATTACTCACCCTTACGCCTAGCAGCCGTGTTCCAAAATTCATAATGGTCAGTTAATTAGTTTAGGAGTGAATCATGTACATTAAAATATATAGAAATATATAAAAATAGAGATAAAGGGAAGATCGATTATGCATGTATGTGTTTATGTAGGTATCAGGTTGGAAAGAAAGTAATGTCGTTTTTGATTCCTGGAAAGCAAAGGTGTGCAAACAGTCATTTTTTAATTTTGTTGAGCGTTGGTCAAATCGTGGGGAACCAAGAGTCCAAGTTTAGAAACTTTTCCTAACTCGTGAAAGCATGAAATAATTGTGGTATGGCTTGTATTGAATTGTTGAGCTAATTATCTGCTGGTTAACTTTGGATTGGCCTATACAGCAACTTAATGGTGTCTTTATCAATTGATTATGACTTTCCCGAACGTCGCCGATCTGACAGGTTAAAGTCTCCAGAAGAAAATTTTGCAAACCATCGTTGACATTTTCGATCATTCAGAATATTTATCCCATAGACAGTTCCAATATTCCTTGTAGCTTCTGCAGCTGAGTTCCTTTTTATTAATTCATAGAGCATGCAATGTCTCAGATGCTCATCACTAATATCCATTTTTTGACGGCTGAGACCGTTAAACTTAATATTTTCCAACTTATTACTATATCTGAAAGGCAAAGCAAGATATTAAGACACCAATTCACCAAAAGATCTAGAACTGTGTACAACTTAGGAGTCTGCAAAGTGATGAAGTAAAAAATACGACAATACTTTCTTTCTAACCTGATACATGTGCACTATAGTTATAGCTATGTCGTTTTAAACACTGCTTCTTGTCAGATTGGATAAATTAAGCAACGTTGAAGCTGGTCAATACTTAGCTGGGTGACAATTTGGGAATCCATGTGGCCATAAATTTGTAATTCAAAGTGTCTGTAAAAGACGTCAGTTTCTTTAATATCCTTGGAAACGGTGTGAATCCATTTCTCTTCCACCTACTGAAATAGTAGGGTAGACTAAGCACTCTCGGTAAAGCAACTAATATTTGAGAAGGAAAACTCCGAAATTACACCAGATTATCCAAGCATTGTTTCCATTCAACTTGTTCTGGACTAAAGCAATTCCGAATCAGGAGAAATTGAGTTGTCGATTGCGCAAACCTTGCTATAAACTCTTCATCATGCAATCACCCTTTCAGTTGGTGTACATTGGCATTACCCCCTTCTTTTGGGTGTAGGTAGTGTAGTATCTCTTCTCTTGTCATGGGACGATCCTCCCTTGGCTAGGAACAAAGTCTAGTACCTGTTCAGATGCTGTACTGCGCTCCGTCAAGAGAAGTCATTTTAGACTGAGACAATTTTTATTTTTGATCCAATCCAGAGTGCTCCACATTAAAAACCGACCTTGTGTCTAACTTTGTCCTCGTGGCGAGATAAGTGAATAGGAACATCCTCCCAGGCATTACTTCGTCTGGGAGGGGGAGCGTACTTCAACAAGAAATTGACACAATTTGCTGTTTATTAGCAAACAACCTGATCTAGGAGAATGGAAGCAGGGCTGTAGAAAGTCACATAGGGAGGAAGTCTTCCTCTCTCGACTTTGTATTGGTCACACAAAATCCATGCATTCATTCCTGCTTGAGTAAAAGGAGCCATCATGGTGTGGAACTTGTCAAGTGCCATACACAGTGGAACACTTTATGTTAGAATGTGTTGATTTAGCTTCCATGCGACGAAAGCACTAAAATGTTGGTACTATGAAGAAACTATTAAAGACATCAGTGGAAATCATAATATCCTTTCTGAAAATGGTGGATTTATACCCAAAAATCTAATATCTATAAGTTCATTAAACCAAACTTCTCTAGGAAAAAATTAATAAGTTGCAGACTGTTTACTCAAGAAATATACACATATAAAAAAATTAATCCAAATGTGTTAAATATTTTAAAATATTATGAACTTGAAGCATAAAATTCTATTACCAATATAAATGAAGTCGGCATTAAATAGCCCAAAAGGGTTGATATGCCGTAAAACAAAACAAAACAAAACAAACTTACATTACATATACTAACAAAAAATGTGCAAGCAAAGGGAGCCTATTATTGTTAGTATGCTACAATATTAGTATGACGATTTATGAGTTCAAAAATGGTGTGTAAAATTGTACCAAATATGGCAAAAAGAGCCCTTTGGATGCCTGATATAATAAAATAAAGGATACTATTTATGACCCCTAATGAAATTCTTAACACCCCTCAGCAGAGGCGAGACTAAAAGCCACCATGTGCTAATATATACAGGGTGAACACCCTTCTCCCACAAATCGTTAATATGGAATCGTTAATAAAATTGATACTCCTTTCTTTAATCCAACCATATTCGGTACAAATAATCTTTAATCTATGTCTGACTTGTCCACCAAATTTCAATTATGAATGTTCAACAGTCTTTGTTTTACTGCCTTCAATGACATGCAGGGACACTTTGGTTATAGTATCATCAGTAGAGTATGTGATCCTAAATGCTCTTAAGTCCCCAGATTTGTATCTATCGGTTATCTCAAACATAATGTCTATCAATACAATCCGTAGACTATTCCTGAAACGAAGATGGCCATCACAGCCCGAACGAGGGCAGTGCTAAGAGACGAGCGAGTCAGAATTATTGTCAATTTTGCATGTCGTATCTAGGTGTGCTTATTACTGTACGTCGATAAAACAAAGACTGTTGGACATTCACGGCTGAAATTTGGTGGACAAGTCAGGCATAGACTGGAGATTGTTTCTACTAAATATGCTTAGATTACAGAAAGGATTGTAAATGTTATTAACGATTTAATGGGCAGCAATTTTGTAGAGTCACCCTGTATAAAAAGAAAAAATGATAAATAATAAGTTTCTTAAAGTCAAATTTACTACTACTACTACTACTACTACTACTACTACTACATCATCATCATCATCATCATCGGTTTAACACCCATTTTACATGCTGGCATGTGTTGGACAGCCTTCAGAAATTGCTCCCACACTAACCTATCTTTGCCAGGTCTTTATTTATCTCTCTTTCTTTCAAGTCCATTCTTATCACTTCCTCTCATGTTTTCCTTGGCCTTCCCATGTCAACAAAACCTGCTACCCTAACTGTTCTACATCTACTAACCCAAGAACTCTCATCGATTATTTCAACATGGAATAATGTGAGAAATAAAACACCCAAACACTGAAAAGTGTTGAAGGTTAATGCAAATTTTGAAATAAGAAAAGAAAATGATTATTTTAATTTGGAAATTAAAGAAACAAAATAAGTTTATTTTATTAGTTTTTAGCTTTGAATTGGCAATAATCATTAAAAGTTACTTTTTAAAGTCTGCCTGAAGCAGAAAAAATGCATTTTTTCTTCCATATAAATTAAATAATTTGTTATTGAATGAAACGTCATCTGATTTACTGTTCATTATAATCGTCTGGCATATGTGCCAAATATTTGGATAATTAATCTCCCATCGCTAAATAGAAAATGGTGATAAAATAATTTCTCAATGATCGTACAAAACTGTTTTAACTCTCCAATAATTTCATACATCATTGATCTCTTTCCTGTAACTCACTTAATTAAAATTGTTAATTATAGAATACGAATGTTGGCCAGTCTTCTTGGTTTGTAGATAAAAGTTTAAAATATCAAACTCTAACACACTGTCTGTACATATAATTAGCTGATTCACTAAATAAAAAATAAACACTAGTTTAGAATGACACAAACATAAACTTCGCTTCATATCTTCTGTCCTCGTTCAGTGAAGAAGAAATTCATGTAGACTGAAGCAATTCTTATTTA
>OY744539.1:57784180-57791680 GCA_963556195.1 Sepiola atlantica | reverse complement strand
TGTCCTGTTGCACCAAACAATAAACCCATCTTACTTGTTTTATTCTTAGAAAGAAAAGGAGATAATTCAGTGTTTTTTCTCTGATGATAGGTTTCAAATATATCTCCTATATAAAGGAGAGTTGCCTGTTTTTTTGTTTGTATGTCTGCAAAAGGCTCCTGAGATACTAGACAGTCACCTGTAAAGTTGACATTTTCTGAATTTTCCAGCTTTCGGACGCATAATATAAAAAAATTGGAAAATAACATTGATTTCTTCGTGCCGAACCAACACGGAACTTCTCGGGGGGGGGGGGGGGATAAAAATGTTATCGTTTTCCCCCCTCACATACGAGCCCGGATAAAAACAGTGTTTAAGTGACTTATTTTTCATTAATTTTTATACTCTGTTCGTTTGAGCCATTGGATAATGACAAAGGACCAATTCCTCGAGGTTGATTGTTCGATCCCCACTGACTATCAGAATTTTTTTTTCATAACGGTGACCTAAATATACATCGACGGTGAAGGGAGGACGACCGGGAAGACAGAGTTAGTACATACTTATGCTCCAGGCAACGAGGAAAAGGGTGTAAAGGGGGAGGGTAGGAGGGGCGAGCTGGAAGACAGTAAAGCGAGGGAGAGGGGGGAGAGTGACCGGATGAGGGGGGAGGGGGCTAGAGAATACACACTTCTGCCTGTAGATGGGGGAAAAAGAGCGAGAAGATAGTGGGGCGAGGGAGAGGGGAGTCGACCGTCGGCTTAGGGGATGAGGGGCGACCTGGGAAGACACAGCTTTTGCCTCGGGCAAGAGAGAGAGAGATAACTCCACGTTTGCTTGCAGAGAGAGAGAGGGAAAATATTGTGAGAGCCAACGGTCAACGTCGGGTATCACTGCTAGTTTGTAATAAAATAGAGAAAGAAAAAGTGTATATTTTAATTTTCTAGACCTGGGAGGAGCTAGTTATGGTCGAAAAAAAATTATTGGCTGGTATATTTTAAGTTTTGTTATCCTATATATATATATATATATATATATATATATATATATATATACAGGGTGGGCAAAAATAAGGGTCCTATTTTAAAAAATTCATAACTTTTTTATTTATTGATTTTTTAAATTTTTTTTTTTAGAATAAGTAAAGGACCCCTTCCGAAGCAAGCATGAGCCGTATTAGCCCTAAGGAACGTACCCTCATTTAGAAAACATTATTTTTGCTTAAAAAACTCAAAACAGTGTAAAAAACAATACTTTAGTTTTTGTAAGTTTTAAGAAGTGTTTTTCGGCTAAAATTTGTTTTGTTTATTTCAAAAAATCTCGGAAGGGTCAGTCTACACACACATAAAGTTTGGTGAGTTTAACTTTTATTTTGTGGAAGTTATTCAAATTCAAGTTATTCAAATTTAAAGATAGGACCCTTATTTTGGCCCACCCTGTATATAGTGAGAGAATTTCTGTAGGAAATCTTAAGTCGGAGAGCTCAATGTAAAAACAGAGCAATAATAGAAGTTAAAAGGAAATAACTCAATCCAACAATCCTTCATTATACGTTATAATTTACCAGCACATCTGATGATTCTCGTCCTGGCGGGAATAACATGAAATGACTGGATTGTTGGCTTGAGTTATTTTTTTAAAAACTTTTATATATATATATATATATATATATATATATATATACAGAGAGAGAGAGAGAGAGAGAGAGAGAGAGAGAGAGAGAGAGATGAGGAAAAATGAAATAATAAAACAAAAGTAAAGTAACATACTTTACAACGTCATTATAATCACATGTTTAAACAAGGAATAAAATATTAGATATTCAAAGAAATAACTCTTATCCTCATTAGGGCAAACCAATAAATTACTAATTATTGGTAAATATTAATTTGAAAACTTTACAAACCAATTTTTAATTATGCTTAAGGCAAAAAGAGTCAAAAATAAAGAAAAATTATTTCCATATTAATGAGCAGGAGGTCTTTGGAATGATGGATGCACCAGTAGAGTTGTTGGAAAAATCCAGTTGGAATGGTCTATTATATAGTGAAGGGTGTTGGATTCATATAAAATTCAAGAATATTCAAAAGTCAAATGGATTTGAAGAATTATGTAGAAGCATCATGCATCGAATTGCTCTATCCCCAATATACTATCACCCTAAGATCTAACATAACATAATTATATTATAACATTTAAAAAATATATATATATATATATATATATATATATATATAATATTTATAAATAAATATTAATTATTTATTGCCTACAGACATCGATGTTTCATGCTTGCGCAATCTTCAGTGCAGGAAGTTGATTTCCGACGGTCGAACTCCGGGTGCGAACTCCGATCACAAATCGCTACTGATTCACAGTCAAGAGTCTTTCCCATTGGGAACCACAAATTAGCTTGGAATTAAGGAGGAATTTAACTTTGTAAATGCCAAGTCGGCGGGTATTTTACAACGAGCAGCGAATAGTGATTTACAACAACAAACTGTGTTGGGTCTCGCAATGAAGCTAGTGGTACTGCTTGTTATTAAACTCACTCAGAGTGCCCGGCCTTAGTAAAGGGGGCTTTTGATAATATTTATAAATAAATATTAATTATTTATTAGCTACAGACATCAATGTTTTATGCTTACGCAATCTTCAGTGCAGGAAGTTAATTTCCGACGATATATATATATATATATATATATATATATATATATATATATATATAATAACGAAGATATTTTTTTTATAAAATATTTAGAAAACCTTGCACAACGCAGATTATTTGTTTTTAAAAATAAATTATTTATTCATCTTAAAAACATTTTTTTTTTTTTTTTATAAACTTGAGTACTTTCGGTAAATCTACCATCTTCAGAAGAATATTTCTTCTTTTTCTTTTTTTTTCTTTTTTCCTCTTGGTTGAGACATTCTCGTGGTCAAGTTGAAAATCCGTCTAGGTGTTTTGACGAAGAAAGAAAAATGTTGATGTGGCTGTGTGTCACGTGGTCGGCGTGGAAGAGTATATTAAAAATGTCTCAACCAAGAGGAAAAAAAAAAGAAAAAAAAGAAAAAGAAGAAATATTCTTCTGAAGATGGTAGATTTACCGAAAGTACTCAAGTTTATAAAAAAAAAAAAAAAATGTTTTTAAGATGAATAAATAATTTATTTTTAAAAACAAATAATCTGCGTTGTGCAAGGTTTTCTAAATATTTTATAAAAAAAATATCTTCGTTATTATTGCCACCCACCCAACGCTTCAAAATGTGTGACTTTTTAATATGTATATATATATATATATATATATATATATATTTCAAATATGGTCAACAACAGACACGTGTTTGGTCTTTTACAGACTCATCAGTGTAGTTAGACGCAGTGGGCGCCCAGACCTCCAACATTGGAATCCCAGACATTAGTCACTACTTATATTGGCAGTCCGATGCTCTCCTCCCTGAGCTAACCATCGAACTGAAAACAAGTTTTTGTATTCATTTGTTTACTTTATCTACGATGTTGCTACCAGACAGGATTCAATTCTTTTTACAGAAGAATCTTACTTCACGCTTATATATATATATATATATATATATATATATATAATGACAACTAGATTAGGTTAGGTGGTTATGGTTATCATTCACTTATTTCTGTTTTAAAGCAAAATTCTATTTTTTACATAAAAATCATAAGTGTTCTTTCTTTCATAAGGCATTAGGTTTCCCGGCCTGGAAACCACAAAAATCTTTTATGCTAAACATCTGAATAAATCGTTTCTTTTTCCTTCCTCGCCTTGTCGCTCATGTTTATGCAAATCCTTCTCTATAATTACCTTTTGAATAAAACTTGCACAGAATAAACAAATATTTTTTTTGTTCTTGTTATAAAATACGAACAAAGCTGATTTGCAAGTAAAACATTGTTTTTCTTAAAAATGAAATCGAAAGTGTAATTCTAGAGAATAGTGTAATTCTAGGGAATAGTATACTTCAGGACAAAACATAGTCACGACATATAATATATAGTATATAATGTATAGGCATGACATATAATATATATATAATGATAATTATAGAATTAATAATCCAATATAATGAGAAATGAAAGAGGACCACCGAAAGAAAATTGTTTATATATCTATCGACATTTTGTCTTTATTCAAAAGACTTTCTTAAAATAACTGATTTGAAGAAAAGCATTGTAATAAAAATTTGAAAATATGTGGTGCGTCTATGACGATGAAAGAACCTTTTTTTATTATTTTTTGGGAAAGGAAACATAGACTTTTAAATTCAAAACATGGGATTCGTTTATGAATTGGAATTAATGTTTTTTTGTTTTTTTTAATATCGATGTTATGTACAAAGTTTTCTAGATAACAGCGATATTAAAAAAAAAATTCTACTTCATCAATTTATTATATATATATATATATATATATATATATATATATATATATATATAATATAGTTATTCGCAGACAGCTTTTTCGTTGTATAATGCCTCTTTAGCATGGCTAGATGTAGCATGTGTATTCACGCGGAGACTGTAAACCTGAACGCTAAAGTACTGTCACATGTCTTACCCCTGCACTAACAAACCCAGTATAGACACGAGAGGAAATTATAATGCAATATATTTTCTTTGTTTATATAGTTTCACCTGGCACGCTAGGAAGTAAGTGTAGTATCTGTTCCGATGGATACTGCACCCTATAGACGGGCGTCGTCTTGTCCTTCAGGGCTTGATTCCACCTGTCTGTGGGTTTGTCCTGTGCAGTTCTAGGAGGTCCACCCTCCCAGGCTTCGCCTCCCCTCTTTGGGGAGGAGTAAGTTTATTGCTTACTGCCTGAGGCGCCCCTACCGGGGAATGCCGACGGGGCTGCACAGGCAATTTTTAATGGCCAGAGTGCTCACTTTCTCGGGCGCTGGCTTTTTAAACCCCACTTACTCGACCCGACCTGTGGTCACATCTTACTTGTGGGAGTAAGATAAAACTGGCCTTGTGCCTAACTCCTGCAGAGGAGATAATAAATATAGTTTTCTGTGCTACTCGAACTCTCCTTTTGGCTAAGATCAAAGTGTAGTATCTGTTCCGATGGATACTTCACCCCATAGACTGGTATTGTCTTGGCCTTTGGGCGTTGATTCACGCCGGTCAATGGGTCTGTCCTGTGCAGTTCTAGGAGGTCCACCCTCCCAGGCTTCGCCTCCCCTCTTTGGGGAGGAGTAAGTTTATTGCTTACTGTTTGAGGCGCCCCTATCGGGGAATGCCGACGGGGCTGCCCAGGCAATTTTTAAACCCCACTTTCCTGACCCGACCTTGGGTCACATCTTACTTGTGGGAGTAAGATAAAAACTGGTCTTGTGCCTAACTCTTGGAGAGGAGTAAATCAATACCTGAACTCTATTCTCTGTGTGTCAATCTAGCCCAAACGTAAATTCCATCAAAATCTAATCGCTATGATGTTAAATTTTAGAACTTTTATTTTTTAATAAGATATGTAAGTTATTGAAAAGATACTGTGGAAGGGAGAAAGATACTAGTTGTTAAGGATGCCGGTGGATTATTCCACTTTGGGCAGAGGGAGGATGGTGAGGAAAGAGACTGAAATTCACCACGACTGGACATGTTTCCAGGTGGTTTGTAATATGAAGAAGCTCTGTCTTATATTCCTAACCTGCCATGTTTGGTAGCAGCCCACCACGAGTAGTGAGTAAAAAACCTGTTTATTGTATGTTCTTTATGTCGTGTTGTAAGTCCACTTTATATATGTCAACATGTAAATGAATGTGTATATTGTATTTGGTCGTATTTTTCCTTATTCTGTGTGCCCTATAGTATTAAGTTTAGTAGATATGTTTTCACTTACAGAATTGGGTCCGGTAATCTAGATAAGAGTTAACAATACTTAAAATCTTATTAAAATTTAATAATTCTATTATTTTCGGAGAATGAAAGAACATAGCACATTGATTTGATGTAAAAGAGTAGTCTTCTTGTGGTGTGGGAGAACTAAGGGAGGCAGGCATCGGCACTTAATAATATATAGAAAGATATGATAAATAGAGAGATATAATATATATAGACACATATTTCAGTAAAATGTAAGTCTCTGAAAGATGTGCAAGAAAACTAGTATTGAATAAAAACAAAGTTTTCTTAATTAAAAAATATGAAAACTTTTACAATGGGGTTAATACAAATTCCTTTCTGTCTTTAATCACATCATATATTCATATATTGAGGGAGGGCCTGTGGACGAGTGGTTATAGCACTTGTCTTTGGGCTGGACGACCCAGGTTCGATCCCACTCACGGCATGCAAATTTTCGGGTCTGAAAACTCCCTCTGTCCACCCAGCAGTAAATGGGTACCTGACTAAAACTCAGGGAAGGTTCAAGGCAGCGGAAGGAGAGGGATGGACTCCGCCTTCTATATGATTTCTTAACAAATCACCGCTGCTACGGCCATGGGCAGTGTGCGGTATCGGCAACGACACTTGTGCGCGTCCAGGCTATGCGACCTTTACCTTTTTTTATTCATTTACAACATCCCCTAACTCTCCTTCTTTTAATCTGCTGCTACTATTACTACTTAAGACTTTTCCTTTTCTTCTTTATTTATGTTATTTATTTATTTTCATTATCTTCTCATTCTTCTTTTACATTGCTGTTGCTATTAGTACTACTTCCTCTATTCCCCTCTTTCCACGAAGACATTCAATATTTTGGAATTGTGTATGATTAATTGAGCACAAGATGCTAGTTTGCACAGAAATGGATAAACTTGAGCGTTTCATACGATCATGATAGATACAAGATTTTAACTCAACAGATCCTATTCCATAGTCTGAAACAGTATCCATTTGGCCTATCATGAACTCCCTTATGTTTGTTAATAGTAATACTGTAGAATTAAAAATTAAATGTTGAATAAAAACTAGACGCTAGTTATCTGTATAGTTATAAAGTTGAGCCTTTTTTCATGCTAACAGTGAGAATAAAACTTTTTTATATTCATTTAATGCCACTTTCCCTTTGTCGAGGGATCAGACGTTATTTTGATATTCTGCAAGCTCACTCTCTAGTCTTCATGATTCAGTCGGTTAACTGTCTCCAAATTGTCTTATCTAATCACTTATCTAAGTTTTCCTTGGCCGGTTAACCTTCTTGCAACATCTATGCCTCTGCAACGGTTTACCCAGTAGGATGAACTTCCCACATGACCGTACCAGCGTAACTGATTCGTCCCTAGGATAACCCCCAGGCTTGGCAAGTTTAGTGCTTTCAGCAAATCCTCCGACCTAGTGTGTTGGGTTTGATCAGATTTCAGATTGCAGATCCATCTGATCATGGATCTCTCATTGCACTGCAGTTAGGCGAATTTTAAAATTCACCAACAGAAATAGACGTGATTGACGTCATAAGCTAAACTTATTTGCATATTCATTTGCAAAATGATATTTCATTATTTAATTATACATTTTTATTGTTTTTAAATTCAATTATTGATTTG
>OY744539.1:57771680-57776680 GCA_963556195.1 Sepiola atlantica | reverse complement strand
TATATTTTTACACAGAAAATCTGCTTTCATTTTTCTTTCCTTGGCATTTTGGCTAGGAGTAAGGTGTGGTGTCTGTTCTTATACTGCATTTCATCTTTTCTGTCCTCGGTCAGTGAAAGAAAGGTCCTTTTAGACTGAAGCAATTTCTATTTTTATCTACATCCAAAGTGCCCCTTTTTGCGGAACTGGATTTTCCCCACATTAAAAACCGACCTTGTGTCTAACTCTGCCCCTATAAAGAGGCAAGTAACTAAGGACACAATGTAAAATGTAAGTTGAATATTCGTTTTTCTGAAGATTTGAAATAAACGTGACAGGATAGAAATATAGATTCGATGCCATTAAAGAAAATATGCTTGTTCCTCTCTTTGAGAAGAATTATGGAGATCTATTGGCATCAATTGAGTCTTCCAGTTTCTAAAATGGTATTGTTAGATAGCCGGCGGCATTGATTAGAATTACCTTTTAGAAATAGCCAGGTGTAAAGCGTTTTTTTTTAAAGAAATTGTTAAGTATGAATATCTTTGCCCGGAGCTAATTCTTATTGGAACTTATTCTCCTCAAAAACGAATTGTCACCGACTAATTAAGAAGCATTAAACCTATGATTCATGAATACAAAAAATACATTTACTTGCATCATTTTAATATAACGCCAATATCACCTCAGATTCTTTTCTTATATTTATTACGACCTCTTCCTAAAACGCATTCTTTCGATCCATCAAGGCCGATCTTCAGAGATACACTACAATCATTACCGATTTGGGGTACTTCTGAATAATATCAGCTTTAGCAGCTATTCCGACGACTAGACTAGATGGTCCAAACCACCGCGTTGAAAGCTTAATGCTATTTATTCTTACAGTATTTTATTTATTTAAATTACGATTATTGTATTTAACCAATAATAATGTGATTGTTATTTATTCATTAAAACATTTACACATCAACGAAAATAATGATTTTATACAAGAAAGAATTCCAGAGTGAATTTAAAATAGAAAAATATACCAATCTGTATTGATGTAATAATAATTAAAACATAAATTCCCTAGAAATAAAGTGCACCCTTCACTCGGAATTGAAACCGAAACCTGTATGTATTCAGTTTTTCACTCTATCCACTGTGGCATAGGAAATTAACTGAGGTAAATGAAAGTTTTTGTGTATGTATATACAATTGGCAAGGAATTATTATAAACTATTCTTCTCAGAACAACAAGAAATTTAATTTTCTTTTGTACAGACACAGAGCGAGAGAGAGAGAGAGAGAGAGAGAGAGAGAGAGAGAGAGAGAGAGAGAGAGCAATAGTTAAATGAAGTGTGTAAAAATAATGTAAAGAAACGGAATTTTCCATATAAGGCTAAAGTAAATTGAACATGGAAACTTCCATTAGAGGTTTAAAAAATTAGAATTAGGACTATATCTCAGGATAGTGCACCATAAACAAGAAGACGCTAGAGACATGTAGCAGATACGATGATAACATTTTTCTCTTTTTTCCTGAACTGCAGAAAGGAACAGTCGGGTTGAGGACATGGGGGATGGGTTTGGGGGGGGGGGAGGAGGAGATCCACGTGGTACAATGTATTCCTACAAGAAAAAGAAAACCCAGAAAGCATGGTTAAACTCAAAATGTTTACGTAGTGTCATTATTAATAAGTTTTATAAACACTTATTAAAAACGGAGGTGACGGTGGTTAAGTGAATAGCAACATAAACTGACGATCTGGGTGCGCCTTGTTCGAATTCAGCTGGTTTCATAGTACGACTTTAACTTAGAGATGTTGGCAACGCATTATGTGCCAATGCCAACAACAGAATCAATCTGTTGTACCATGTTGATCCATACGCATTTATTTTATTAAAAAGAAGACAGCAACAACGAAACAGAAGAGGAGAGACAACAAACTATTGCTATGTGCCATCAATACAACAAGACTCCAGCTGTTCATGTGATAAGCTGCAAATTGAATAATCTGCTGGGATCAAATAATTGATCTTCCACAATGCTATATGAATACAGAAGTATTGCAGCAGAAGAAAACAATATTTGATGTTGTATTCATGTGAAACTAATTCTCAACTTCATAAAGAGGAGTTGAAACTTTTATGTAATGGCGACCCTTCATGTAAAAAAAAATGGATCGATCATAGTCGAGGACGATGCAAAGGCTTGTTACATATCCGAAAAGCAAAGAGTGGAAAATTCCATTATCAGTTAAGTTAGAGATTAGGAATGTGTACCAGGATATGACGTCACAGACAGGAAGTCTGAAATGAGACGTGGTGAAGAAGAAAGATCTGCCTCGTTGACCTGTGAGCTGACTGTCTAGATGCTGTTTGTCTATGCCCTCATACCCCTGCAGGGCATGGGCAAGAGGACGTCTACATAATATGTAAAAGAATGAAACATCAAAGAGCATAACGCGATTGAGCAGGTGATTGTGTTGGCGATTTGATTTGCTACATTGCATTGCAATTACAAAGAGACACAGAAACCTCGGCTGCTACATCGCCATCTTAATAATTAGACATCACCATCCAATGGACCATTTATTATGTGTCAATGAATGATACGAACAGATGTTTCTGTCGATGATGAAGAAGATGGACAATTGATGGAGATTGAAGAATTCCTCTCTGCTTTGCTGTTATATATTCGAGTCGGTGTACGGAAAAGTTGTTGATAAAACAGATGCACCTGGCGATTGTCAAAAGATAAGATAATTATCAGATGACCAAAATGTTATTTGAAAATAAAATAAAACTCACAACCAGACAAACACCTGCACAGGAATAGGCAACTATCGGATGACATGAAGGTCAGTTTTGATAAGAACACTGTACCAAAACATCAAACACCTGCAACGGAAGAAGCGACATAGACTGATCAATTGTCATAATGTAAAATTATGTTGACAAAAAGATATGCACCTGTAGTTGAATTACTTAAACGGTAATAACCCAATGTCAAAAGAAAGAGATATGTCGGAAGGGTTAAAGGCCATTTTACCAGGTGCAATTGTATCATGCCAAGAAAAGATAGACAGATTTGTTGAATTGTCAAATGAGTTCAAGCCGTCACCGAGTGCAACCTCGATGAAGTCGTCGAGGTGGCCACGAAATTGTTATATAATAAAATCCGAAAATTGAAAGAAGTCAGTTGACGATCGAGTCTCGGAGAAGAATCAACCGTCTGATTCCATGTGCACAAATCCTCTCCAACCACCACCCTCATCGTCACCAACAAATAAAGATACATCTTATATTTTCATAAGATACATGTGTTGTCATTTTTATTAAGCCCTGCATAATACTACAGGCTCCCTTTTCATTGGCTACTACACCAAGATATAGGGGAGGGCACCACTCCTTTCCTTGCGTTGCTCCACTTACCCTTGATCCTTATCTTCTAATGCTGAGTGTTTAACACGGGGCCATCAAGTACCATATGTTGGGTTTTTAGTACCCTTGTCTCCTGGCTCAGTATGCCAAATAAAGTGGCGCATTCATCGGAATAGAAAGTAGTGAAATAGTGCAGTTTCTGGACAATAGGCTGGACGTGGTAGCAGTTTAGAATCGTCCAATTTGCCTAGAGATTATTATTAGGACGAATCGGTTACGCTGGTATGGTCATGTAGAGCGTTAATCCTCGTAGATAAACCACTATAGAAAGATGGATGCCTTAAATTGAAGAAAGGTTAGCCGGCCAAGGAAAACTTGGAAACAAGTGGTTAAACAAGACCGCACAGAGTGGAATTTGGAAACAGCTGACCCGCTGAACTGTGAGAACTAGAGAGTTAGCTTGAATAATGTCAGAAAATGTCTGATCCTTGAACAAGGGAAAAGTGACATTAGAAGAATTCTTCAATTTTGTTGCTACACTTTCTGCGGCTTTATATAAAAGGGTCGCAGAGTTGAATCTTTCAGTTAACTTGAAAAAGAATGTTGCCAAACATTTTTCGATTCAAAGTTGAAGGATTGTTATTTTGTCAAAATCCGAAAGTTCATAGGCAAAAGATTGTGGACAATGATGGTCTTCATTTTGAAGAATCGTTGTTGTTTTTGAATAAATGATTTGCATAATAAATCATTATTTTATCACGGTGCACCAACTTTTTCCTTCATTTTCACTGGATCTGCAATAATGAAATGTGTTAACAAATAACAATTCTCTCTAATTTGTTAGGTTTTATACGGGATAAAAAAAAATCACGTTTACACTCGAAAAAACGAGAAAAAGCAAGAAAAAGCAAGAAAACAAACAAAGCGGACCAATCATCTCATTCTGACATTGAAAGAAGAGGAGCAACAGAAATATAAGGCAATCGTATCGCACATACAAAACAAGGTTTCCACAAACGTACAGCAACACCAGGTTATTTCCAGAGACGAAAACAACGTACGGTTCTTAATATAGGCTTCGTGCAGCACAAAAATATCATAGATTTTTGTTGTTGCTCTTGTTTGCAAGTGAGTCTCCCGATTGTGTTCTTGGATTTTTATTCTTTATTCTTTATTTTTACATGTAGGGAAGGCAGTTTTATGAGATCGTACCGTGTTTTGACAACAGATTCCCCCCACCAAACAATGTCAGAATTCCTTGAGAACATAATGGCTAGGAGGAAGATGAGCGAGTTGTCAGAGTGTTTCACCCTGGTGAACCACCACATGATCTGCTATTTTATTGCATGTAGTTTGGGCGGGAAAGGCGGCCGGGAAGATGACTACATAAGTAGATAAAAGAGGGAGACCACTTTTTTTACTCTTTTCTAACTCTTCAATGTACGGGCTGCAAATATATGTTTTCATTGGAGTTCGATTGATACGGAGAAGCGAAATTGTATCCTTCATTGTAATCTTTTAGAAACTTGCTTTGCAACATTTCATTTTATACGCGATTTGTTTATATATATATATAAAGAAAGAGAGAGAGATATTAAAAGAATAAAGGTCCCAGTACGGGTAACATTTATTTGAAACAAATTATAAAT
>OY744539.1:57726680-57759180 GCA_963556195.1 Sepiola atlantica | reverse complement strand
AGATATAAGTGACAATCTTCTTGCGATTGAAAGTTTAATCCTCACTAAAAATGAAGAATAACGTAATAAGAAATTTTATAAACTTAAAATTACTTAACAGTTCAACCCGGTTATGGCTAACAGGACAAGAATAATCTACCCTCGGTAAATAAAAGGTTCAGTTTTAAATTCCATATAGGTTTCCGAATTTTTGCATGAAGATTCCCAAATTCTAAAAGATGCACGCGAAGAAGGTTGAAACGTTGTGAATGTAACAAAGATAGGGACTCTTTTGTGGGAGCTGGCATTCCCCACATTTAAAAGTCTTGTATCATTCTTTCAATTACCCTCGAAGGGAGACACACAAGAATCGAAAACATTATACTTCAAAATGTCAACCGCCTTGGTCGGGAAATTGTTTATATAATAATCGTGGTATCAGATCAATCCAGTTGACAAGTGCATAAGATAGGCTTGAGGGACTGTTGAAAGGTCAAGTCAACTCTAGCAATATGACCTGTGGACTGAAAATACTGTTGCTTATTGTGATGCATATTGTGTCTCTTTTTTGTTCTCGCTCTCTCTTTCTCTCTCTCGCTTTATCACAGCGAAAGAGTTTTTTCAGTTTGAATTTTTGACGTGCGAGGCTGGTATCGCGGCCAACGCAGCCGACTTTTGGGTTTCTGTTTTCATGTTTCTTCGGAAATAAATAGATATATTTTTAATATATGAAATGTTTGTTCGTTCATTATAAGCCTTAAGAGAAAATTAATTCTCTGGAGAGAATTAATTCTCTGGAGAGAATTAATTCTCTGGAGTGAATTAATTCTCTGGAGAGAATTAATGGCGCCTAATGACGCCGTCGTAATTCCCGTCAAATACCCAACCGGGTATAATTATCCCTTTCATTTAAAGGGATGTGTATATTGTTTGCCATTCAGGGAGCTGGGTACCGTTCCAGGACGTTAACAGCCCTTCCAAAGACGTCCCCACGACATGAATCACCGAGTTCATACTCCCCCCGGAAACGGTCAGATCACAATAACAACTAAGATGGGAATAGTAGTCTGAATAATCCAAATTATCAATCCTCATCTAATAATTTCCGAAACATAATAGTTAGATTAGCTTATGATTTTAGCCAGATAATTAATTCTCTGGAGAGAATTAATAACGCCTAATGACGCCGCCGTGATAAGAAACAGTAACTTTCAAAATCCTATTTTAAAAAAAGGTAAAATATATAAAATATACTAGCAAAACCTACCAGCCTTCTGGGCATCAATTAATTAAGAATGGTGGTGGTGGGGGGGGCGTATAGTTAAAAATATAAAGTCATGTTTATATTTTTTAATATTCGTTTTAGTTTCTCTTTATTTTCTTTTTGATTTCAAGAAATACTCGATTAATAATAAACTAAAAAAATAATAATTCAATGTGTATTTATAAACGTTACATATAAGCGAGAAACACAGACACATGCAATCTTTTCTGGTAATTTTATTAATAATTCCATTCACGAGGAAAGAATAAAATACAGATTGTGTGTACGTGTCTTTTTATTATATTTTGTGAAAACGGAGTGATTTTCTTTTAATCAATTCTTTTAAAAATAAAACTAAGTTAAAAGATGGCAAAACGTTTAAAATTAAATCAACTTTAACTTTCTTTTGAAAACCGTATTGTGATCATTTAATAAAAAATATAATACTATTAAGAACAAAGTGTAGTATCTGTTCCGATGTTACACTTTGTTGTCTATTGTGTCCTTGGTCAGTGAAGGAGACTTATAGACTGAGGCAATTTTTATTTTTGTTCAAATCCTGAGAGACTCTTTTGGGGAACTGGATTTCCTCACATTATAATGCGACCTTGTGGCTAACTTTGACCTCGTGAAGAGGCAAGTAAACAGGAACATTTGTTTAGGGGCGTTTTTTTTTACAGTGTGTACGTTTTCAGGGTCCGAAATTCTCTTTTTAAAAAGCCGACATTCTATACGTTTATTCGATTTGTAGTTCAAAAATTACATTGCGAATTAAGATGTAGTAACAAATATTAATAAAGATTTTAGACATTGTTGAAGATCGACCAACTCTAAGCAAAGTTGGTTCCAACCGGAAATGGTGTCCGTTCGAAATTGTTTACGATATTAAAAACTTCCTGTTTTGGTACTTTTCTCAGAAAATATAATGAAAGTTTTGTACTAAATTTTATTTTAATTAATTTATTTGACAAAAAAAAAAAAAAAATCCCAGTTCAGTTTTTTACACAGTTTGATTTTCTTTCGGAAAATAAAATGCAATGTTATTTACTAATGAACGTCTTGTACACTACTATTCATTATAATATAGAGAAAATACAGAGAAAATTAAACTACAGAATACCGGAAGTTGTTATCTACGAAGTTTATTATCGGGTACAGATCGCGGCATGACACCGTAGCAGCGCCGCAGAAACTACGCTTAGAGTCGGTCGTTCTTCAACATTGCTAGATTTTATTTAATATCGATTTATTTTTAGAGAACTTAGTATTTTGTTTTTCTAACTTTGATATGAGGAAGAAAAACACACTCTTAAATCACATGTAGGGTAGCAATATAAAAGGCAATGTTCAAGTACGACTAACTCTAAGAGCAGTTTCTGCGGCGCTGCTACGGTGTTACGCCGCCATCCGTACCCGATAATAAACTTCGTTCTTAACAACTTCCGGTATTCTTTAGTTTAATTTTCTCTAGTTTCTTGTAGTAAATTTTCTGGTTTAATTTCTTTTGTATTTTATGATAATGAATTATATCGTACAAGACGTACTAACCGCAGATGAATGTCGGTTGCGCACTATCTCCTTGCAAGTGTTACTAATGGACACAAATGGAGAAAAGAAAACGTTGGAATAGTTGGCAGGGCCTACAATGTCCTACCTAACGATGATGTGGTAAACCACACGTATAATTTTGTGGAGCCCGTAGACAATACGATCCACACTAATCGTATTGAAGGCTCATGGAGTCATGCTAAGGACAAATTCAGGTCCATGCGAGGTACAAGTGCAGCACATTTCAACAGCTACCTGCAGGAGTTTCTCTGGCGTCGACAAGTAAATTACTTCGGCCATATAATAACAGTACTATGATTTCTGAAACAACCAATTTTATTATTTTCCCTCTGTGATTATTTATTTTCAGTAACTGTGATTATTTATTTTTAGTAACTGTGATTATTTATTTTTGTCAAATAAATTATTCAAAATAAAATTTTAACAGTTATTATTTATTTTTGTCTAATAAATTATTTAAAATAAAATTCAGTACAAAACTAACCAAAACAGGAAGTTTTTATTATCGGAACCAATTTCGAACGGACACCGTTTCCGGTTGGAAACAACTTTTCTTAGAGTTAGTCGTACTTGAACATTGCCATATAAAAGTATCCTTTTAAGAAAGAATCGGTGTCAAAATAAATCAGCAAACCAGAAGAATACGCTACTAGGCCGAAATGTTGTGATAAAAAACATCCAAGATGAGAATAGTAGTCCGAATAATCCGAGTAATACAAATTATCAATCCTAATCACAAAAATTCTTAAACATAAAACTTTGTTAAAAAGTTTAATACGTTGAATACAAAATATTTAGATGCACTAGTTCAATATGAGTTTTAAATTTGTTCATATTATTTAACATTTGCATCCTATTTTATGATTTGTTTCGACTTTGTATCTGGAGGCTTTGGCGAAAAAATGCTTGTTTTCTCTCCTTGACGCTAATTGAACTTTATCCAAAAACTCTAAAATGTTGAAGCATTATTAGTTTTGAAAAAAAACTACAATTAAATGCTCTTAATGAATTAATAAAAAAAACACACACAGAAATAAAAGAACCATTTCCAAAAGCTTTGAGGCAACAAAATATCTGGAATATTAAAAAGAATCATACAATTGAGATGAAGAATTTAATTTGTGGTTTAATATCAATATTTCTCAATCCGAAATATTCTTGAAGAATTCGATGTCTACTTTTTTCGATTGACACAAACAAAATGAAAAAAAGAAGTGGCAATTTTCCCCTTGAGAGTTTCAAACTACGAAACAGAACAAAAACAAACAAAAAAAGAAAATGAAGAAAAGAAAAATTGAAACAAATATTTCCTTTTAAAAAAATCACACAAGAGAATATTACTATTTAACTAGAAAAAGATTTGAATTATGTATTTTTTTTTTTTTTTTAGAAAAAAGTGTTTTAGATTTCTATTCGTTAAAGCTTTGAGCTTCAAAGTACAAGATTTATTATATTGCATTTTAAAAAAAAATCAATTGTATTTTCTTTACAATGAAAACACGAACATCATTCCTATTCTATCCTATAAATACTGTGACAGAATAACCCTTAGGAAAAAAGAAAAGTTTGAATATCTGATTCAAGATAACTGAAATGTCAGAAGCTTCAAGTTGCTGATAGAATTGTTAAATATTTACTAAAAGGGAGCAAAACCAATTTTAATGTTGATATTCTATTGGAAAGCCACCATCCGCCCATGCATGGAGTATTGTTGCCACATCTGGGCTGGTGCATCATCCGCTAGTCTCTCCCTCTTAGACAAGGTCCAAAAAAGAGTCGCCGACTTGATAGGTCCTTCACTTTCTACCAAGCTCCAGTCCCATCGCCACAGTGTTGCTTCCTTGTGCCTGTTTTACAAATACTTTATTGGATTGTGCTCTGATGAGCTTGCTGCTCTGATCCCCCCACAACGTAGATTCACTAAACCAACCCGACAATCTGCCAAATCCCATCCATACACTGTGAAGGTCCCCAAATGCCGAAGAGCTTTCTACTCCAAAAGCTGCTGCTGGACTCTGGAACTCCCTCCCTGCTTTTCTGACGTTACTAACATGCAGAAATTTAAAACTAATGTAAACAGACATCTCGCTGCGCAGCTCCTAAATTAGGTTGACCCCCCAAAACCGTCACCCTTTTTTTTCTCAGTAGCCCCTTACGTCTACAGTGGCGGCCTGCCTTGTTTGGGGTGAAGCATGTTAAAAAAAAAATTCCTTTGACAATATTATCTTAGTGGCTTTATTTTTAGTCCCCACGTGTGAACAGTTTTGACATTCTGGATGTCATTCTAGTGGCCAGGACTTGCATAGGGATGCATTTGTGATTACACACTTTTTTTTAGATATTAATATATGAACTTAAAAAACAAAAAACATCAGCCGAGTTGTGAGCTCTTAAAATCCTAGGACCTTTCATACCCTTTACCAAGTGGCCATGTAGAACGGCTGCCCACAATTATTTTTATACAAACAAATCACAACTTACCAAGACCAAAAGCTACTTGAGGATAAAAGGTTAGTGAAATTTTGAGTTAGATAATAGAACAGTACTATGAAAGGGCTGACAACTATGATTAATTCACAGGACGACTCAACAGATATTTGTTGACATTGGACTTGAAGACGACCATCATGTAGTCTGTAGGGAAACATTTCAATGCTTTGTGTCTTGCCAACTGACTCACTGTTTCGACATTCCTTTTCCCTAACCTATACAATCATTGGCTTGAGCAGCCATTGCACAAACACAAAACGAACATAATACGCACACAGATGATTGCACACACACACACATATATATATATATATATATATATATATATATATATATATATATACATGCTCCCTAATCATGGGTAGAGAAACAACGGTTTCCATGTAGCATAAAGCAATACTCTTCTATAAAAACGAATTAAGTTCTCTTCATGCAGATTGTAAAAAATATCCAAAAGCTTAAAGTCCATTTCTTAATTGGACTCTAGGGTTTTAGATGGGCCGTTGCTTTCCACATATAATCTGTTTAGCCTCCCCCCTACACAAAGTGGCATGGTTACTGATCCCTTTTTATCGTTAAGATAGGCCCAATCGGTAGCTGACATGTATGGAAATGTTCAATATTCCGGTATCGGATATTCGTCTTTATTTTTTAACCTCTTAACAAGAGAATTATCTTATTAAGTTGCAATAAATCTGCTGAACCATTGAACAAGCATGCTCAAGTTGCGATTGGGAGAATATATATATATATATATATATATATATATATATATATATATCTAGGCAGCATCTTCTCTTGCAGGCAAGTATAGTTGAATATAAGAGACAACTTATGTCTAGATATCCTTTGGAAGAACCTTTCAATAGTCTGAATTAGGATCTTAGTTTCCCTATATTAGAAGCCCTATATATAAAAACCAAAAACACACTAATTAATAGAATTAACTTTAATATCAGTAATAATATTCTAAAATGTCTATAGCTCTAAATATAGTTTCGTAATTAGTACATAATTCCCGCCAAAACCTTCTATAATTCTAACATATGATCTGTACCTGATTAACCTCATTCCCTTGAAGATGTACCTGAGAGGGTCTGAAAGTACTTGGGAGACAAATCCAAGCTATGGCAAATTCATCAGCCAATTCCCCTCCGAAACTAAGATCCTGATTCGGACTATTGAAAGGATCTTCCAAAAGATATCTAGACATGAGTTGTCTCTTATATTCAACAATATATATATATATATATATATATATATATATATGTAAGTTCGTAATCCGAGGCAGGAGCAATGTGATATAGGTACCGGAAGGTTGAACAGATGAACAAACATAAATGAGAAGAGAAAATATGAATGGACTCTCAAATCAATTTATTAATATTTATTTATATTTCACGGTTTAACGGTTTAAATACCAGAACAGTAAATATAAAAAAAGATTACTGTCAAGCAATTTAAAAGATCCGGAAAAGGTAAACTTTAATTTTCGAGAGTGGAACCTCTCATTATCAAAAGATCAAAAATATGACCGAGTGGTCGAAAAGGCGAGATGGACACAAGATGTCCATCTCGCCTTTTCGACCACTCGATCATATTTTTTGCCTCGTTTTCAAAACTCACGTGAAGCAAGTCTTTTCGTACTTCATAATTGAATAGTTCATTCTCTTGTTGCCCAGTATAATTCAGAGGAGATAACTTGAATATGGTTCAAGGGAAATAACTCCTGAATATATTGAGCCGGAATGGGTATATAAAAATTACCTTCCAGATGTATGGTTGCAAGAGGCTTTATAAGGTTTTGATAAGAAAGTGAAGTCGGTAGAGTGAGAGAAAAACAATGAAGAAGAGGATATTTCCAAAATGTCTGGTTATCCTTCTGTTCGTTTCCTTTATTTGTGTTCTCTTTTATTCTGTTTTCCTGTGTGACTATTTCCTTTTCCCTTCAAGCCGTTATATTATGAAGACAGTCGTTCCACAAATTCTACTAAAGCAGACGATATTAAACTTTTATAACTAAAACATGTCTCCTTCTTCAACATGAACAATGATACAAAATAACTTGAATAATGTGTCAGAAATGGTTGATATAAACATAAGTACGATGCTACACATCAAAGGAATTGGAAAAGACATCTTTTTCTCTGACAATCTCAGATATTGTATCAGACAAAGTTAAGTCAATATTCTAACCTAGTTGCAAAGACATGTAAAGGGATTAGTATTGACTAGAACCGAGAAAAACAGTATAAGTCACGTTAGATTAGTCAACACGCATACATGTTTTGGCGAGAAGTCAACTCATCTACTCACAGCGAGACACTGCCGTTAACTTTTGTCAATTGACATTGAATAAGGTCAATAAAAGGAAAGAAATAATATACATACACATATAATTATAATGTAACCGATGTAGGTCTTCATTCTCTCTTCTATTTGTACTTACACACACACTCACACACACGCAGCTGTGTGTGTGTGAGTGTGTTTGTCTAACTTAGTGTAAAAGGTGAAATAACCAGAGTGATCAATTACGTGTGCAGGAGCATATATATATATATATATATATATATATATATATATATATATATATATATATATATTTTTTTTTTTTTTAAAGAAAGAAAGATGAAGATAAAAAATTGTACAAAATTACATAAAGTTACATAAATTAATACAAATTTTATTACATCGAAAGTTTAGATGCAAGGAGTTACATTAATCCTTAAACCATGGTTTTTCAAAGATAAATAATTCTATTATCATTAGTAGATATATATATATATATATATATATATATATATATATATCATTTCGATTGGCACTATACATTAGTTTGATCTTCCATCGATGGTAGAGCAAATTAATGCATAGTCAATTCAAATTAATATATATATATATATATGATTATTTTTATTTATCCAGACATGTACAAAATCTGCGACATTAGCATGTATATGTTATCGATCAACAGCTGTTATAAACTGAGATCTCAGCAGGTAGAGTTAGAATCCTATATTTACCTCAGATCATATTTGGGAAGGATGGAATGGGGAGGAAAAGAAAAAATTTTATTTGGAAAATCACGTGGTTAGATTTGAGACCGTTGAGAATCAAATATAAAATGAAATATAATAAAACGAAATGGAATCAGATAGAATATAAAATATATATTATAAATTCATTGAGGATAGAGAAAAGGAAGCAGAAAGAGAAGTGGGTGGGAGAGAGGGGAGAGGGAGAAAAAGGGGGAAAGGAAGAGGAAGTAAAAAAACACACAGCTAATGTCTGATTTTTTGTGGTTGTCGAAGATGCGTCAAATATGCTGTTGACGCTTTCCCTGTTTGCTTTCAATTATAATCTTGTAGGGGGTAAATTGATTCTAGGGGATTTAGTAGATGCTCTAGAATGATAGGTTTAGTTAGGGTTTACATTTTTTAGTTGTTTGGTTTTTTAATCTATTTTCAGATGGTTATATGTAAATTACTAAGAAGGTGCGATCTATTGTGTCTACAATTAATTGGGGTTTCTTGTTTTTGGTTTAGAAGTTTACCTATATCTATAGTATCTACTAAATCTTCTAGAATCAATTTACCCTCTCAAATATTGAAATACAAGGGCCTCCATTAAGAAAAGAACTTATCCACCCACAAACAAAATCTAGACAACATAGTTATTCATGTATATGTCATATATTATAACATGCTCGGTATGATTATTATATCCAATCCTCCATTAAATTATGATTAGAATACATTATTAATGTGACCATCAAAACTATTAATATTATTACCAGTAACATTATTAGCAATTGCAAATTATTATTATTATTATTATTACTACTATTTTCATTACTACTATGACTATTAATATTATTATTATTATCACCATAACCATCATGACTTTTATTATTGTACTAATATATCATCATTATTATTATTATTATTTTTATTGTTACTATCATTATTATTGTTATTATCATTATTATATATTCTAAGATATTCCGGGATTGGTGAGGAATTTGAATTTGTTATTTGATGATCAGGAGATAGTTCGTTGTAAAGGAAGGATAGATAAATGTGATATGTATGATTATGAAGTAACACATCCCATTTTCCTTGCACAAAAACATCCTCAACTACATGTGGCGTCATTCAGAATCTCACGACATGTTGCTAAAATAGCAATAGTAGAGCACCAGCCCTCAGTCATTGGGTTCTGAATCTCAAAAAACACGTGTCTTTGGATAACTAATATATATATATATATATATATATATATATATATTGCCCTTCCTTGAAAATAATTGAATACTTTTCAATAATGAATATCGTAAATAAAAATATAAATAAATAACATCAAATATATGGAAATTGAAAAAGTAAAACCAAAAAAATACTATTTATGTATTCATCAGCATTTCGTCTTTATTATAAGACTTCCTCAGGATGATTTGTATGAAGAAAACATCACACAAGTACAAAATGTTTTAACACCGGCTCAGAACCTGCGACCGCTTGAGCAAGAAATCAAAATATGAGATAAACAATAGATGGTGGCAGTGGTAAGTAGCGGTTGGAGTATAACATGATTAGGAAGTGGGAGAGGTGTTACAATAAATGCGGAGGGTGTGGGAGGCGAACGGGGTCGCGGCTAGAATTAATTTAAATTATGAAAGGGAGGATACGAGATATGCTTCTTGAATCTTTTTTAATTTAGCCTTGAGAAGAGAGAGACGGGAGTCCAAAGATTGTCTTGGTCGTGTGCTAGGAAGGTGTGGGAGGTGATGAGAGCGAGGGCTAAGGATGGGAGAGAGTGCGAGAAAACAAGGTCAGGCGTGGAGAGTGTATTTTTTGGTTTTCCTTTTTCAATTTCCATTATGTTGGAACACTTTTTCCCTTTCTTTATCATAGTAAGTTTTGAAAATATATTTATGGCAGATGGAATGAGAGCATGCTACCCTCGTGAATTAAATAAAGAGTTCCGTTCGAAATTCCGTCCAGATTCCTGAGTTTGACAAAGTACACCTAAAGAAGGCTGGAGGTTACATCGGCCGAAACGTTGTGATAAAAAACACCCAAGATGAGAACAGTAGTCCGAATATACCAAATTCTATGAATTATCAACCCTCATCTCAAAAAATTCCGAAGCATAGAAATAAAAAGTTAGGGATGTTGGAATATAAGCTAAAGTTCTAATTGTAAAAATCAATTAAAATGAGCTTTCATTTTTTAACCAATATCTAACATGATTTTATTTCATTTTATACTTGAATGTAGATATGTTATGAAAACACTGCTTTATTGTTGATGTTTTTATTAACCTTTTCTGGTTACTTAAGGCCGAGGTCGGAGTTCATACAATTGCCAATAGGTTTGTTTACCTGCCTTCGACAGTGGCAAGTTTAAATACAAGGTCAGTTTATAGTGAGCGTCCAGCTCCTTAAAAAACGGGCACCCTGGTCCGGCTATAAAAATAGCCTGGTCAGTCCCGTCGGAACTTCCTCACCGATGAGTGTACCTCAGGCCAGCACAATAAATTCCCCCCCCCCTCTTGAAATAAACAAACCCTTCACCACATTCGAAAGGAGGAGGTAATGTCTAAAAGTATAACTTCTTGAGAAAGGACATATACCATATACTACACTTAGATCGTATTTCAGGGGATTGCACACTTGAACATAATAGGTCCAGTAGGATTTGAACTTGGAATCCTCTATGACAGTTTAAAAATTTTTTTTTTTTTAACATAGTTAACCCCAAACAAGGCAGGCCACCACTGTAGATGTAAGGGGCTATTAAGAAAAAAAAAGGGTGAAGGGGGGGTAACCTAATTTAGGAGCTGTGCAGCGAGATGTCTGTTTACATTAGTTTTAAATTTCTGCATGTCAGTAACGTCAGGAGAGCAGGAAGGGAGTCCAGCAGCACGAGGATAGAGGCTTTTGGAGTAGAAAGCTCTTCGGCATTTGGGGACCTTCACAGTGTATAGATGGGATTTGCCAGATTATCCGGTTGGTCTAGTGAATTTACGTCATGGGGGTACCAGAGCAGCAAGCTTTTTTGGACCTTGTCTAAGAGGGAGAGACTAGTGGGTGATTCTCCAGCCCAGATGTGGCAACAATACTCCATGCATGGGCGGATGGTGGCTTTGTAGAGATATAGGATAATGTCAGGTGTGAGAAGTTTACTGGCACGGTAGAGGGAGCCCACCTTCTTTGCAGCAGCCCTGGCAATGTTTTCAATGTATTTATTCCAATTCATGTTATTTGTGAAGTTTAGGCCGAGGAGTTTGAATGATGAACTCTCAGGCAGAGTGCTATTTGCCATGACAATCGGTGGTTGGAGAGGTTTCTTGTAATTATTGAAGGAAAGTAGTTTTGTCTTTGCGACATTAAAAGTTATCCGCTACACTCTCCTTTTTGCCCACCTATAAGTAAATTAATAAGTTATTCCACAAGAAAATTCCACTTGTTTTCTGGTATATTCTTATACATTTGTTTAGTTATTTATTTCAGAACATCTTGATTTTAATACTGATCGTATGTATGAGTTTAGCAATGATGTTTCATGCCCCCCCCCCGCTACTTTTGTAAATGCTATCTGTAAAAGAAGTTTCACTTGAAGAGTTTGAATGCAAAACGCTATAAATCCAATCCGTTTAAGTTGAAACATTAAACAATAAAAAGGTAAAATATATTAAATCTAGACTTCGACTTAAAGCTGATTTTAATGGAAAGCAAAAAAAGAAATTATCTGGCATCATATTTTGTCAAACATAATTCCATGGTGTGGTTGATTGTTGAAATGCAACACGTTTTATAGTAATAGCGTCGTAATTTTGAAAATGGCGTTTATCGCTTTTCGCATTCGAACTCTTCACTTGTTTTTATACGAATTTTAACTCGGTAAAAATACATCATCTTCTCAAGAATATGAATGTTGCATTTGGGATGGGAACTTGCACAACAAAGGCAGGAAGAAAGTGTCTCACTATATTTTCTATTTGAAAACAGGTGCCTGAATAACGAGTCCCGGAGATGTCCTCAATCAATGGTCAATTGAGACTCATCCTATGACTACTGTTAAAACTCTTGCCAATAAGTGAAAGGTTTCTAAATTATCTGTTGAACATTTTCTTGTAACGACTGGTAAAGTTGAAAAATTGGACAACCTTGTTCCCCATGAATTAATATACATTGTTCTTTTCTTCTTCGGCAAAATAAAAAGGAAACTATTTTAAAGGGAGAAATCACCTCTGATGAAACATGGGTGTTTTATGACAACCATAAAACATTTTTTTAGTCTCTAGATACTTAAGAGTCATCTGAATGTAGACTGCAGTTTCTAGTCTTAGTAGCCAACTAGTCTAGACGAAAATGACACTCTTAATTCTAACACCCGGAAACCGTAATTGACTGTGTATTTGCTACCAAACGACAGGCTGTTCATCTTGTAGGTGAGAAAAACTCAAAACAAGAAACGGCTAAAAGTAGATGGGATTGACTAAATCAAACATGGACTGGTATATAACAGCATCGGAAATAAACTCGAAATGACAGGTGTGACCCTGGTGATTTGGAATGTGATGCTAAACTTGTGGACACTCTTTGGTGGACTGCGGTAGGGGCATCGGAATGTGGCGTGCTTTGGAGATTGGTAGCAAACTAATAGAACAAAAATGAACAGTTACTTGCATGATATGTTATTATGTTTTCAAATGAATTTGATCTTATTATTTATGATTTTTTATTTAAACGATATGTAAAAGTTTGGAAATCTTGATTTTTATAGGTAGTTTTAATTATTTTTGGCTGTTATTAAACAGAGAGAGATGGAAGCGAGTGTGATAGACACAGTATAAAATAAGAGAGGGATCCAAACAACATACAGTGAGAGTGGATTAGTGTTTTGTTAGTCATATGAAAATTACAGCTAATTAGAAACATAACATTAAAGTTATTTTTTCAAATATAACTCAATAAGAGGAAAGTGTAGTATCTTTTCTCATGTGACACTGAGTCTTTTTCTGTCTTTCGTCAGTGAAGGAGAACTCCTTCTAGACTGAGACAATTTAAATTTTTGTTTCAGCCAGGAGTGCCCATTTTTGGAAAGAGGAAAAGCGAGGAATGTTTTAGCATGAGTGCGTGTGATTAAAACTTACAGGAAATTACAAGAAAAAGATGTTTGAATCAGCTTTATTAAGATCATATATAAATAATTAGAGGGTGATGTTGTCAATTTCCTTATATAAACATAAGATTTAATATCAGTATATATTGATTTTAATCTTCATTAGGTAACATAAGATTGGTGCAAAAGTTTTTTTGACAGAATTAATTTTACTCATTCTGGGCTTGCTATACTTTTACTTGTTTTTATAAATTTAATGAATATGAATACAAGTAAAAAAAAAAAAAAAAAAAAAAAAAGCAAAAATAATTGTCGAGTGTGAGATTCGAACCATGAAAGACGACATAAAATATGACTAAAGGTTAACGCCTTATCCACACAGTTCAAATGTTTTGTCTTTTTAACCTACTTATAGTGTTTATGAGTTCAGGAAGGAATCTTTCTGCTTGAATCTGTTGTGGTATTCTTGCAGGAGGGACCACATGGAGGTTGCCAACATCTCTAAGTTAAAGTGGTTCTATGGGACTGACTGAATTCGAACTTGCCACACCCAGGTTGTCAGTCCGTGTCGTTATCCACTTAACCACCGTCACCTCCTATGAATACAAGTAATTGTTTCACTTATAATAAATGTTTTCATAAATTATGTGCATATAATGGTTTTCTTTGCTTTAGTATAATGAAGATAAGTCTGCAACCAAAACTATGTCACACTGTTCAAAGAGATTGCATCGTGTGCTCAAATGTGTTTCTCGGGTGAACGGTGAAGTAATACAAGACTAAATGATTTGTAAATCCTGCAAATGGCAATTTCCACAAACATTGCAAAATAAAATTTGGCATTCATCATGTTAAGTGCAGTCAAAAAAAAAAAAGAAGCAACTGTGCATTCTAAACTCAATAAACTCAAAATTAGATAAAAATATCAAAATTGTCTCTTCATCTTTCGCAATCATTATTTCTTCTTTATTTCGAATGTTTACTGTTTGGATGTATCCAGAATAATTGATTGTTATTTACAACTAGAAATCAACTCATAAGGTAAGTAAAAGTAAAAACGGAAACCGTAAGTGAATTGCATTAAATAGAGTTTTGCTCAAAGAAAGCACATTTTCTGAAGTCGAGTAAAAAAATAAAAAAAAAAGGCACGAGATTTCTGATCATTTCTCTAAGAAATGTTGACAAGATTCCAAAGAAAAAAATAATTGCAGACTTTTCTCTTTCTTGCGTGTTTCATTCTCCATATTTTCTCACTCGGCTCGTTTCGAATAATATCTTCCTTCGTTTTCATAGGAATTAGTCCAATGAGGCATTAAACACGAAATACGTACTCAGGAATTTGAACGTGTACATGCTTAGCCCAATGGATACTACTGTGGACTATGGAAGTGGTTATCCGAAACTAGTTTAGATATTGGGTGAGTAAACTCACTAGTCTATAAAATGGTTAGTTGAGAATAACAGGAAATGGAAGGTCAGACCGGGTCAACTTGCTGAACACAAGGTAGGGATTACTAGACTGTGGGAACTGACAGAAACGGGTGTGATGAGACACGGCTGAAAGAGAGAGTGGGAGAGAGAGGACGACAGTTCATTGGAAGCACACAATTCATGAACATGAAAATTGAGACGAGCTGACAAAATATGATTAAACAGTGATTGTCTCTCTATCTCTGTCTCCCTGCACACCATTGGTCAGCGATTTGGAACGAAGATCAAATGGAATAAGCTTTTTCTGTCTTCCATCAATCTGGGGCCGTCTTAGTCCTTTTGAAAGTGTAAATAAGGAGGTTTTATTTAAGGCTCACACAGAGGTGCCGACAAGCACAAGCAGCTACCAAGGAATGAATACAATTTGTTTGTGAACTTTACTGTGTTTTTTTGTCATAATGATGGCTATTTGTTTTTTTACATGTATGACACAAGGTTCTACCATTGTAAGCTATTATGAAGAAAAATATTCATGAAATTTCTTGAAAAAAATATGCTACTTAGTATTTGCATGAGAGAGTAAGTAACTACGATGAATGTATTGCTTTTATTGTTTTAATTGACAAAAAAAACAAAAATATTAGAAATGATATTTTTGACAAAAATAATTCACTTTGAAACAATACCGAATACCCTTTATGTGTATTTTTTTCGGATTATCAAAAAAGGTCACTTACATTAATAACATATTTATGTGATGTTTTTTATATTATCATGTTATGTTAATTTATTTACATTTGTAAAACGCATATCCAGTTGAAAAAACTCTTTAGACTTATGTGAGATTCGAACTCGGGTATTGGAGTCATTAAAACTACTGCCTTAGTTATGTGTACTCTGCATACTCCTTTTTTTGTCAACCAATCATATGTTTCTGTTTGCGGACGAACAGTAAAACTCCCAAAACACCATGACTTTTTGATAGTATATAGATTCATATCCAATGGCATAATGGTTAGAGTGTTTGCTAAGGGCTGAGAGACCAACGTTCAATCCTCCGTCGAGTCATACCGAATACTCAAAAAATGGTACTTGATGCACACCTTGCTAAACACTAAGCATTATAAAAGTAAGGATCAAGGGTAAGTGGAGTATTCCAGGGAAAGTAGTAGCGCTCTCCCCTACATCTTGGTGTAGTAGCTAATAAAAAGGGAGCATTTGGGTCGCCCTCAACTACGGTCAACCACTTTTCATTCTTTTATTAATCTAATGTTGGAAAAAGTATTCACTCGCATTTTCCCTGAGTACAATATTAATTCCATGATAAATGCCAGTATACTGAAATAATATGCCCTTAATAGGGTTAAGATGAAAATTCATATACACTAAATGTACAAAAGCAAGGAAACTCCCAAATTGTTACACTTTTATTGTCATTAAGGGTATGCGAGCACAACAGGGCTATGTATTTTACTGGTAGGAATTTTTCTTCAGCGCACCTCACACACTTCATTCACTCATGCATAGAGATTTATACTGTAGTGATGTGATAATTAAATGGTTTGGTTGATATGTAGTCATACCCTTAATGACAATAAAAGTGTAAAAATTTGTGAATTTCCTTGCTTTTGCACATTTAGTGTATATGAATTTACATCTTAACCCTATTAAGGGCATATGATTTCAGTATACTGGCATTTTTCATGGAATGTCACTACTTTTGTAAAGGCTATGCCTCAATACAATGCCTTCTCATAAGGTTTTTTGGAATTTTCTGGAAAACTAAGGAATATGGTAAACTGAAATTAAAATGCCATCAACTAGACACTAGAACCTCTATCTTTGCCAAAAATCAGCTGAATCCATCAAATGGACGATAAGATATAGAATAAAGTGTATGAATACTGGTCATTTTCAAGGTTTTTTTGGAATTTTCTGGAAAACTAAGGAATATGGTAAACTGAAATTAAAATGCCATCAACTAGACCCTAGAACCTCTATCTGCCAATATCAGCTGAATCCATCAAATAGTTGATGAGATACAGGGTGGTACATACGTACGTATGTACGTACACACAGATAACATGATTTCATGATTGAACTTTCTGGATCTCTGGGTTGCCTTGACTAATGATGTTGAAATTCTACACACTTATAGAACCTATCAAATAAAAATTTTGTGCAAAGTTTTAACTAATTTGGTTTATTGGTTTTTGAGTTATGTATTGATCAAAGAAATGAGATTTCCAGCATAGGTCATTCGTGTAGTCTATCAAGGGATAGAGCGCTCTCGCGCCTCTCTTGATTGTGTAATATATGGAGTATTCTTTGATCGCACAACAAAATATCTCTAGCTAGCATCCTGTCTGGAGTCATGTTCTGTCAGCACATCACAAATTGCATTATGCATATTTCGTCTCTCAGCTTCATTTCCTTCTTTCCTTCAGGTAGCTGTAATAATGGGAGAAATTTTAAAAAAAACAATAACGAATAACCTATTATTTGCTTCCAACGTTAAGTTAATTTTTTCACCAGAGAGTGGGGACGTGTGTTTGGTAGTGCCAAAGAAGGTAAGAGAGATAAGTGTTGACTAGTGCCACAGAAGAAAAAGAGGGTATTTATCTACCTCCCACAAAGTAAAATGTGACACAAGGTCGGAAAGTGGGATTTGATAAGTCAGTACCCCAGAGGAAGATCACCTATGATTCTAAAAAAAATGCGTGGGCAGCTCCGTCGGAATTCCTCGGTAGTGGCGCCTCAGGCGATTAGCAATAAACTAACCCCTTCTCAAAGGGTGAGAAGGCAAAGCCTGGAAGGGTGGCCCTCCTAGAACTGCACAGGACAAACCCATAGACTGGCGAAAATCAAGCCCAAAAGGCCAAGACGATACCGGTCTATGGGGTGCAGTATTTATCGGAACAGATACTACACTTTGATCTTAGCCAAAAGGCCAAGAAGCGCAGCGGGAAGATGGCGGTCGAATGTTTATATAATTATGCTAGCCATCGGAGATTCGCCTAAAAGAAGGCCACTGATTGGTCAAGCCAAGGAGGAAGTAGTTTGCCTGAACCAATCAGCAGGCAGCTAAGATGTCATTGATATTTAAACAATATGGTGGCTTGTAGGAAACTGCTACAATATCACATACATGTGGTAAACTTTTATACAGTGGAAGATCTGTATTTCATGACGAAGAAGAGGCTCTAATAGATATTCATTAAGGAATATCAAAACAAGAGTACAATTTCTACACTCAGAGCGACGGTAAGGCAGGTATGCAATACAGAAGTAAGTATTGTATTATCTTTTGGGAATAATTGATGGACTCCTGTTTAAGATGGGTGTCTTTAAACTATTAAGGACTGACAGTTTCATGAGAAAATGTGTCACATGGGGATTGATAAAATATGAAGCAATTACTTCTGGCCAGTGTTGTATCTGCTTAAGTAACTAGCTGTGCAATATGCCAAGCCCATATCACTGATATTTAAACAATATGGCAGATTGTAGGAAACATCTACAGATATAGATGAGCTGTAATTTCGCAACTCATCCCCATAGGGGTGATGCACCTGGAAAAAGACATTTGATTACTTTGATGTTGTCAAATAAAAAGGCAGAATTTATCTTGCTTCTCTGCCACATACTTGCTACAATCTGTCAAACATCTTTAAGAATCAAATCCACCATTTCTCAACAAGGGTTCTCTGAACCCTTAAGGATTCTGCAAGAACAAGTGAGATAAGCTAATGCACTTTTTATTTTAAAATTTTGATTTCATATACGTAATATTATTAAACATGCACACGAAAATCTTGGTTATTGTAATATTGTAATACTAGAAAACCCAGTGGAAATTCCTTGGTTGCTTACCTACTGTCTTCTCTCTTTCTCTTCTTACTGCTGCTGCTGCTGCTGCATCATCATCATCATTATTTGTTGAATCAGACCACAATTAATCCTCTGATGAGGATGGGGCCTGATTGTCTAGTCTCGAAATCTAAGTCTTCCTCTCCACTCCTGTCTTTTGCAAGGCTTGATGGAATCCATACCCATGGCCTTCATATCACGTTTGACTACGTCCTCCCAAGTCAACTTGGGTCTGCCAGTGGTGATGTTCTCTGCTGGCACAGTCAACTGTCGGACTTTAGCAATCCAGCCATCGCTACGCTCAATGTGACCCAACCAACGCAGTCTGCAAACTGCATAAATATATTTTTAAATACATAAAACGAACGTTTGCACATATTCATTGATCCATATATTGTATCAATTTAAATCATTTTGAAAGAAATAATTTACTTATTTAAAACTGTAACAATTAAGTGCATTCAAATAAAAATAATGCAAATAATATGTTGTAAAACTATCGAGGGGACGACAGAATTCTATTTATGACGGTTTATTCGATATTAGAATAATTCATTTTGAAATCGGTAAAATTTTAATGTTTGGATAACAGCAGCATCAGTTATTTCTCAGTTACTTTTTGCATTATATCTTTGGTGATCTGATCATTTTGTAAATAGGTGTGAAAGGTGATAACGTACATATGAACACAAAATGATGTAGCTTATTATTATATAGGTAAACATAATCATATCTAACCAGACTTTTTATTGGAAAGGACGAAGTAAGTCGACTGATCTACACAATAGAAAATCTCTGGAAGGATTTTAGTATCAATCAAAAAATCCTAGTCTTCAAAAATCATGAGGCAATTTTCAACAGAAGTTAATGTATAACATTGGAGTTAATTTCTAACAGAAATACAAGTTATTGCAAATGCCTGCGAGCAACCATAACAAATAAGCAAAACAATATTAAATATTGAACAGTATTTATTGATTTGCATTCAGGACCTGTGCATATTAATTAAAGGTTGAATTTGCCAATAAATGTATGTGTGCATAGAAACACTTTTGCTTATTTATCCTTATCGGCTTAAGGCTATCTTTGAAGACATCCATAAACCGTCTCTTTGGCTTTTTTCTCAGCTGTCTACTATACTGCGGTTCTCCGTATAAGAACGGTTTAGAGAACCTGTCATCTTCAATCTTCGTGAGGTGCCCAGCCTAGCGCAACTGACTATGTATGATAGGCACTTCTATAGCTGTAAAACAGCCATTTATGCTATGATAGATTGCCAATTAACGTTTAACATACTCCTAAGGCATGCTTGGTGGGCCCTCACCATGGTCTTGATGTGTCGATAGTCGATGGTGCATGTCTTCACAGACACAGATAAGACAAACGATTCGTACACGTTAAGCTTCATTTAATGATGATGGTGGTTTTCTCTGATGCGTTTTGAAGCCGAGCAAAGGCTTTTGTGGCATTTTTCATTCTTAGAAGTATTTCGGAGGATACATTTGCCAAGATAGACGAAAGATTCAACAACAATATTCCCCTTAATTGTTGTGTTTGACACACTGGTGTCCTAGTGCTGTAATGAACATTACCTTAGTTTTCTGTAGATTGATGATGAGTTCAAAGGTAGTGTACGCTCGAGAGAAGAGATACGTAACAGTCACAGAATTGCGATCTATTTTCTTTTGCACTTGCATTATCTCACTCACGGAGTGATTAGTACATGGTTCTATAAGAACACACTTGCATGTTCTCACTCGCTGAGTTATATATATGTTGTGCGATAAGGATACTGTCTGTGTAGGAGCACACTTCCACTTCCACGCAAACCTTTTTTTTCCCAAGATTCATAAACACTCCCTGTTGAGATGTCGATGTGAACAGTCAGACTTTGAGCATCATGTTGACAAGACGCCATATTCCTTTCTCACATCTCATCACAGCTTAGGCGAGATAAGAGTTACATTTGAGATGCCGATCTGAACAGAAGTTATATTTCTTCCCTCGTCTCTAGTCATGGCTTAACTCGACGAGATGAAATTCATGGACTCAATTCCATTTCTATTGTACATATACGTCTGCAGATTCAACCTATTTTGTACTTTTCTTTTCAAAACTCTTTCTGGACCATTCTTAGTGTTGATGAAACTGTTTGAATAAAATTGATTAAAATTTTAGAGAAGTTTATCCTTTTAGCTTGGTGACCCCTTTTTTTCACATCCAACAATACCAGTAGGATGGATTTCTATGCAGCAACCCCTACTATAAAACAGCCATCTTGACATTCTTCTCACTTTCTACAGATTAATTATCTCTTGAATATCTTCCTCAGTATGGGAAATGAAGAGCACATAGTCGGCTCCTGCACAATAATTTCGAAAGTCTTTGATCTTCACATTAAAATGAGAGAGGTTGAAGATCCTGCCAGTGGTTAAAAAAAATAGACTGTCCTCCCCTCCAGACGATCGGAAAATAGGATGGTTAGTTTGCTGGGAAGTGGCCGAGGAAACAAAAGATCGGACATAGGACTTTCGGCATGACTAAATATATTTAGGAGTTGATGTTAGTTTAAGGCAGTTGAAGAATTTCAAATTACTACATAGTAACATTGAATATAAAAATTCCGGCCCCCTCACTCAAAGTTGGAAGCATGGAACATGGGGCCATCATTCGTACGTTTTGGATCATCTCTATTCCAAGAAATCGATGTTTATTTCTACTTTTTGGAAATCATGCGTGCGAAAGGGGTAGGATTCAGGAAATGTCAACTTTATAGATCCACGTTGAGTATCTCAGCGTACACGTAAGTCGAGTCACTGAAGAATTTGTAGCTGCCATGATGAATGTAAAAATACAGAAGGAAATATGTTCGTTAATTGCATTCGCTAAAAACTGGAATGAGTATAAATGTATATGAATAGGTTGAAATAACGCAATCCGATATTCTCGAAAAATCAACGGATTTAGCGAGAGTGTCCATTAAATGTTTGCGCAATATATGTAATAAATTAATAGCAGACAAATTGTAAATACTAACGGTCATTTTTTTAAAAATAGACGTTGATTATTAGTTCTCCGGTGACGATTGGGGGAGTGTCAGTACTTAAATGTTAGGGGGGAAAAGTTTTTGCTACCACCTATATGGAGTATGTTTTGAGAAGAGTCGAAGATGGTGAGTCAAAAGTAATATTTAATGTTAGCTGGAGAAAAATAATAACAAATTTACTAAAACACGATCGAGTGAATAAGCGTAATGTAGTGGTGAGTTTAGCAGCCTGTGGTGCATGTGGTTAGTTTCCTATTCTTCGAGAAGGTACAGGGGAAAAATCGTCTTAACTTTATATATTAGATATCAGAAACACATTTATCCAGTCATTGGGAACAGGGTCATCAGATATCAAAAAGTGAATTTCTGAAGCGATCTTGTCAGCCTCATAGCGGATAACCTTAGCAGGAATGCCAGCAAGATATTCATTTCTATAATTGCATTGTGGATTTCTCAGATGGTGAGATGATCCATCATCTCACTGGTAATGTCCTTCTAATGCAGGCTGAAGGGTTGTAGAAGAAATTCGTACAGTGTTTGGTTCATTGCTTCATAATCTCCTCGGGACTTTAATGGAGGAGAGCCACGTCTTTAGACCTGAGTTGTACCGTAGGTGATGATTAAGGACTGAAGATCTGCCTGATCAAATTGGACATTGTTTTGCTATCCTTCCTATTGTAGCACTTCTGTGCACTCTCAGAGATATTCAGCCACTACACATACACACACACATTATATATATATATATATATATATATATATATATATATGAAATGAATTCAAGAGCATGAAAACAAACTAATTAAAAACATTGACACAAAAACATGTTTAAAGCGTTCATAATCTCCAATATTTCGATTTGAACAGTTAAATCTTCGTCATGACAAGAAAAAATATGCATAGTAAACTAAAGAATTCATGTCAACCATCTGACCCATCCCCAACCCCATGGGGCTCATCCTTGCTTAACCATGGGGGGTTGGCATGAAGAGAACCACACCTGCTAATGTGCAAAAGACTCATAACCACAAATGTAACACTGAATGTAAAATTCAAATCCTAACCTGCCCTCTCTTTGTTTAACAAGTACTTCAATGGATTGTGCTCTGATGAACTTGCTGCTCTGGTACCCCCACGTCATAAATTCACTATACCAACCCGACAATCTGCAAATTCCCATCCATTTATTGTGGAGGTCCCCAGATGCTGAAGAGCTTTCTGCTCCAAAAGCTTCTTTCCTCGTGCTGCTGGACTCTGGAACTCCCTTCCTGCTCCCTGTTTTCCTGACGGTACTGACATGCACAAATTTAAAACTAATGCAAACAGACATCTTGCTGCGCAGCTCCCAATTTAGGTTTATCCCGTCCCCAAACTTTCACCCTTTTTCTCAGTAGCCCCTTACGTCTACAGTGGTGGCCTACCTTGTTTGGGGTGAACTATGTTAAAGAAATTTTCTTTTAAAAAGCATGAGCCGAGTGTGAGTGGGGCAGAGCAACTCACACAAACCGACAGCACAATATATAAAAGAAATAGTCATCATAATAGAGTTAACTGTTCCTTGGGATGAAAACGGAAAGTAGACGGATCAGTAAAAGAAAAACAAGTAAGAAAACCTGCATCCAGACTGCATGGAAAAAGGGATGGACAGTCTTTGTGATGCATGTTGATGTCATCAGCTTTTTGGGAACACTTGGCTAGTTCTTTCCTTTGAAATATACAGGTTACGGTTTAAAAACTGCTTCATATAGTCTTCAGTCATGAAATTGAATTTGTTGAAGTAAAAAAGAAAAAAATTAGGCAAAGATAAAATTTGCGTGAGGGAAAACTATTTCCTATATTGACGTTGCATCAAGCAACGATCGTTAAAATGGCCAACAATAAATGCATTTTAATAGGATTATATAAGTTGTAATTCCAAAGACGAGCATGTTTTTGTTTAAAACCCTGCTGCTGGTGTGCCAGGGGAGTTAATACTGCCTTAACCATCCCTGATTGGCAGCTGATCAGCTCAGCATATCAAACGTTGGATGAGAATTATATCTATATTATATTTACATATGACATATATAGAGAGATAGATAGATAGATAGATAGATATATGGTTAGCGTACTCCCATCAACTCAAGATTGTGAGAATATTCTTTTGTGGAGACAAATAAGGTTGCGGTATATCACTACGGTTTCTTATATTTTCAGGTGATGTTTAGACTGTGCTCTGTGCAGTACAGAAAACACCTTGACACTGTAAACTTTTGCACAAAACTCGTTCTCCAATAAATGTTCCTCTATGGCAGTATAATTGGTCTGGGAGTGATATATATATATATATATATATATATATATATATATATATATATATATATACATACATGCAATATGCATATTATATGTATATTTACACATATGCATGTATAAACGGACATATAAATATTTACACATGCACGCACACACACATTGAATTACATACTAGACACCATCCTCGATTGTCTTCGGTCTCCCTGTAAAAGGGTTTGTCAGGACAACCTGACATGAGGATACTTCACTCTACAAGTAACCCCTGACCAAATATTCTAAATAACATAGTATTCGAAGCCCAAATAAGATCTCCTCGATTTGGCTATGCACCAGCTTATGCACCTTCTAGTGATGATACTCCACCAGACTAGATGAATTCTTGTGCTGGAATCCGGTAAGACCAATAGACCAAAAGAAAGATGTACCATAACATGATAAAATGGTCACTTTTTTATTAACTCAAAGCTTGAGATAACTTTGTATCTCATATAGATATAAAGTGTTAGCCCCAAGAAAGGGGCCCCTTGATTTCTGAGAACTTCGACTGAAGTAAAATAAAACAAAAAGAGAGATACGTGTGTATATGCGTATACGTATGCATATTATATATACATATTATATCACAATATATATATATATATATATATATATGGGTATTATATTATTACCTACATACCCAGCGTTCCAAGCTTTTGCTATTATATATACAGATATACACATAGTATATACAGATATACACATAGTATATACAGATATACACATAGTATATACAGATATATCCATATCATATACTCATAGAACTATTTGTATTTGAATATACATCTAGAGAGAGGAAAAAAGAGAGAAGGATGGAAGAAATTATATATGTACATTGTCAGAATTACACCTCATAATAAGTGTTTCATATATTCTGAAAACTTCTTGTGCTTCCATAAAAAAAATCTGCGTAAATATCACCGCATCGATTTAGATTATAACATCGTTGAGAAAAGAAAAACAAGAAAAAAAAGTGCTTTCGTTTTAAAATCTCGCTTGTTGTAGATTTTACAAGCATCTGCCTGCATCAAGCGTAGTGCACCTAGTGAGGCGGAGGGGGGAGAGTTGTTTTATTCCTGCACAACAGAGCTGTTTCTTGAGAGTTTTGAAATGCAGCCAAGCATATTAACACAGTTGGAGACATGACTTGGAAGCCAGTGGGAATTATTTCTTTTAGATTCCTGGTGAGATCTCTACATCTGAAATCGCTAAAACATTTCTCGCATCGTTCTTTCCTTTTCGGGGGTGGGTGGTTACAGGGGGGGGGGAAAATGTAATGATATTACAATTTTACATATTTTACTTTTCATTTTACGCGAGATTCAAAGTGTGACTTTATCAGAAACACTGTCATCATGTTATTATATACATTAAGAAAAACACACACACATTATAGATATATATATGTATATATATACATAGAGTGCAATTATCAATGCATATAAAAACATGAGAGCAATCATTCTGATATATATATATATATATATATATATGTTATGATACCCATTAACAGAGAGAGTATTTCAAAGAAAATATGAATGTACAAAAATTATGAATATTTAGCTATCAACATGAGAATTTAGAAAGAGAAAGATGTTTGTTTATATATATATATATATATATATATATATATATATATATATATATACATATATATATATGTGTGTGTGTGTGTGTGTGTGTGTGTGTGTGTGTGTGAAAAAAGACAAACGGAAAACAGGTTAAAATGCAATAGAAAAACAAAAACAAGAGAGTTGACCGGTTTCGTCCGTAATACGAACGAAACCGGTCAAATCTCTTGTTTTTGTTTTCTTTAACCGGCTTTCTGTTTATCTTTTTTCACACATTTTGTCTACCACGGCATTCCATTTTCATGACTTATCGTGCACCTTACCCCATTATATATATATATATATATATATATATATATATATATATATATATATGAGAGAGAGAGACTTTTATATATAAGGACAATTCGAATAAATATATGATATGTAATTATGATATTAAAGTGAAACCTATCATGAGGAGTTGATGCTCGATATAAAAGATAGAGCAATTATATTAACCAGTAAATAATGAAAATAAAAATTGTGCAAAATACAATATCTATTAAGTCATCAATTGTTAAAAAAGGGTTTTAAATAGAATAAATTTTATTATTCCTTCTTTAACCCATGCCTTTTCAAAGAATGATATCTTATCGTCAGAGGAGAGTAGACAGATAAGTTGGTAAAAGAGAAATTACCAAAATGTCAATATTTGAAAAGATATAAAAATAAAAGTAATATAAAGTGTAATAAGAAAATGTAGAAAATCTGAAAAGTTCACTGTTGAAGGTACCGAAAGAGTTTGTAGCGGCAGATTAGAGATAAGGTAAAATCCGGTCCTTTCTTAGGAAATAATATTTGCATCCGCAGGTGTATAAAAGTCCGGTGAAGTTGTGGATAGGCAACGACCATTAAATAGCCCAGACGATCCGTCCAGTTGGAAAAAGTTGCGGTGTGTGAAAGCTTAGGATATCAGTGGGGTATTGAGAGCCATTTGTAGGTAACTTTCTTGGCCTTTTGGCTAAGATGAAAGTGTAGTATCTGTTCCGATGGATACTACACCCTATAGACCAGTACCATCTTGGTCCTCGGGCCTTGATTCCGCCGGTCTGTGGTTTGTTCTGTGCAGTTCTAGGAGGCCCACCTTCCCAGGCTTTGCCTTCTCACCCTTTGAAAAGGGGTTAGTTTATTGCTAATCGCCTGAGGGAATGCCGACGGGGCTGCCCAGGCATTTTTGAGGGTCATAAGTACTCTTCCTCTAGGGTGTTGACTTATCGAATCCCACTTTCCGACCTTGTGTCACATTTTACCTGTGGGAGGTAGATAAATAAGACTTTCTTGGGCTTTTAAGAGAGAGTTATGTTGGAGTTATTCACTCCAGAGTAAGTTGATAAATGGAAATTTCAATCGAAAAGAGCCAGCAGTGAGAGAAGCCAGCAGTGAGATAAAAATAGAATAAAAGTGGGAGGAGGACGTCAAAAATGGATTATGAAACAAGCCAAGCAAAAGGCTATGTGGGCTGCAGCGTACAATAAGGGGGACAGCATGGTATGGAGTGGTGGGTGGAAAGAATAAGGGTAGAGGGGTTGTATTATGGGATGATTTGGAAAGGGATGTGGTAGCCGAAGGGAGGGGAAAACCAAGATAGATGTGGAGACGAAATCTAGAGGTTTGATTTAAAATTTGATAAAATGTATATTAGACTGGGTTAAGAAATAAGGAGGGACATGCCAAAAGCAAATTATTGTCAGACGTCTTTAAGTATATGAAATAAAAGAGAAATATAGTATCAATATTGGGAAAGACTTGAGAGATGAACAGGTCTGATAAAAGTATTTAAAAATAGTTAGGGGGCTATTGGCTTCACGTTGTTAGAGAGATAGATGTACATGGGTCACGGTTGGGACGATCAGAGGTGAGTACCTAAATGGTTGGATTAGCTTCCAATTATATAAACTGACCTAATTAGAGTTGAGAGGAGATTAGGGCTATTAAATTGTAACGGTAAGTTACAAATACTAATACTGTAAAATCTGTAGCTTATGCATAAGGAGAAAAATATATAGAGAAGAGGCACAGTTAATTGGAAGTGTAAGGTAGATAGAGTCCAAAAAGAATTGGGAATGGAAAAGTCGATAGAAATTAGGAAAGTTATAGGTTATTAAGGGTGGCAACAGTGAAGGGTACATTTTAGTTACATTTCAAAACATGGGGGGTCTAGAGTGTAGGGTACTATATGGGAAGGTAAGTCAAGGTTAAAAGTTAAAGTTAAAAGATCAAAAGATTGAAATGAAAAAGTTCAAGATTGAAATTGAGAATAAAATGTGGTGTTGAACTTATAGTAAAAAACGATTATAAAGTTCAATGGGTTGAGATAATCTTCATGCAATTTTAAAAGAGTTCTTAAATTGGGGGTGCAAGTTTTATGTGTGGTTTTCCATAGGTAGTGAAATAGGGATTTAGAGAGGACCAGATTGAAAATTGTTTTGGAGTGAGTTGTTATAATACTGGTCTTCTGTTAGCTGATAGGGCTTCATTATTGGATGCGGAGGGGTGTCAGTTGGTGGTATAAAGTTGTTATATTAAAATTTTCTTTTATATCTGCATGCTGAAAGAAATTCGTTTTTAGAGTTTATAATATGTTTACTCTTGACAACAGTTATTATCATAACTTATTGGCAGAACCTAGATCTTGGAGTATAGGGCCTAGATTCTTTAAAGATCGACCAGTAAGGGATATTTTTTTGTTGAAAATGTCTGATAAAATTAGTTAGGGAAGTCCCTGCAAGTTGGTCGTTATTTCTTTTAAAAGAGGAAATTTAGTTAGATATTCGGTATTTTTGAGGGACAGCACTAGTTCCTATGTAAGTGTGTATTTTATATGGAGTGATTATTGAATAAGGCATGTTATTTATAGTTGTAGATGCGCAAGGGTCTGCATGCTGAAGTTCTGATGATAGGTTGTTTAAATTGTTTGATGGGATTGCTATATGGGGCAGGGAAGTTTGAGCTGGATTGCTATTCACTAGTGAAGAATGGTGGTTGATGCTTGGAGTTTAGTTTGGTATTGTGATGTGGTAAGGGTTGAGAATGTGTAGGATTTCCAACTTTAATTATATGGTCACATTTTTTCATGTAGTGTTTTGTATTTCACAATTGATCTTCACATATAAGACCTACATTATTTTTTCGAGAGATTTTGAGACTTTTTTTTCAAGAGTTTGCTGCTCCTTATATTCTCCATCGAAAACTGATGACCGTTCTGAGTTATTATTCTTTTGGTTCTTTGGACTAGTGAAGAATCGATTTGTTCGATGGAATTTTATAGTATGTAAACAAACACCTATCTTATCCTTATACTATAATTCAGCACTTTGCTTTATTTTTCTACTACATGAGGTATTCACTAATATTTAATATATATAATAAAATAAAGTAACACGGAATCACATAATCACCGATGCAATAATTTATTTCAACTTTCCGGCATTGTCAAGCATCCAAATGGGGTGAATACATTTTCAAAAATGTAGTCACCTCACTAAGATGCTTGACAATACCAGAAGGTTGAAAAATTATTGCACCGGTGATTATGTTATTCTGTGTTACTTTATTTTTATTTTATCTCTGTTTATTACATTGAGCTCTCATACACTGATTTCCTTCTGGAATGTATTTTACTATAACACACACTATATATATATATATATATCTATATCTATCTATATATATATATATGTTTGTGTGCGTGTTCATTGTTTGTTCATTTCTATATGCTTTCTAAAAGATATCTTTGAGCAAATAAGATTTGTCTAAAATTCAATTTTGCCATTACACTAATAGCCAGTTTCTTTACAGGAAGAAAGATAAAATAGAAAAAAAATAATGAACAGAAAAAAAAGAACAAAATCAGAGATAAGATTTTGAAAACACCCACGGAAATTCATTTAATGCAATTTGCAATAATCTAATGAATATTTGTTGCCAGAAAACTTTGCCAAATCACCCTGAAAAACATTTTTGATTTTTCAGATTTTCTTTCTTGACAAAATATCTTATTTACAACTCGATTTCGATTTTTGACTTAATTCTATTCTGGTTCAAGACTTCAAGCAGTATCGAGGTCAAAGTCTATGGGTGTTTATATTTTATCTATGTGAGATAAGCATGATTGTCTATGTTGACTATCTATGTTTTCGAAACTTGGAAACAATAATCGCCTACCTAGTTAGATTATTGTAAGAGAGTGGTCATATTTATTTATTTCCTTATTAAAGAGAGCACGAGTGAAAGTTTGAAGAAAGTTTCGTTTAATTTCGATTTTAATGAGATTTATAATCGAATTAAGTAAGAGATAATTATCTTGATTTTGAAAATGTGAACACATTTTTGTCATTTTAAGATTATTTATTGTGGACAGAAACTTTTCTAAACCCAAAAATCTGTTCTCTTGACTTTTATTCTCAATCAATTTTACATAAGGGAAGATTTTTTCCTTTTTTATTGCTTCAAGTATTTTGGTAATGTTACAGAAGTTGAGTTCAACATGGTACCTTCAGTTTTAAGCTGCAAGGAGGCGGACCCAGTCACAGATCAAAATATGCTTGACAAAAGCCAGTGAGTGGCTTATAATTGAAACCCAAGTAAACCCAGAACTTTTGTAACATTATAAATAACTATTATGTTTTATTATTATATAATCAAGCATTCTATTGTGTTTCTTTCTACCCAACAAAAACAATAATTATATTATATATATATGTATATATATATATAGTCTTGGAAGTTTCTCAACCATTAAAACTATATAAAAAAAAAACAAAAAAAAAACTTAAGTCCCAAGTCGTTCAGTGGAAAATCACTCATGTAAGTCAATTTAACTTTTTCAGTTATTATATTAGTTTGCTTCTAACATTATTTAAGGGATCATCAGTTGTTTACCATGAAAAACTGTTTCGGGAATTTAAAAACAAGACAGTATTTAATTTCATGGCTTCCCAGCAGAGTTGATCAGACCCCACTTATATATAGGAAAGTATGAAATAGTAAAACAAAAGTAAAGTTACATACTTTACAAGTTTATTATAATCAAATATTACAACGAAGAGTAATTTATGAAAAAGTCCTTTGACCTATGGATTTTCAAACAAATCAATCTTTTCCTCAGAAGGAGAAAAAAACAATAATTTACTAATTTTTGGTAAATATTAATTTGAAAAAATTACAGAACAATTTTGAATTTAAAAAAAAAAATGGAAATCACTCCAGACAAGGCATGAATCCACTTGAAGTAAGTAGCTAACAAGAACGAAATATGATTATCGTAAAGATAGGATATGCCTATGGCTTTAGTCTTGAAAAGACCAAGGCTATAGGAAGGAGGGAAACAGTCATCAGGAAGAGAGTTCAACAAGCCTGCAGTTCTTTGAATGAAGCTACTGGAATAGGAAGCTGTATTACAATGAGGTATCAAAACAGTGAAATGATGGAGACCACTAGACCAACGAGTCAAACGAGCTGGAACAAAAGAAGCAGGGTATAGATCACATAATTCTGAAGAATACAGTGATGATAGTACTTATAGAAAAGACTGAGACTAGCAGCATCACGTCTATGAGAGTGGGTGCATAGAAGAAAGTGTGTGGCAAATCAAATTACAGATATATTTCTGCACCTTATCAAGAACCCTAAAATGGGACAGAGATTCACCAGCACAAATATGGCAACAGTAATTTATACATGTTCTGATAGTAGATTTGTAGAGATAGAGAATAGCCTCAGGTGTGAGAAAGTGTTTGGAGCGATAGAGAGAACCGATTCATGAGAAGCAGAAAAAGCGATGGGTCTAAGATGAACTCCAAGAAAGATTTAATGAGAGAGAAAGACCAAGAAGTTCCAGAGTCGATTTTTCTTCATGAGAATCAGGAAGAAAAGGATGTCCCTTTTCTTCCTGATTCTCATGAAGAGAAATCGAGTCTTAAACGAAACAAGCCATTTCGTACCCCAAACCACTACTGAACCCAAGTCAACTTGTAGATTAGCTGCATATTTCGGCTGATCAAGGGAGATGAGTGAGAAGCAACACCAGAATAGATTGTGGTATCATCAATTACGCAAAAAGAAAAAAAAAGGTACGTTTTTTATGAGCAGAAAGTCTTTGTAATGATGAATATTTGAATTACTCATAAGTTGCTGAGAAAATTCATTGCAGTGGTGTATTCTATTGTAGTAAAAGATATTAGATTCCAATAAAATGCAAGAATAGCCAATTAGGTAGGTATCATCGTTTAAGGGGTCACACTGCATGTCAACAACATCTATATATCAACATTTTCATAAAACGCAGTTCTTTTTTGATTTTTAAACATTTTGTGTATGATAGCATCAAAAATATATGCTCAATATTAGTTGAATAAAAGTTTGTAAGAATTGGTGCCATGGTCGTGTAAAAATGGTCGACGTGAATCTGAAGTACCAAATTATCACAAAATATGAGTTTTTACCAATGATGCGGCTTGAGTTTCTGAATATAGAATGTTCAGATAATTGCCAATAATTGTTCTGGGTGTGCATAGTAATTATTTATTATAATAGAATAACTCTGGTAACTTTTGATGAAAGAAAAAAGCACGAACAATCGGTTCAATTGAGGCAGAAAAGACCAAAAATAAACCAACAATTGTCTCCACACACATATAGAGAGAGATAAAGAGAGAGAGGTACAGAAACTTTTATTAACTTTAAATGTTTATATGTGTGAACTATATATCTCCACATTGATATATACATATATATATATATATATATATATATATCCTCTTTGATATATATAAAT
>OY744539.1:57716680-57721680 GCA_963556195.1 Sepiola atlantica | reverse complement strand
CTTAAGCCTTAAAATAAAAATCATGCAATGGATTTTTATCAAAATTGGAACAAGAATTCTAGACATAAGGTTTGGTAGCATTATATCTTAATTTTAATCTTAGTAAGGGGATATAAAGGTGGTTCAAAACTGTTCTGCTCGGGGAATTAATTTTATCTGTCCTGGGTGGAATTTTATTCTGCTATACATATATGCATACATAGAATTAGATATACTCATATGAAAATCACCCACGTAAACTATGTAAATATACTCGCAACTGCACAAGGGCACGTGCTAATGTTTAACTAGAGATGATTGCTAATGCGCATGAAAATGTGCATGCAAAAAATATAATATACATCCATAATTGAAAATATCGACATAAAAATAGATCTTTGAATGTATATAGATTTATTCTTTTAGAATCATATGTTCAACGTTCATGAAAATATATATGAAGAGTTCGAATGATAAACGCCATTTTAAAAATTACGAAGCTAACACTATGAATAGTGTTACATTTCAACACTCGACCACACACTCAAATTATGTTTTCCATAATATGATACCGGAATAATTAATTTTTGCTTTTAATTAAAATAAACTCATATTGGAAGTCTATATTTAATATATTCGTTCTTTTATTGTTTAAAGTCTCAATTAAAACAAATTGGATTTATCGCGTTTTGCACTCGAACTCTTCATATATATATATATATATATATATATATATATATATATATAGTCATCCACAAAAACAGACTGTCTCACTGTATCGCTCTTCAGAGCAGCTAGACCCTCACCGACACCAAGCCAGGGATAGAACCTCCAACCATCTAGTTGATAGTCGTAACTATATATATATATATATATAACTATATATATATATATATATATATATATATATATATACACGGCACAATCACGTTGACACACCAGTTCCCATTAGATCACCGAAGTTAAGCGGCGTCGAGCCTGGCCAGTACTAAATGGGTGACCATTTGGGAATACCAGGTGCTGTATGTGCTCTCTGCTTATCTCGGCATTGTTTCCAGTCGTCCTGTATTACTACTTGCCATTGGAATCAAGCAATGCCGACTCAGGAGAGTGGTTGTTGGGGATTGTGCAACCCTTGCAATTACACATTCCCGCGCGAGCAGCCCCTGGTGTGGCACTCATACGTCGAAATCGACGGGAGAGTCCATCATATATATATGGTTATGCTACAACGGCAGCTTTTTCCCTTATTACAACAGCAGGATAGTGCAGAGGGTCTGTACTTTCAGCTAGATTAGGTACCAGCCATTATGATGCAAGACTGCATGGACGAGAATCGCCAGGGTCAATGGATCAGCAGGTGTGGAACGCTTGAATTACCGCCTCATTCACCAGATTTGATCCTTCCCAACTTCTTTCTTTGCAACGTTCTCAAAGACAATGTCTACTCAGCAAAGCCTTGTACCATAGTTAAACTTAAGGAACACATCTGAGCTGACATTGCTCAAGTGCCGTTGGAGCTGTGCACCAAAGTATGTCGCTCAGTCCCTAAAGATTAGCAAAGTCCATTGAGCTCTGTGCAGAGGACACAGACCTTTAATAAACATCAGGTTTCATGTTGCAAAAAACTTAAGTGTTTTCCCATTTGTTAGTTTCTATATTGCAGTTGCATATTTCTTCCATGTTACATTTATTATGTTAGAAATAGTTACTTTTTTTTATTTAAAGTTGTCGCCAGTGTAATAATCTTCAATGCCGGAATAAACATCATGTTTTATGTTGCAAAAACTTAAGTGTACCCGTTGTTAGTTTCTATATTGCAGTTGCATATTTCTTCCATGTTACTTTTATTATGTTAGAAATAACATTATATATATATAGGTAAAGATAGAAAAAAATTATTTTGATTTTAATAGAAAAATCTGCATGTAACACATGGTTTTTGGAAGGCATTTTGCCTCTATCTTTAAGTTTTAAATTGTAAAGATGCTTAAAAAAATGAACTTTTCCAAATTTATTATATACTTACTTGTGGTAGAACCTGTATTATAAGCTTTCTTCTTTTCGCTTCAAAAAGGTGTGTAGAAATTGTTCCACATTGATAGTGATAAATTACAGCCTTCAAACTGCCGTGGCCATTTTCAAGAATTAATAAAAGCAGTTACAGTCAAAAATTTAAATTTTTAGATACACTAATGTGGTATTGTATATTTTTAACTGTTATTAAAAAAAACAGAACTGAATATAACAAACAGATACGAGACATTTACTAATGTGTAGTTATAATTCATACGAATCAAAATTAATTGAAGTTCGTTTCTTTTCATTGGTTTTAAAATTTGCAGTCTATTCTTGAAATAGCTTTTATGAAGTATTTTAGTGTCATGGTCAAAATCAAACAGTCTTCTATAAATAGAATGGCATATAAATTAAATCCGGGCATTTATAAACACTTCTGATCTACTTGTTATCTAATCCATAAAGTTATCTTGTCGATTCTTCAAAGTCAGACCCAAATAGCATCTAAGCTGATAAATCAAACTTTGCTTCTGAGTAGCCAAGTTTCATTTGTGATTGCTTTACCGTGTTATTGGCAATATACTAACCCAAAACATTAGGTCAGAGGATTGGCTGCATAGAGTTTATCCTAAAGATGAATCGATTATGTTGGTACGATCGTGTGGAGTGTTCATATTCTTAAATAAACCGTTGCAGAAGCATGCATGTCTTAAATCGCAAGAAGTTTGGCCAGCCAAGAAAAACTTGGAAGCAAATTATTGGACAAGACTGTGCAGAGTGAAATGTGGAGATAGTTGACCCACAGAACTGTGAGGACTGAGGAGTGAGCTTGCGAAATATCAAAAAACGTCTGACCCTGAGACAAGGAAAAAGTGACGTTTAATGAAAGGAGAGGAAGAGAGAGAGATAATTATGTACTTCACCACAATTTATTTTTAAAATAAATTTGTTCGGCCCACTCGACTGCTTATATGAAACATTTTTAAATAATCACCTAAAAATAGAAATCAGCAAGGGAGATAACTCATATTTTAGATTTTAGAATATAATAGTTGTCTATCCTATGCACAAACAAATAAACATAAAAAAACTAAAATGAGTTCACTGCATCCTGGCCAACGCAGGATAGTTACAACTAGTTAAATATATGTAAATCTTATATGTATGAATACAAGTTTCCAATGAAAGTTCATTAATATGAGTTATATTTGAACATGTTATCTATATATAAAGCGGGAACAAAACACGGATGTGACCGGGTTGGGAATATCGTGAAATTAATTTATTATTGGTAAAAATAGATTTTTATTTTGGCAAAAGTGGAAAATAAAAATTCATTTTGCAGGATGTCTAATTTCTATCGTATTCTGCGTTTATTTGCAGAACAATCTTTGTTTGCCAATTCCCACTCAAATATCAGCGTTTATTATAACTTATATCATTTTATATTTGTTATCATTGCCCGCGGGTTCGGAGGAGATTTTAAAATAAAATCACTTATTCCGCTGCTCATTTCAGAGAACATTGTTAACAACAAAAAATGATTGGGAGGAAAAAAAAATAAAAAGATGATTCTTAACAATTTAACAACAGCTCATTAAAATAGTGTCATTATTTCCATTGTGAAACAGAGTTAATGGGCATCACGTCAAGGAGGAAAATAAATCATTACTCAAGTGAACAGTTCGTTTTTAGAAAAGGATCTAATACAAAATTGAATGTACAATCAAAACTGTGGATTTTTTTTTTACATACATGAAAATATATACAATATAGGAGAGGTCGATTTGGGAACCACACGCAACCTATTTTATTCTTAACTTCTATCGTCATTAAAGGAAATTAAGTTAAAAATGCAAATTGTCCAATACATCAATATTAGTGTGGCGTTACTTGAAATGCGAACCATACCAAGGTATAATATATATATATATAAACAGACTATTATGAAGAACACATTTCCATAATTATCATCATATATATATTCATAGAGTAGATTTTATGAATTCAGAACATGTCCTATCTATTTGAAACTTCCATGGTTAGGTCCTGATTGCCTGGACATTATCAAAAATATTTCTTCTTCTACTCAACGCTGTTTTTTTAAACCCCACTTTCCCGACCTTGCTTCACATCTTACTTGTGGGAGTAAGATAAAAACTGGCCTTGTGCCTAACTCCTGGAGAGGAGTAAATCAATACTCAATACTGTTTTCCAGCAAACGAAGTCGGTTGCTTATAAATTACTATGGCAGTGTGGAACTGACTACGTTGGCAAGACATCCTAAAAGTGAGAAATGACAATAGCCCAACATGTACTACATGTACTATGTAATATTCGTTTACACAAGGTTTCAAGAGTATCCAAGAACTTTCAAGCACATGAATTTGCCATCGGTAATCACCTGGTTGGTACAAATATCTGTTCTAACCAGTATTCCGATGGGTGGTTTTCTGTTTTACACAGTGCTAGGTCGAACTATCATCTCAATATTATTGAGGCGTTAGGTATATCAGTTGGAGATCTTCCACGATTCAAATCCCCCATAACTTTGAGAGATTTATGCTTTCTTTGTTTCTCTCCATTGATTTCTCCCCATTAAACAATTTTCTCCTCATTTGTCATCCAATTTTCTTAGTTTTTGATTTATCATTCTGACGTTTCCTCTTAGAGGCTAAGACGATAAGGCCATAAGAAAAATTTTAGCATTTTTTATTTGTTTCACTGATCAATAAATAATAATAATAATAATCACTGATCAATAAATAATTTTTCCTCTGAAATTTATCTTACCATTTTGCTGTACTAGAAATCTACTTACACACACATATATATATATATATCTCGTTGAACAAGACAGACTTATATCTGGATATCTTTGTGTGGTTCTTTCGAATCTATCCCCTGCTAATGCCATCACTCAGCACCTAACTATGCAGCATTCCTGCTCCTTACCCCCAATTTCTCTTAGTAGAAAACACCACAATTTTAGAACATACTAC
>OY744539.1:57709180-57711680 GCA_963556195.1 Sepiola atlantica | reverse complement strand
TTGAAGAGTTCGAATGCAAAACGCGATAAATCTAGTTTCTCTCAATTGACACATTGAACGATACAAGGACAAATACATTTAATCTAGACTTCGCCTAAAATCTTATTTAAATTAAACGCCAAAAGAAATTATGCCGGTATCATATTAGGTGAAACCTAATTTTGAGATGTAATCCAGTGTAGAGATGAAACACTTTTTATAGTGATAGCTTCGTAATTATTAAAATGGCCTTTATCGCGTTTTGCATTCGAACTCTTCAAAAAACAAATAAATGTTGAAAAAAATGTTTTATAAATGTTGGTAGCCTTACTCCTTTACATATATACTCTTCTCTCGTTGGAACTGCACTAATACTGCACTACCCTCATATATATATATATATATATATATATATTTAGGCAAACATTATTAAATAACACGGAGTGGTTTTGTTTGATGCGACTTTTTTTATTTTTTCAATTTTCCGAATTGTCCATCTAATGTTTCGGTCAAATTGATATAAATATGATCCATGGCTTTCTTGTTCCATTCTTTTTTCTTATTTGCAAGTACTTTCGATTTGAATCGTCAATTATGAAACTAGTCGCAACACTTTAAAGTGTCTAGCATAATAATTAACATTACCAAATTCTTAGCCATTAGGTAGTTATGCTTTTGAATTGTATGCACTTTATTTAACGTCATCAATTTCTTAACAGTTTAAACAGTCAAACTTTTAAATCTCTCATATGTGTAGAACGCCATCACGCTCTCATGTACATTTCAACTTTACAGACGTGTTTTCAAATATAAACTACTTGCCGTTATAATTAAAAAATGAGCACAACAGTAAAGACACTAAAACTAATACCGCCTGAAGATGATTTGACGATTCAAATCGAAAGTACTTGCAAAAAAGAAAAAAAAATGGAACAAGAAAGCCATGGATCATATTTATATCAATTTGACCGAAACATTAGATGGACAATTCGGAAAATTGAAAAAAAAAAAAGTCGCATAAAACAAAACCACTCCGTGTTATTTAATAATGTTTGCCTAAATGAAAATATGCTGCCTAAATACACACAATATATATATATATATATATATACATATATATATATATATATGAGAGCGGTGTGAGGTTTGCGTGTGCGAAAAAGAGAATATGTGCAATTATTCATAAGAATATATAATAACGAAGCTAGAAATGACTGAGAATTCAGAAACAAGACACACAATAATTAGAATACTCAGGATTTAACCTCAAATTAATCTTATTGTCACAACTCAAGTCAGGAGGGAGAAGAAACGAAGGAAGATCAAAGAGTCCATTCTTCATTACTCGAAAGATAATTGCAAAACAAAATGAAACAAAGAATATTTCCTATTCATAAAATATTCCACTAATTTTAAGAAATACAGTTGAAGAGGTTTTTATCTGTGAATCTCTCAGGCAATGACTCGATTCCGGTGATGAAAGGAGCCGGGGAAAAAAAAGATGTATAAAAGAAGAAAAGAAAACGATGTTAGAGTTTTGGGAAAATCGGTTTCCACTGAAAATTCTTCAGTACTCGAGTGTTTCATTCGGTGTGTTGCCTGTAAATACAACACCTGCAGAAATCAATTTAACGATATGGACACATTTCGAAATAAGAAAATACGCTCCTCCTCCTCCTCCCCCCTCCCAGTAAAAAATTAACTGCCTATATTCATATAGATCTTTGTATGCGGATGTGTGAGAAAGAGATCACCTGCTGACGAAAATATACATACACACAAACTCACACACACACATTATATATATATATATATATATATATATATATATATATATATTATATATATATATATATATATATATGTTTATGTGTGTATATGTATATATAATATATATCTAATATATATATATATGCATACATATATATGTTTGTAGATCGATAGGTTATATATATATATATATATATATATACACATATATATATATATATATATATATATATATATATACAATTTTTATTTAAAAACCATACGTTACATACTTCAGAGACTACCATGGTTTCATTGAGATAATCTGACCTGTTAAAAACATCGTTAGAGCTCAAATTCAAATGGCCTTTTGGCTAAGATCAAAGTGTAGTATCTGTTCCGATGGATACTGCACCCCATAGACTGGTATTGTCTCGGCCTTCGGGGCTTGATTTACGCCGGTCTATGGGTCTGTGCTGTGCAGTTCTAGGAGGTCCACCCTCCCAGGTTTCGCCTCTCCTCTTTGGAGAGGAGTAAGTTTATTGCTTAATGTCTGAGGCGCCCCTACCGGGGAATGCCGACGGGGCTGCCCAGGCAATTTTTAAACCCCACTTTCCCGACCCGACCTTGGGTCACATCTTACTTGTGGGAGTAAGATAAAAACTGGCCTTGTGCCTAACTCCTGGGGAGGAGTAAATCAATACTCACAGATTAAAAAATAATCGAAGATCACCGTAACGTATTCCGGTGAGTTCAATGAAGCGTCCCCTTT
>OY744539.1:57586680-57691680 GCA_963556195.1 Sepiola atlantica | reverse complement strand
GTATTACCTCCTAAACTAATGAATCAAACATTATGAATGTAGGAATACATATTTTAGGCAACAAGGTTGGTAACATGGGCACATCATTTTTTTGTTGTAAATTTTAACATTGAGGGGGTGCATGTATATAAAGTTAGGTATACATATATGTTGATATATTTCTATTATAGGATTCACACCTCAAGTAATTAACCGATAATTATGAAATTTCAAACATAGCTGCTAGGTGTGAGAGTGGGTGATGTGGGCTATATTTAGTTTAATTAATATTTATGTAAAGGGGTGCGAGTGAGGGTAGAAGCCTTTAATGAAAATTTAGATACCTCTGATTTTTGTGAAATTAGAGGTATAAGATATCAGGTAATACATATTCTGCAAATGTTAGTTTCTTTGGAATAGTTCAAAGGGTTTTTAGGGGGTATAATATGGGCACAACCACCCATTTGAACATTCACATATTTCAGAATTGCATTAAATTTGATCCATAGTCATTAGACACCAATGAAGCAAAATTCCATGAATTTTAATTTCTTCTTAAGTCCCCTCACGCTTGAGCTTTAAATGTTAGACATTTTCTAGAATCAAAATCAGTTTTTATCTTACTCCCACAAGTAAGATGTGACCCAAGGTCGGGTCGGGAAAGTGGGGTTTGAGAAGCCAGCGCCCGAGAGGTGAGCACTCTGGCCATTAAAAATTGCCTGGACAGCCCCGTCGGCATTCCCCGGTATGGGCGCCTCAGGCAGTAAGCAATGAACTTACTCCTCCCCAAAGAGGGGAGGCGAAGCCTGGGAGGGTGGACGTCCTAGAACTGCACAGGACAGACTCATAGACCGGCGTAAATCAAGTCTCGGCCTTTTGGCTAAGATCAAAGTGTAGTATCTGTTCCGATGGATACTGCACGCCTGTCCTGTGCAGTTCTAGGAGGTCAACCCTCCCAGGCTTCGCCTTCCCTCTTTGGGGAGGAGTAAGTTTATTGCTTACTGTCTGAGGCGCCCCTACCGGGGAATGCCGACGGGGCTGCCCAGGCAATTTTTAAATGGCCAGAGTGCTCACCTCTCGAGCGCTGGCTTTTAACCCCACTTGCTCGACCCGATCTTGGGTCACATCTTACTTGTGGGAGTAAGATAAAACTGGCCTTGTGCCTAACTCCGCGAGGAGTAAATAAATACCAGTCTATGGGGTGCAGTATCCATCGGAACAGATACTACACTTTGATCTTAGCCAAAAGGCCAAGTTGATTTTGATCAAAATTGTAATGAAGATTCTATATATTAATTTAGCCCTACTTGGGATGGCTATTCTTCTAATATATATATATATATATATATACTCTAGTCAGTCTTTCTTGATATGCCGGCCTTCACATAAATAGACCTTAAATTCCCTTCTTGAATGTGGTAATGTCCCGTGGCCTAATGGTTACAGCGCTTGCTTACAGAGTCTAGGTTGATTCTGTGGCAGGGGTTCAAGCCGTGCGACCGTCCGAGATTATCATCCCTGCACTGATGAGAGCGAAAGTTCGAAATTCTAGCATATGTAGGTAAACATAATTTAGTTATTTAAAATTATATATATATTAATTTTAAATAATAAAATATATATATATATATGTGTGTATATATATATATATATTTATATATTAATTTTAAATAATTAAATATATATATATATATGTATATATATATATATATATATATATATATATATATATTTATATATTAATTTTAAATAATTAAATATATATATATATGTATATATATATATATATTTATATATTAATTTTAAATAATTAAATATATATATATATGTATATATATATATATATTTATATATTAATTTTAAATAATTAAATATATATATATATATATATATATATATATATATATATATATATGAAGTGAACTAGTTTAGGAACTTACAAATGTATATTGTTTGTAGTAATAGTATTATCAGTAGCAACTGTATTATTAACATAGTTACCCCAAAGGATACATTTGTTATCTCAAGAATACTTCATGGAAAATTTGGTGTAGAGTAGTTTTGGAGCCTATAAGTTATTAACACACAGATATAAAATTGCTCAATCATAATATAGATACAATGAATTTTGATTCCTAGTAGAATAGTCCAATATTCAAGAAACATAGAATTCTCAGACTTATTTTTTGCATACATTAATCTATTATAAAAATATTTTTATTTAGAACTTTTAAACCTACATGTAGAATTTAAAAAGAAATCAACTAGGATGCCTTAATAAATTAAAAAATTTTTAGAAGAATATACTGAAAAATATTTTTATTTGGAACTTTTAAACCTACATCTAGAATTTAAAAAGAAATCAACTAGGATGCCTTTATAAATTAACATGTTTTTTTAGAAGAATATACTGAAAAATATTTTTATTTGGAACTTTTAAACCTACATGTAGAATTTAAAAAGAAATCAACTACGATGCCTTAATAAATTAACATGTTTTTTTAGAAGAATATACTGAAAACTATTTTTATTTGGAACTTTTAAACCTACATGTAGAATTTAAAAAGAAATCAACTAGGATGCCTTAATAAATTAACATGTTTTTTTAGAAGAATATACTAAAAAATATTTTTATTTGGAACTTTTAAACCTACATGTAGAATTTAAAAAGAAATCAACTACGATGCCTTAATAAATTAACATGTTTTTTTAGAAGAATATACTGAAAAATATTTTTATTTGGAACTTTTAAACCTACATGTAGAATTTAAAAAGAAATCAACTAGGATGCCTTAATAAATTAACATGTTTTTTTAGAAGAATATACTGAAAAATATTTTTATTTGGAACTTTTAAACCTACATGTAGAATTTAAAAAGAAATCAACTAGGATGCCTTAATAAATTAACATGTTTTTTTAGAAGAATATACTGAAAAATATTTTTATTTAATTGAAAATGACTTATATCGTCTGGCTAGATCAATGAGTATGTGTTTTGGTTTGTGTTACCTACTACTTTGGAAGAGAGGTTGGTTTATTTGCGATCACCTGAAGCAACTCACCGGGGAATACCGACGGGGCCCCGAGTAAGGCAAATGTTGCACTCGATCAGTACGCTTCCTTTTTTGGGTGAGCGTGATTCCCGTCTATAAACCGACCTTGTGTCAAACTTTTCTGCAGCGGAAGACAGGTAAACAGCATTGAAATTGAAGTAATCAAATTATTCAAGATAAAAATTAGCACCGAAAAATAGCTGAAAAAAATGCATTTTGTCTCGCACTGCTTTAATTCGTGTGGGCGCCCTAGGTTTCTTACCATGTTTTCCTAATCATGTTAATAACGAACGCTGAATATTCACACCTTAAAAAGGAATGGCTTGGTATTTCAAATATTTGCTTTCAGTTTTATTCATCCGATTCAACAGGCAAACACTTGAACAGAACGTTCATCGCTTGATCTTTTCTACTAATCTATTAGGCTGGAGTTGAATCGAATTTTACATTCATTAAATATTTTCAGTTTTCAAGCATTTTAAAGCACTTAAATAAGAATGACACTTTCATTTTCGTTTGAATATAAAATATAAAACATTTTTAATTTTACAAAAAAAGTCAACGATTTTTACTAAATTTAAAATCATACAAAATGTGTCTTCATGAAAAGATGTAATTTCCCAGCAATTAAAAGAATATGCATTGTATAAATCTGTATATATTAAATATTGTGTGTGTAACACCTCATTGAGCAAAACATAAGAAAATCCTTAAATTATTTTTTTCTGGACAATTAGTGGTGATAAACCATAAACCTAATCATTTTAACTAGTTGAGAGGATCGTTAAAAGTCAAGGTACCTAATTAAAACATTATTTCTCATACATTTTGTTCAAATTATACTTAATATTAGCGACCATAATTATTTTCGTACAAATGAATCACTACTTGCCACAAGCCACTCGAGGAAAAAGGTTAGTGAGATTTTCAGCTGGATAATAGAACAGTATTATTTTTTTTCTCAGTAGCCCTTACGTCTACAGTGGCGGCCTGCCTTGTTTGGGGTAAACTATGTCAAAAATTTTTTTTTTTTTAAATTCCTTTGCCAATATTATCTTAGTGGCTTCATTTTTAGTCCCCACGTGTAGACAGTTTTGACATTCTGGATGTCATTCTAGTGGCCAGGACTTGCATAGGGATGCATTTGTGATTACACACCTTTTTTTTAGATATTAATATATGAACTTAAAAAAAAAAAATCATTAGCCGAGTTGTGAGCTCTTAAAATCCTAGGACCTTTCATACCCTTTATCAGGTGGCCATGTAGAACGGCCGCCCACAATTATTTTTCTACAAACAAATCACCACTTACCAAGACCAAAAGCTACTTAAGGATAAAAGGTTAGTGAAATTTTGAGTTAGACAATAGAACAGTACTATGAAAGGGCTGAGAACTATGATTAATTCACAGGACGGCTCAACAGATATTTGTTGACATTGGACTTGAAAACGATTATGTTGTAGTCTGTAGGAAAACATTCCTGCTGTAACGTGTGAACAGGTGGAAAGTTCTTGGAAAGAAACTCTGTTTATGAAAGTTACATTTGATTTTAGGTACACAGAGAAGGAAAAGAGAGTTCTTTGCAGTGGTGGTAGTAACACGAGTTCTTGCTGAGAAGGTTTTACGGGGGAGGGATACAGAGCTTGAAGTTCAGTCAGGCACCTACCATGTAAATACTGATAGAGTATGGCATGATTAGCAATGTCTCTTCTGTGGGAGATCATCTCCCACTAGATTACAAAGTCAATTTTGTACTCTCTCAAGGCAAGAAAGAGTGCTCTAGAAGACACCTCCTCAGATGTGGCAACAATACTCTATCTTGGGACTAACCCTAACTCCTATACAGGTAGAGGATTCCATCAGAAGTTAGTTACTTTCTGGAGCAGTAGAATAATCTAACCATTTTTCCAGCTGCTTTTGATGTAAGTCTTCCATTTCAAGACTGGAGTGAAAGTCATTCCTAGGAATTTAAAATCCCAAAATCATTTCAAGCATACAATATATTTCTGTGCAGCAATATTTAGATGTTTAGATTAAAATAATCTTAAATTTCCCACATCATCATATTCGGTTTAACGTCTGTTTTACATGCTGGCATATGTTGGACGACTTTTAGAAATTGAGATCCAAACTAACCTATCTCTGACCAGCTCTTTATCAGTTCATCACTCTTTCTCTCAAATTCCATCCTTATCATTTTCTTCCAGTTTTTCCTTGGCTTTCCCGTGTCAACTGACATAGCTACCTAAATTGTTCTACATCTTCTAACCGAAGCACTCTCATCCATTCTTTCAATGTGACCATACCAATGAAGTCTTCTGTTTTGCACACATCTCCCTGAACAGTCAAAGTTTAATCTATTTCTGAGGTCATCAGATCAAAGACTGTCTTTAAGATTCACATTACACATCAATCGTATCATTTGAATATCATTTCTCTCGATGCAATACATATCTTCAACCTTAACTGGCTAGGTTTCACTTCCATACATAATAACAAGATTAAATTAGGCAAAGGCATCGAAAAATTCCATTGAAAGTAAAATATGAGAGAATATCTCTGTCAGAATATTGCGTCATGTATAGGAAGTCAGTAGTGACACATAGCGGATAAGCTTTCTCTTTTTACTGAATCGCACAAGAGAGCAGTTATGCTTTTGGAGAGCTGCTGCCATTTTCCTATGGGGAATGGGTTCAGGTATTATACATGTATACTGGAAAACAAAAACTACAAATGATTTTGCTGTCATTTTGCTGTACAACTGCTGCTATTAATCAACATGATAGAACAACCACAATGAAGAAATAGAAGAGAAGAGAATGGATTACTGCTATGTGTCATCTATGCAACAAGACTCCAGAATTTAAAATATCTGCAGACATAAATTAATGTCTAATTAGAATTGATTTAGGATAAATTTTCGCATTTAAGTTAATTATACAGAAGTAATTATCTTTTGGTATGATAATGTAATATTTATTCTTTTTGAAATGAAGATCAAAATTAAAGCTTCATATTTAACTTAGTGCAATGCAATTATATAATTATAAAAATGTCTGAGTATTTTTATAACAAAGACATTTAGATGTTTTTTATTATTCACTTCATCAACAGCAAAAGCATTTTAAATCAAATGCACACATACCCAAGGCAATGGCTGAATCCTTAGAAAATGGCCTTCAGTCTGTAGTGGAATGGAGCCGAAAATGAATGGTAACATTTAATGCTACTAAGACAAATTTCCCCTCTTTTACCAATTATAATAAACCTTTTCAACCACCGATTGCTATGGTTAATTGCATTGTACCTGAAAGTCCAACATTCAAATTCCTAGGCCTAATATTCACAGGCAGCATGAATTGGAACAAATACATGGAAGATATTGCCAAGTCTGCTGCAAAGAAAGGGGGCATTCTTTACCAGGCTAGAAAACTTCTCTCATCTGCCACCATTCGTCCATCCATGGAGTATTTTTGACATATCTGGGCTGGTGTACCAACCTGGAGTCTTCCTCTTAGAAAAGGTCCAAAATAAAGCCTCTAATCTAACAGATCCCACACTGTCTACCAAGCTCCAGCCCCTGTCCCATCGTCACAATGTTGCATCAATGGAATTTACTCTGACGAACTTGATGCACTTCCCCCCCCCCTCAATGTAAATACCCCTAACCAACCCAACAATCAGCAAAATCCTACCCTTCAGTGTAGAGGTACCCAGATGCCGGAAAGCTTTCTATTCCAATAGCTTCTTTCCTCGAACTTCGGAATTCTCGCCCTGCTCCCTATTTTCTTAACTGTACCAACATGCAGAAAATTAAATGTAATGTGGACAAAATCTACTGCGCAACTCCTCCACACTTAAGATGCCCCTTTAAATCTGGCCTCTAATTCATAGTAGCCCCTTATGTCTCCGTGGTAATGTGCCTTGTTTGGGGTGAATATAAGTAATAAAAAAATGCATAAATTATGCAATGTTTAGTGGGTAAATATGCGGATGAACCGCCGTCCGGATAATCCGTTGAGATTAAAAAATTGCTCCACCATAGATTTGTGCTTTTAATTTTTCAAGTAGTAAAAGTTTCAGTCATTAATTTTTACATAAAACTAGTTTAAATGAAGTCATTTTAGTTGTTAATGTTTATTCGCATATTGTTTAACTTAAGGTAGAAAACTGCTATTATATTCTTCAATTTAAAATGAGTAATTACACCTGCTAATTTTTTACTTTTAGGTTTTAGGTTATCATTTAAAATTTTTTTATATTAGCAGTCGTCTGGGTACGACAAAGTAATTTTTTCAATACATTGTAGCAAAGTATGTATTGCAAATATGATAGCTGAAAATTTCAATACATTGTAGCAAAGTATGTATTGCAAATATGATAGCTGAAAATCCGCTAGTGAGAAATAAAGTTTGATTTGTTAGCTTAAATGCTACTTGGTTCTGACTTTCAAATCCGACAAGATATCTTTATATGCTAAATTAATAGAAAAATATATACATTTTTATAAAGATAATTTTTGATTCTAAGTCCAACTCAACTTGAACATCTGTGTTGTGTTTACGTGTGAAAAGACAGTGAGTTTGACTGACATCAGATATAGCATTATGGTAAATCTGTTCCTTTCAGTTGCTAGCATAATTAGTGTGCTGAAAATACACTTAGACTCCTGACCTTCAAGGGTTGAAACAGAGAAATTTAATTAGTTATATTTCATTATGAGTTTTTTTTTTTAACATAGTTCACCCCAAACAAGGCAGGCCGCCACTGTAGACATAATAGGCTACTGAGAAAAAAACAGTGAAGGTTGGGGGGAGGGTGGGTCAACCTAAATTAACAGCTGCACAGCGAGATGTCTGTTTACATTAGTTTTAAATTTCTGCATGTCAGTACCGTCAGGAAAGCAGGGAGCAAGAAGGGAGTGCCAGAGTCTAGCAACATGAGGAAAGAAGCTTTTAGAGTAGAAAGCTCTTCAGCATCTGGGGACCTCCACAGTGTATGGATGGGATTTGGCAGATTGTCGGGTTGGTCTAGTGAATTTACGTTGTGGGAGTACCAGAGCAGCAAGTTCATCAGAGCACAATCCATTGAAGAACTTGTAAAACAGGCACAAGGAAGCAACATTGGGGCGATGGGACAGGGGCTGGAGCTTGGTGGATAGTGAAGGACCTATCAAGTTAACGACTATTTTTTGGACCTTGTCTAAGAGAGAGAGACTAACAGATGATGCACCAGCACAGATGTGACAACAATACTCCATGCATGGGCGGATGGTGACTTTGTAGAGATATAGGATAATGTCAGGTGTGAGTAGTTTACTAGCACAGTGGAGGGAGTCACCTTCTTTGCAGCAGCCCTGGCAACGTTTTCAATGTATTTATTCCAATTCATGTTATCTTTGAAAGTTAGGCCGAGGAGTTTGAATGATGAACTCTCAGGCAGGGTGCTATTTGCCATGACTATCGGTGGTTGAAGAGGTTTCTTGTAGTTATTGAAGGAAAGTAGCTTTGTTTTTGCAGCATTTAAAGTTAGCATCCATTTTTTACCCCATTCCACTACAGACTGGAGGTCATTTTCTAAAGATTCAGCCATTGCGTCGGATATGTGCATGTCGGTTTTGCTCACATAACGAGAGTAGAGCGTGATGTCGTCAGAAAATATTCCTAAAGTTGATGAGTGAGTTCGTGTGATGGTTGCTATTTGAGAATTTAACTGGAATAAGTGATTGAGAGTAACCTCCCTTATGTTAGGATTACCTCCCTTTTGAAGAATTCTTTAGTTAAGTACAAAACTATAGAATCTCTCTATGCGTGGATTAGTTATTCTAATAAGAATGAGGCTTTTTCAGTTATTTTGCTGTTCTAGTTTCTCATTACACTCACATAAGGTATCAAATATTATGATTTGACCAATAAAAGGTTAAACGACAAAATCATATTTCGATGCCTCCTATCTTTTTTTTCTTTATATGAGATTCGATTTTATTTCCACATGATCTTTCTTGAAATTATTAGCGATAAACTAGGAAGTGAGACTGATATTGTTGCTATATTTGGAATAGACATTTCCTTATAGATACATAAGAGTAACCTCCCTTATCATAACCGGGAGGGATACAAGAGGAGACAAAAGTATCGCTAGAGAGTTCCTGTGAACGTGATCAATGATGATCGCCAAAGGTGTAGAACTCTACTAAAAACAAAATACAAATACTTATCATTTCAATTATCAGATTTAGTAACATAGCAATATGTATATATATATATATATATATATATATATATATATTTATTTATTTATTTATTTGGGTACAGAAAAATTAGTACAACATTCGTACCGTCGATTTCAAACACGAAGGACTTAGCCATCCGGCTCTCTTCAGCTTCTGTTGTCATGTGTTTCGGAAATGTGAAGTTACGTGTCACTTTCGTTTGGACGCGTTATTTGCTTAGAGCGTTGTGTATGTTTGCTTAAATCTAAATTTTAATTTAGTGTAAGGAAGGTTTGAAAAAAGTTGGGGGGGGGGGAGTAACAGTTGAGATTTAAACCGGAGGAGGTTTAAAGAGATATGAAAATATATAAAAATAAAAATATAAAAAAATAAAAGATAAAAAATGTATTACTAATTTTTCTGTACCAAAATACATAAATATTACGCTCTTAATTTTTAATTTTTTAACTTTAATTCTTAATTAATCGAGCACTCTGCTGGGATTTTTTTCTGCTATATTACAAAGAAGTTATACATATATATATATATATATATATATATATATATACACACACATGTATATATGTGTTTATATATATGTGTGTTTATATGTTTGTATTTTGTGTGAACATGACACCAATTAAGCAAGACTCTCTGAATTTCAATTTCTTTCAAGACCCCTTAAATTTTAGACATCTTTTAGAACCTTAATCATGTAATCTATTACGTTCAAATTAGAATAGGGATTAGTAACATTATATCTTGATTTTAATATTTGTAAGTGGACATAAAAGTGATACAAAACTGTACTGTTCAAGGAATTAATTTTACCCGTCCTGGGACAGGTATTCTTCTAGTAATATATATATATATATATATATATTTTAAAGAAAGAAAGATGAAGATAAAAAATTCAAAAAAAAAAAAAAATTGGAGATAAAGAAATAAAAAAATAAAAAATATCTCACTTGGTCCATATGGACGTGAGATATTTTGAACCCTCCACCTTTTATTTGTTAAAAAACTTTCTTCAATTCTACAATCTGTTACTTTTACTATTAACTATCTACACTTTAACGTCCCTTTCTTCTTCAAAAATCACTTCACAATACTGCTAATTTTTTACTTCCCGGCCTTTTATTTATTTATTTATTTTTTTATTATTCAATTTTTCAAAGTGAAATGGAACTAGGTAATATTTAATTGTTATGAATACCATATTACCAGATTTTATCCTCTGACGAGAAGAGTTTTATCTTTGAAAAACCATGGTTTAAGGATTAATGTAACTCCTTGCATCTGAACTTTCGATGTAATCAAATTATTATTAATTTATGTAACTTTATGTAATTTTGTACAATTTTTTATCTTCATCTTTCTTTCTTTAAAATTGATTGCTCTACTCAACGTATTGAGCTTTACTTTATCGAGATAGATCACTCTACGATATTTCACTTATCGTTATTTCTATTATCATTAGTATATATATATATATATATATATATATATTACTTATACAAACATTATTGGTTGCATATGTGCATACATGTTTCATTTGTCCCTGCTATCAAGAGTCAACTTCCTCATACCTTTAGAGAAAATCAAATAAGAAATTGCAAACCTCCTTATTCCCTATATTATAATTCGTATCAAATAACACATTTGCGTTTCACACTTTCTTTCAGTTCCTATCTTTTGCGGGGTTTATTTAGTGCTTTTGACCTGACCGACTGTTTCCAAATCCGTATTTATTTTTATTACCTACCTGAGTCTTCTCTGTACTGCTACTAAAATTAAGCCAACTATTTTAACGGTCAGTTCACAAATGCTTATTTCCAATCATCGATCGTTTCAAATCTGACCACGTGACCCTCCAATCTTAAATTTTTAATTTCGTTTTTTTTCTACTTCATTCTCTCCAAATATGGCCTGAAGAAAAGGACCAGAATTTCTCTTCGCCTGATGAGATCTCAGTTTATAACAGCTGTTTATCGATAACATCGACATGCCAGCGTCGCATATTATGTACATATCTGCATAAATAAAATAAAAATATTATATATAAAAGCTCTATTTGATATTGAGCACTCTTTATAAGGCCGGTTGAAATTTTTTGGATTTTTATCCTGTGGATGTTCACTTTATCTGGATTACTAATATATTTATATATATATATATATATATATATATATATGTCTTAAGAAGCTTTGAGTCATTTTAAACAAAATGGGTTAGAAATTAAATAAAAAGATTTGTTATAAAATAATAAAGAAGGAAAAAAAAATAGAAAAATAAATAAAATAAGAGTTGATATTTTTTATTTTTTGTATAAGAAGTAGAGAATATTTTAGATTAATATAAATTAAAATAATTATCATCATCAACCGGTTTATTTGTTGAATCAGGCCACAATTAATCCTCTGATGAGGATGGGGCCTGATTGTCTAGTCTCGAAATCTAAGTCTTCCTCTCCACTCCTGTCTTTGGCAAGGCTTGATGGAATCCATACCCATGGCCTTCCTATCACGTTTGATAACGTCCTCCCAAGTCAACTTGGGTCTGCCAGTGGTGATGTTCTCTGCTGGCACATTCAACTGTTGGACTTTAGCAATCCAGCCATCGCTACGCTTAATGTGACCCAACCAACGCAGTCTGTTCTTCCACATGATGTCCTCAAGGCTTTTGAAGTCGACCTGTGAGAGCAGGGATTCAAAAGAAACGTACTGTTCAGGCCTCACCAAACAGATCCATCTGGCCATTGCCCTGTCATTACGGTGCAGCTTCCTTAGTATGCCAGCAGAGACAGCCAAAGTTTCTGAGCCATACAACAGCACACTTCTGACACATGAGGAGTATACACGCCCTCTCATAGTTGTTGGCAGGTGTTTGTTTGTCAGGATTGGTAGCAGCTCTCTAAACTTTTTCCAGGCACACTTGCAACGTGTAGCTGCCGCGAGTTCACAGCCTCCACCTGATGACAGCACATCTCCAAGATAACAAAAGTCTGTCACTACTTCCAGCTTGTTGTCACCAGTATCCATCTCCGTCAGTGGTCTGCCATCTATTGGTCTTGCCGTGCCGGTGCAACGAAAGCACTTAAAGTGAGGATCTGCTTTGAGAGAGCCCTTTATGCAGATCCTCACTTTATGCAGATCCTCACAATTAGAAGACAAAAAGTCTATGAGAGAGAAGGTCTGGATGTACCTAGAAGTAACGGTATAACTCTAGAATATGATTCTATTCTTAAGAGGAGCACGTATCATAATTAGGTATGTTAAGCTAGAAACCACTTTGATTTGTGGTCGAACTTGATTCATGTATATAGAATACCGGAGGCGAATAAGCAGTCTTACAAATTTTACATTTAAAGATTTAGGGATATAAAGGAGACTCCCTAGGATAAAGATATAGAGTAGAAATAAAGTATATAAGAAAAATTAAGGGACATATCCTACAATTATATATAAAAAATAAACATAAAAAAGAAGAATATATATGGAGTTATTGAATTTAAATAAGAAAAATTATGAAATATCATAAAAAAAGTATTTTTATAATAGTAAATAAAAAAAAAGAATTTCTAAAAAAAATGATTAGAGAAATTACATAATAGTAAAAATAATTAGAAAAACATTGATATAGAATGATAGTAATAAGAATAATATATATATATATATATATATATAAACATACATAGACACACAAGATATATGTAACAGATATAACAAAATGTTTGATGCATGAGAGTCAATTGTTAAAAAAATATATATATACAAATATAAAAAAAAAAACAGAGTTATGGAGGAAAAACAGAAAGTCAACAGCAAATGAATACTTAGAAAAATTTAAACGATATGCCGTTTCTGGTTAGATTAAAAAAAAAAACTGTCAACATGTTAAAATGAGTTCATTCAATGGCGATCCTTTGCCATATATATATATATATATATATATATATAAATTTGATTGACACCTTATTTTATTACTTCATTTTATATCATTATATATATATATATATATATATATATATATATATATATATAAATTTGATTGACACCTTATTTTATTACTTCATTTTATATCATAATATATATATATATATATTTATATAGTAATATTAAAATTGAAAATAGAAGCCTTTATTGATGCAAGATTTTTAAATTTTTTTTTTACTTTAATCTTATTAATTTTGGAACAATATTCCATCATCAGAGTTGACCAGTATTGTGTCATTTTTTTCAAAAAGCAAAAATAAACAAACTTTTTATTGTTTTTGATATAATGTCCTTGTTAATGGGTGTTATATACGAAAAGAGAAATAGATATATACATATATATATATATATATATATATATATATATGTAAATAAAATTATATAAACATTAGAAACAGTCTACGTGGATCAACCAACATTTCAATATTAACACATCTCTTTGGGACTATAAAAGCTCTACTTTGTATTAAGCACTTTTGAAAAAATATAGCTTTTCAGTTCATGTTATCAATCTATTTGAACTCTCTCTCTCTCTCTCTATATATATATATATATATATACAGTAGTGGTAAAGAGTGAAAAAAACAACAACAAAAACACTCTTTGCCACTACTGACTTCTCGCAGCCTGGACCCTTGTCCAGCGCTCTTAGTAGCCATGGCTACTACTTTTCCTTATCAACCCATCTTGTCAACCCATAATTTCGATGTACTTGCATGACATTTTTCTTAAAATTATCATCCTGAGGAAGTCTAACAATAAAGACGAAACGTTGATGAATATATATTAAAAAAAATATCTCTTGGTTTTTCCTTTTCATTTCCCATTACGTCGGATTACTCTCATCCTTCCTTTCTCATATATATATGTATATATATATATATATATATATATATATATATATATATATATATATATATATATATATATACAGGGTGGGCAAAAATAAGGGTCCTATTTTTAAAAATTCATAACTTTTTTATTTATTGATTTTTTTATTTTTTATTTTTAGAATAAGTAAAGGACCCCTTCCGAAGCAAGCATGAGCCGTATTAGCCCTAAGGAACGTACCCTCATTTAGAAAACATTATTTTTGCTTAAAAAACTCAAAACAGTGTAAAAAACAATACTTTAGTTTTTGTAAGTTTTAAGAAGTGTTTTTCGGCTAAAATTTGTTTTGTTTATTTCAAAAAATCTCGGAAGGGTCAGTCTACACACACATAAAGTTTGGTGAGTTTAACTTTTATTTTGTGGAAGTTATTCAAATTCAAGTTATTCAAATTTAAAGATAGGACTCTTATTTTGGCCCACCCTGTATATATATATATATATATATCAAAGTAAAATGGAATAAGCGGAAGACCTTAAAAGCTCAACGTTTCGCCCAAATGTTATATGGGCTTTGTCAAGAGCGAACAAAAATAATGCAAAAAATGGCAGAAGACGAGAAAGTCTATAAATTATGAGAAATATATATAGTGGTAGGGTTCATGTAGAGAGGGAAGATATGTAAATATGTATAGAGTCAAAGATAAATACATAGCAAAATAAATAAATAAATAAAAATAGTAACGGGAAAGAAAAGAAAAGAATAAAGAGTAGAAAGGGGGTCCAAAGGAAGACTTTCTTCTTTTCTTTTCTTTCCCGTTACTATTTTTATTTATTTATTTATTTTGCTATATATTTATCTTTGACTCTATACATATTTACATATCTTCCCTCTCTACATGAACCCTACCACTGTATATATTTCTCATAATATATAAACTTTCGTCTTTTGTCATTTTTTCGTTCGCTCTTGACAAAGCCCATGTAACATTTGGGCGAAACGTTGAGCTTTTTAGGTCTTCTGCTTATTCCATTTTAATTTCATACCGTCGGATTATTTTATCCTTTCATCTATTCATATATATATATATATATATATATATATATATATATATATATATATATATATATATGTTAAAAACAATTTCTTAACACTTATATCGTATAAGCGTTAAGATTAGCATCAAGCATCTGTTAATTATTTATGATTGGATATTTATTTATGCTTGGATATCGAACTATTTGTGTGAGCAAGATTGTTTGTCTTGATTCGACTGGGTTCCGATTCCGAGGAGTTAATTTTTAATATTATATGTGTAACAGGCACACATGGTACAAATAGAAATCAAATACTTTTTGGTTGTGGTTCTGTATGTACTCACAAGATGAAGAAAAATATAAACCTACAAAGGTATTCTGCTCATATTGTACTCAGTGGCCTCTCCTCTGTTGATATCAATAATTTGCCAGGAAACATGTCTGCCTCAGGCTAATCTCTTTAGACCATACAAATCATGCTTGAGTTCTTTAAGAATGACATTAGCTAATATATGTATATTCTTCTTTAATTGTGTAAACTCTTTTTTATTTTATTTAACTGTTTGAATCTTTTGTTCCTAACAGCATCGGATACGGATGGGTGCACTTTTCTTTATGTTTCTGTTCCGTCTTCACTTCTTTTGTGATTGCAATAGTTTTTACCTACTTTTAGATTCAGCCAGATTATGGCAATTTTCATTCTGACTTTCGTTTTTTTTTAAATTCTTTTTATACTTTGCAATTTTTTAAGGTACATATTTTTATCTTTGCATTTTTTCCTTTTCTCCCAAATCGAATCGGTGATTTCAGAATTCCCTACGATTGTCTGTTATGTATTGATTTTTAATTATATTTTTTGTTTTCATACGTATAAACAAACTTACGTATACTTTTTTCTTTTTAAAGAAATATATTGATACTTTAAACCTATTAAATATTTGTGTCTGGAGGTCGCCTATATTTGATGTCACATATAATCCCCATAAACGTCATCTAGATATCACTTATATTTATCTGCTAGCAGAAGTAACCGTTCTTGGGTAAGTTCATAATACTGAGATAGCTTTGGACTTTTTAATAAGTGTTCAGAGGTAAGATTATTCGGACTACTGTTCTAATCTCAATGATTTTTACAACGTTTCGACCGATGTGACCTCCAATCTTCTTCAGGTGCATCTTTACGAATCTTCATATCGAACTCAGAAATCTATACGGAATTGTAAACTGAATCCATTATTTAATCCATGGAGGTAGATTCTTCTCATTATGTAAGCTATGTGCAGGTAAAGGATTTGACCGTAAACCTTTAGAAGACTGGCACTTAGAACTGTTTGTTGATCGACGTCTTTAACCGTTGTGCCATGTGTTCATGGGAGATGGGTTAGGGTATTAATTAATTTTGATGTTATTCTTAGTTATTATAGCCTGTAGTAAGGATTTGACCTTCAACCTTTAGAAGACTGGCACTTAAAACTGATTTTTGATCAACGCTTTTAACCTTTGTGCCATGTGTTCATGGGAGATGGGTTAGGGTATTAATTAATTTTGATGTTATTCTTAGTTATTATAGCCTGTAGTAAGGATTTGACCTTCAACCTTTAGAAGACTGGCACTTAAAACTGATTTTTGATCAACGCTTTTAACCTTTGTGCCATGTGTTCATGGGAGATGGGTTAGGGTATTAATTAATTTTGATGTTATTCTTAGTTATTATAGCCTGTAGTAAGGATTTGACCTTCAACCTTTAGAAGACTGGCACTTAAAACTGATTTTTGATCAACGCTTTTAACCTTTGTGCCATGTGTTCATGGGAGATGGGTTAGGGTATTAATTAATTTCGATGTTATTCTTAGTTATTATAGCCTGTAGTAAGGATTTGACCTTCAACCTTTAGAAGACTGGCACTTAAAACTGATTTTTGATCAACGCTTTTAACCTTTGTGCCATGTGTTCATGGGAGATGGGTTAGGGTATTAATTAATTTTGATGTTATTCTTAGTTATTATAGCCTGTAGTAAGGATTTGACCTTCAACCTTTAGAAGACTGGCACTTAAAACTGATTTTTGATCAACGCTTTTAACCTTTGTGCCATGTGTTCATGGGAGATGGGTTAGGGTATTAATTAATTTTGATGTTATTCTTAGTTATTATAGCCTGTAGTAAGGATTTGACCTTCAACCTTTAGAAGACTGGCACTTAAAACTGATTTTTGATCAACGCTTTTAACCTTTGTGCCATGTGTTCATGGGAGATGGGTTAGGGTATTAATTAATTTTGATGTTATTCTTAGTTATTATAGCCTGTAGTAAGGATTTGACCTTCAACCTTTAGAAGACTGGCACTTAAAACTGATTTTTGATCAACGCTTTTAACCTTTGTGCCATGTGTTCATGGGAGATGGGTTAGGGTATTAATTAATTTTGATGTTATTCTTAGTTATTATAGCCTGTAGTAAGGATTTGACCTTCAACCTTTAGAAGACTGGCACTTAAAACTGATTTTTGATCAACGCTTTTAACCTTTGTGCCATGTGTTCATGGGAGATGGGTTAGGGTATTAATTAATTTTGATGTTATTCTTAGTTATTATAGCCTGTAGTAAGGATTTGACCTTCAACCTTTAGAAGACTGGCACTTAAAACTGATTTTTGATCAACGCTTTTAACCTTTGTGCCATGTGTTCATGGGAGATGGGTTAGGGTATTAATTAATTTTGATGTTATTCTTAGTTATTATAGCCTGTAGTAAGGATTTGACCTTCAACCTTTAGAAGACTGGCACTTAAAACTGATTTTTGATCAACGCTTTTAACCTTTGTGCCATGTGTTCATGGGAGATGGGTTAGGGTATTAATTAATTTTGATGTTATTCTTAGTTATTATAGCCTGTAGTAAGGATTTGACCTTCAACCTTTAGAAGACTGGCACTTAAAACTGATTTTTGATCAACGCTTTTAACCTTTGTGCCATGTGTTCATGGGAGATGGGTTAGGGTATTAATTAATTTCGATGTTATTCTTAGTTATTATAGCCTGTAGTAAGGATTTGACCTTCAACCTTTAGAAGACTGGCACTTAAAACTGATTTTTGATCAACGCTTTTAACCTTTGTGCCATGTGTTCATGGGAGATGGGTTAGGGTATTAATTAATTTTGATGTTATTCTTAGTTATTATAGCCTGTAGTAAGGATTTGACCTTCAACCTTTAGAAGACTGGCACTTAAAACTGATTTTTGATCAACGCTTTTAACCTTTGTGCCATGTGTTCATGGGAGATGGGTTAGGGTATTAATTAATTTTGATGTTATTCTTAGTTATTATAGCCTGTAGTAAGGATTTGACCTTCAACCTTTAGAAGACTGGCACTTAAAACTGACTTTTGATCAACGCTTTTAACCTTTGTGCCATGTGTTCATGGGAGATGAGTTAGGGTATTAATTAATTTTGATGTTATTCTTAGTTATTATAGCCTGTAGTAAGGATTTGACCTTCAACCTTTAGAAGACTGGCACTTAAAACTGATTTTTGATCAACGCTTTTAACCTTTGTGCCATGTGTTCATGGGAGATGGGTTAGGGTATTAATTAATTTTGATGTTATTCTTAGTTATTATAGCCTGTAGTAAGGATTTGACCTTCAACCTTTAGAAGACTGGCACTTAAAACTGATTTTTGATCAACGCTTTTAACCTTTGTACCATGTGTTTATGAGAGATCAGGTACATATTTAAAAGCAATGTCTAGGAAATTTGAAAGTACGTTACATTGAGATCAGAAAGCATGAAAAGAAGAGCGACAAACCCCAAAAAACGATTAAAAAGTTAAAACGAAAGATTAGAAAAATTAAGATTATTAACTTTACTATATGAAAGAATAAGAGGTGATTTATTTGACATTTTCAAAATAATTGACATCATTTCTTACTATAGTAAACATTTTTTTAAAGATTTCTCCTCGATCTGAAAAGTTATTGTTCAAACAGTTATAAAAATTAGACTCATTGATTAATAATTTGTTGCTAATAGTTGTATATCAGCTGTGTCAGGAATGTCATGTTATGCCGCAATGAATGTTGGGCCTTCACACAGTCCTCTCTCGTCCTGCTACAGAACAATGACAGATTCATGATTCGATGTATCTGCATTGTGAAATCAGACCAAAGCAAACACATTAGGTTGGAGGATTTACTGAAAGCACTACATTTGCCCAGCATAGAGGTTGTCCTAACGACGAATCAGTTATGCTGATATGGTCATGTGAAGCATTCATCCTTCGAGATAAGCTGTTGCAGAAGGATAGATGTCTTCGATCGCAGTAAGGTCGGCCGACCAGGGAAAACTTGGAAGTAACTAGATAGGACTGAGCAGAGTAGAATTTTTGGAGACAGTTGACCCGCTGAACAGTGAAGGGTTAGGGTTAGGGTTAGGGTGAAGACGAAAGAGTAAGGAAGAGAAAAGGGACGGACGATAAATAGAAGAAGATTTTTTGTTTTTAAACAAGTTGCCAAATCGGATTAGGAACTGAAATAGTGTAGACCATTTTTTTATGATGGAATCAAATGAATTCAGAAATGGCTATAAAAAAGAAAGACATTTTGGGAAACTATTGTATTTAACAGAATTAGATCAGTATGTTGTATTAATAGTGTTACCCAGTTTGTGGTAAGGCAGTCGGACGCAACTCAATTTTCTGAGGTACTTGTAAGCATTGGATACACAAGATGTGCAGTGGAATTGCAGGTAGGTTGAGCGAGAACAACCAGTTTGTGTGAAAGAAGTGTAAGACAACGAGGACGAATGCAAACTCAGATGTGGAGAAAATATGTGTAGATGGCAAAGTTATTGAGGTTGTTTCGAAATGTTGTTACCTTGGTCATACCATTGGGGAACAGAGTGCAGCAGGTGTTAGTGTGAAAGCTAGAATTAGGAGTGGATGGAGTAAGTTCAGGAAAATTTTACCATTACTAACTAGCAGAGCGTTACCACTGTCGATCAAGGGAAGAGTCTATCAGGCATGTGTACGCAGTGTGATGATGTATGGAAGTGAAACCTGGCCATTGAGGGTTGAGGACATGTGTTGCATGGAGAAAAATAATATGAGAATAATACAATAGATGTGTAACGTGAGTCTTAAAAGCAAGCTCAGATCTGATGATCTCAGTGGAAGATTAAAGCTGGACAGTATAGGGAGATGTGTGCAGAACAAGAGGTGTTTATTGTATGTCCACGTTAAAAGATTGGATGAGAGTTCCTGCGTTAGTAGATGTACAACAGTTGAGGTAGCAGAGTCAGTTCACAGGGAAATGCCAAGGAAACACGGGAGAAGGTGATAAAAATTTTCTTGAGAGAAAGAGGGATAAATTTAAAGCTGGTCAGAGATATGTTAGTTTGGAAGAAAATTTCTAAAAACTGTCCAACGCATGCGAGAACGTAAAAACACGTTAAACCGAATATGATTATTATGATGACGACCTCTTTTGTATAAAACTAAATTAAATTAAATATAGTTCACATTCGGACCATTTACCCCTAGCAGCTGTGCTCCAAAATTCATAATAATTGGTTAATTAGTTTAGAAGTGTACATACAAAAATATAAACATACCTAACTTTATAAATATAGAAAAGAGATAATATATATATATATATGTGTGTGTGTGTGAAAAATCAACTTCTCATAATGTGAACAGAGCCGAATCAAGACAGCAAATTTTGCTCACACAAAGGGCTCGATATTCTTTCAGATAGAGCTTTATAACAATAACAAATAATTAAAAGAGGCTTATCTTGACACTTATAAGATATAAATGTTGAGAAAATATTTTAACTATATATCACAGTTGATAGTGACTGGCGTTTGGGTTTTAAATCTCAGGTTTGATGTGCTTGCTATATCTAGCCACACTGATGAGTTGTGAAACGACCAAACAGCTGTCTGTGGATGACTATATATATATATATATATATATATATATATATGAAATAATGGTTTCCACTGCCTAATGCAATACACTTCCATAAAAAAGAATTGAGTGCCCTTGGTCCCTAGCATCATAATTTGTAAACAAATGAATATATTGATTTGAATGATATAATTTCTATTACTGAAACACCATTCTCTGACTTATGGCTAGACCATCGTCACAGGAGGTGTATACGCACTTAATTCTATTGCCAAACTATTGACAGCAATTGAAATCTTTTCTTTCATAATTAAACTAAACAATCAGATTTCTATCTCCATATGAGAAGCTCCCAGCTTACCCACAAGTCATACTCTATCATACTGTCATACTGTATTACCCATTGCACTTTTCAAATGATATCTACACTTGATGCAGCAATATTGGATGTGCAAATATAGTGTTAAAACGGTATTTTCCACATAAGGTTAGAGTGAGTGGAAAATACCGTGGATACTTCCATTAAAAGTTAAAACCTTCATATCAGAAAGTCGGCAGAAATACGCAGTGAATAAGCTGAGAAAATCTTTCTCATTTTTCTGAAGAGAGAGAGGGTGTGTGTGCTTTTGAACAGCTGCTAGCTCCCCTATGGGTGATGGGTTGGGGTATTATGTATGTATACTGAAAAATAAAAATAAAATTCTGAACATACTGTAGAACCCTAATGATCGTCTGCATTCATTATCAATAACTTTTACAACTGCTGTTATTAAAAAGAAGTGGTAAATGACAAAAAATAGGAGAGTGAACGAACTACTGCTATGTGTCATCAATGCAACAAAACTCTTGTTGCTTACATGATGGGCTGCTGTCTGGATAATCTGCTGAAGAATTGGTCCACCATAGTGCTATATTTACTTTAAAAGTTTATTACTGTCAATTAATATTCTACATGAGTATGCATGTATGGAGGATAGTGTTTAGAGATTTTAAATTCTTAGATATTGATCGGGTAGATGCCCTAGCATATAATTTAGTTAATTGAAAATAACAGGAAATAGAAAACCGCTGTGAGGTTAGTCGAGGTCAACTTGGTAATCGAGAGTTGAAAATTGCTTAGACAGATGGAATGTACTAGAAATGCATATGATGTCACATGGCTCAAAGAGAGAGGATGATAGTAAAATAAAATCTGTTGGGAAGCACACAAGGCATTCGGATGTGGAATGACATAGGCTGACGACATATAATTAATTAGCGATTTCTCTTACACACTCTCTCTCTCTCTCTCTGTCTGTCTGTCTGTCCCCCCCCCCACACTGGTCAGAAACCAAGGTATGAATAGCAATATGTGAACTTTAATATTTCTGTAATAATTATGGCTACTTAGTTGCTGCATGTATGACACAAGGCTGAGAACGCCACAAAACGTGGGAAGACAAAGTGCTTTAATCCTTTGCATTACTAAAAGAAAATAGTTGTTGCCCGGATTATCTAATACTAATTTACTGAAATTTATAAAGGCTTAATAAAAAAATAAATTAAAATCTTTTGACCTAAGGCTGAGATCTTACTATAGGATTTATAATGTCAACCAAGATTGACCTTAGCGTGTTTTTTGTTTTTGTGTTCTTTTTCATTCAAACGAGAAAGCTGATTAAGAATATTCTGAAACAAAAAAAAGTGGCAAGACTTGAGCTTAAGGTACTTTATTTAGTCACGTATTAAGTCGGACGCTAATCTTCTTTTCACAGCGATTGCTTTTTAGTTCTTCTCGTCTTAATTCTTCCTTTTCAGGTTGACCTTTGCATCTCTTCAGTGATAATTCGAGAAGCAATATTGGTGTTGAATTGTGCTGCGATGTTACTTTTGTTTTGTGTCCGTGAAGAAGACAAAATGACGTCCGTAAAGCGGCAATTTGTTTCCCTGTATTTGTTTCTGTCGTGTCTTGTTGCGCGCGCCTCTATTTACTTGTCGCTCCATGAAAACAAAGTAAGACACAAGGTCGGATTTCAATGTAGAGAAAATCCCTCCCACTGGATTGACACAAAAATAAAACTTGTCTGAGTCAAGATGGATTTCTCTTCAGAACAGATACTACACCTTGATCCTAGCCCAAAGGCCGGGAAGTGGGTATTTAATTCCTTCTCACTGCAGCAATATGTGACACAAGGTCAGGAAGGTGGGAGAAGAGTCAAGCAAGCGCCCCTAAAGAAGGAGCACTCTGGCCTAGCAAAAATAGCCTGGGCAGTCCCGTCGGCATTCCCCGGTCAGGGCGCCTCAGGCAGCAAGCGATAAACTTACTCCAACCCGAAGAGGGAAGGCAAGGCCTGGGAGGGTGGACCTCTTAGAACTTTACAGGACAAACCCACCTAATGGCGGAATCAAGACCCGAAGGCCAAGACGATACCGGTTTATGTGTGTAGTATCCATCGGAACAGATACTACACTTTGAAATATTTATTTGCAGAAAATACATATTAATATTCAAAACAAATAAGGCACAAGGCCATCAAAAGTGTTGGAAAAATGTGTGTCGTTGGTCATCCTTTGTCTAAGGCAGGGGCGGGCAACCTTTTCAGAGTGAGAGCCAGATGAGACTTTTGGAAGGAGATCGCGGGCCGGAGTGAAAAACGAAATCTCAGAATTACTATATTTTGTTTACATGAATAAATTGTACAAAAATTGCATTGAACACTCTATAAATCTGATATTTTTTTCTCAAGAGACTTCTGTATGTGATGTTATAAAAGGCGCCGACGAAGTGCCATTTTGGAATCATAAACAATAATGACGGGGGAAGTAGCAAGTTGATCCAGTATTCGTTTTGATACACCTCACATAGGTTCTCTGTTTCATGCCCTTTCCTCGTCTCTCGTTTTCTCTTTGCCTCTCTCTTTCTCTTTTACTATTTTTATCTCAGGCCAAGGATTTGAAATTAATAGTTAAAGAAAAATGAAATATACATGCATCATCGCTTGCTGATATTTATACATTTTTATCCCAATGTAAATCTTAATTGAAACCTACTTTTAGGTCTATGTCACAAAATAATATGAGTTTTACTGGGAGGTCCACGGGCTGGATTGCAATAATAAAGCATAACAGGGTGGCGGGCCGGATGTAGCCCGCGGGCCATAGGTTGCCTGCCTCTGGTCTAAGGTAATAAAATTGTCTATCCTACTCTTAATTAGAATCATCTCAGTCACCACAATACCACATTTGCTTTAGGGGCCGTCCTACTTTGGCTATTATAAAATAAGTTGGCAATCTTAAAATTTTTCCTTATTTAAAAAAAAAAAATTTTATAAATAAATAAATATGGTTTCTGTTGGTTGTGTTAATCGGATTTCTAATTTGCATAATTATTTTGAAAATTAGGTTTTAATAAATAATAGTAGAGATTGGTTTCTGATTATTTTTAATAATTGGAATACTTGTCCTAGGATGGGTTAAACATACTGAGACAGTCTTAGACCCTTTACTACGTGCATCAGGGTCGAATCACCTCAAATACTACAAAGCAATAAAAAGATGCACTAATTTCTTTTCTTTACTGTCATACTCTGAAAACAAGGCATATTGCCGCATTAAGTAACTACTCTGGTAGGGGCCATATTTATAGGGAGGCAATATGGGCGTAGAGTTAAGCACCAAGATCTTTGTTCACATTACATTTACATTTCTGCATGTTACGATTGTCAGGTAAACGGGGAGCAGGAAGGGAATTCCAAAGGCAAGCAGTGCAAGGAAAAATCTATCAGAGTAGTAAATCTTCCGAGATCTAGGGACATCCACGCTAAAGAAGTGGGATTCAGCAGCTAGTCGGGTGGGTTGGAGGTATTTTTGTTTAGCGGGTAAACATGCAGTAAGTTTATTTGAGCCTATTCCGTGGAAATACTTATAAAACAAACACAGGGATGCTACTCTGTGGTGAGGCGACAGGCGCTGGAGCTTGGTAGACAATGCGAGACTTTCATGCACATAGGTTAGAAATTCTTTTTTGATTCTCTGTCAAAGAAAAAGACTAGTGGTTCGTGCTCCAGTCCAGATATGGCAACAGTACTCCATGCACGGGTGAATGGTGACTTTGTAGAGATATGGACATTGGTACGTGCGAGAAGTTTTCTAGGCCCGGTAGAGGGTAAATTCGTATAAAGTCAGCATCAGGGACAAACTTTTTGACCGGCATTGTTTTCCCTTATTCTTCCTAGAATAAGGTACTCACAGGAGGAACCACAGTATGGTTGCTAAAATCGATAAGTGGATTGCTACTGTGGAACCAACTGAATTCGAACTTGGCACACCCAGGTCATGAGTCCATGTCTTTCCTTATTTTAATAAAACTCATACAACCGAATTTTGTGGAGGTAAGACCCCATTAACGGATCTTAAAATGATCCAAACTTGTTCAAATTGTTAGAATCTATATAAATTTGTATAATTTAGTTAGAGCTTAAATTTCATTAAACTCAGGGATAAAATATTTCAAGTGAGAGTTTACAGCTCCCACAGAAATCCCTTTAAAGGGTGCGATGGATCCAATTAAAAAAAAACTTTATATCAGTATAAAAAAAGCCACTGCTATAGTGAAAACATTGTAACCATTGAACTTACAAAACTGAACTTCTGGGCTTAGACTAATGTTCATTTTATGTAGTCAAGCCATTGAACTGTTTGTATTGTGGAGTTAAGTTTCTCCCATTAAAGTGTTTGTATTGTGGAGTTAAGTTTCTCCCATTAAAGTGTTTGTATTGTGGAGTTAAGTTTCTCCCATTAAACTGTTTGTATTGTGGAGTTAAGTTTCTCCCATTAAAGTGTTTGTATTGTGGAGTTAAGTTTCTCCCATTAAAGTGTTTGTATTGTGGAGTTAAGTTTCTCCCATTAAACTGTTTGTATTGTGGAGTTAAGTTTCTCCCATTAAAGTGTTTGTATTGTGGAGTTAAGTTTCTCCCATTAAAGTGTTTGTATTGTGGAGTTAAGTTTCTCCCATTAAAGTGTTTGTATTGTGGAGTTAAGTTTCTCCCATTAAACTGTTTGTGGTGTGGAGTTAAGTTTCTCCCATTGAAGTTCTCATTTCTTAGAAATAAGCTCATTCAATTAAAGGATCACAAAATGCTGAACATATTTTCAAATGTTTGAAGAATTAACATCATTTTGTATAATTGAACTATGGTTTAAATCTCGTTAAAAACCAGCAGCGAAAAAAATGTTTAAGTGCTCTAATAAGGAACATTTAATAAGACAAAAGATAGACATGACTTCTTTTATAACCCTCAGATTATGAAGGGGATTATTCCTTCCAGATTTTGGATTGGTATACCTTATCGTCTACAATTAGTTAGCAGAAAACACAAACCGACAGACAAACGTCTCTCATATTAGTATATGTGTAACATATACATATAAGCAACAATCCCATGAATACATTTTATAAAGAAGCTAGAAGAATACGCGTTCTGAGACGAGTAACATTAATTGCTCAGGCATCTTTTATGTCTCTTTACGAAGATGAAAATCAAAATTTTATGCTGCTAAATCTTATGTCTAGAATCCTTATTCTAATTTTGATCAAGATCCATTACATGACGTTGATTCTAGAAAATGGCGCAAATTTAAGGCTGAAGTTTAAGGTCTTTAGAAGAAATTGAAATTCAAGAAATCTTGCTTAATGTGTGTCTAATGACTATGGATCAAATTCTATCCAAATCTGGAATATTTGAAATTTCATATGGGAGATTGTTCTAATATTATGGCCCCTAAAAACTCTTTAAAAGAAACTTTAAAAAAAACTGAAATCTGGGGAATATTTACTAATTGATGTCTGATACCTATTGTTAAAATTTCACAAAAATTTGAGGTATCTGAATTTTCACAAAGAGCTTTAACCTATTCTTTACCTCTTTGAATTGAAATGAATTAAACTAAAGATAGCCCACATTGCTCACCCTTACGCCTTGAAGTTGTGTTCCAAAATTTACAATCACCAGTTAATTAGTTTAGGAGTTAATCCTATACATACAAATATATAAATATATACACAAACCTAACTTAATATAAACAGAGATATACTGTTAAATTAAAATTATTATGTGCAACCAGAGAGAATATATATTTGTTAATTAACAAAATGATGCAGGCATTTGAAGCTAATATATTTTTTAAAGCATACAGAAGGAAATATCTATTATCATATTAAAGCTAAGTTAATCATTTTTTTTCCTAAGCTTTTGCCTTTATATTTTAATCATACAAAATACATGCTAAAATATTCCTCAGTTTTAGGATTGAGATGTTTGAAAAAAACTTCCATTTTAACTGTTCTCATTAGCCGTAATTTGCAATTAACTCGTTTACTAAATTTCTATCTACCACTTACAATCTCTCTTACTGTATGTTGTTTGACTTCACTGCTCTTATTTTATATGGTACCTATCATACTCGCTTCCGTAACTCTTTCTGTTTATTAACAATTGAAGGTGATAAAGAAAGGGAAGAATAAATAAGAATCGAATAGTCGATTATAAACAAAAGAGAAATAGTTATCCTATTTAATCCGAGAGAAAAGGAAGAGAGAGAGGAGGAAGAGAGAGAGAGAAGGAAGAGAGAGAGAGAGGAGGAAGAGAGAGAGAGAGAGAGGAGGAAGAGAGAGAGAAGGGGGAAGAGAGAGAGAGGAGGAAGAGAGAGAGGAAGAAGAGAGAGAGAGGAAGAAGAGAGAGAGGAGGAAGAGAGAGAGAGGAGGAAGAGAGAGAGAGAAAGAAGAGAGAGAGAGGAAGAGAGAGAGGGAGGAAGAGAGAGAGGGAGGAAGAGAGAGAGGGGAGGAAGAGAGAGAGAGGGGAGGAAGAGAGAGAGAGGGGAGGAAGAGAGAGAGGGAGGAAGAGAGAGAAAGGGGAGGAAGAGAGAGAGAGGGGAGGAAGAGAGAGAGAGAGAGAGAGGGGGGAGGAAGAGAGAGAGAGAGGGGAGGAAGAGAGAGAGAGAGGGGAGGAAGAGAGAGAGTGAAATATAGTGAGCAGAAATAGACTAGTTTTGGATTTTATTTTTTTATTTTTTATATTTAACTGGTTTTACAAACTCACTCAAACAATTTAACAAAGAATAGGAATTGTGTAAATGATGGAAACATTCAGCCAATTCTCACGGCTAGTAAAAGAAATGGGCGGCATTGTTACATGCGGATACAGAGTGGGTAATCGGATTTCCGTTGACAAGAGAGATTTTTTTGTCGAAAACAGCCGGAGTCTGAAAGAGCAGATTCTACAGAACTGTCCAGCACAGCATGAGCCACTAGCAAAAGATGAGTACAAAGAATGGCACGAAAGAACGGATCACATCTCAATGGTGCAATCGGTTCCATTGCATACTTGTCCAGCTCAGCGGGACAGGAAGAACGGGTTCTGTGCTGAAGTAAAGAGATGGAACCACACCAGCTAGAATTGATTCTCACAGCTGGAGAGTACTAAGACCCCCACCAAAGTCAGCATGATAGCAATAGGCCTTTGTTCGTGGGCAAGGCAAACCGACCCGAATGAGAGACCTGGCTAGCACTTCTATGATCATACAGTTAGGAAAAAAAAAAGAAAAATACATATCTAACATATAAAGATAAGTCAGTAGGATTTTACATGTTAGAGCAAAATAGCAATGTATCTGACACATCGCTATTTGATTCTTATTATCCAGTCAATTATGCTATTTATCGGTCTCTGTTGTTTGCTGTTCAAAATTGAAATTCCAATCGATTTCATTGATTACATACTATATCCGGTCCAGATTTTTATTCATTAACATACATACCAGTAACTTCCATTTGTTACAAATTGTTACAAACTTGCAAATGGCTACCTACATTTTTGTTGATAGATACACCCTTTTCGTTTTATGTTCATTTCATTTATTCTTTATGTTAATATATATTTATTTGTTCTCCCAAATATATTTATTTCTGTTGCTGGCCGTTCAATTCGCTCTTCATTAATTTATTTTTAAGTATCTAAAACTAATTTTCCTTTGTTTAAAAAGATATGCATCTTAAATAACAAGCTTGCATAAATGTGTGGGTGTTGATAGAGAATATGTTTGTATGAGTATCTAATTTCAAGTGCATTTGATTGAATAAGATAGACATTCTGTATCTATTGATCTGATGATCATTCTTTTGAAAATTCTAACACATCAGATGGTAATGTAAATTACAAATATCCTCAATATCCTATCCTAGATTTTTTACATTCTTTTTCATACTGTTTTTTTCTTTGTTCCTTCCTTTGCTACTGGATCCTTCTAGATGCTCCCTTTTTTCTTTTGTTTATTTTTTTATTTAATACATTTATGGAGAACTGTGTTATGTCACTTATTTAAACTAAAATTTTATATGTTACACCTATACACACATTGTCACTACTAGTTTAGTATTATTAGACTGGGATTGGGTTCAGGAGAGATAGGGAAAAATTATAAGTATGTAAGCTATACGTAACTAGAAAAGCCTTATTTATTATTATATAAAGTAACATTGCCCTTTTTTTTTCATTTTAATTTATTTTATCTAAAGAGATCAAGGGGCCCCCTCTTGAGTCTAACACTTGATTTCCCTATGAGTAAAATTTATATCTGAGAGCTCTCTTAAGGCTAGATGTTGTTCCTTTTAGGGCTGCTATCTGTACTTCCCTACAGTTTGGTCGTCCCGGGATTGTTTCTAAGTATTTTCTTAGATCTGTTTTCACTAGACCAGTTGCCCCCACTACAACCGGTATGCTGTTTATTTCATCGAGGGACCATGTTATTTTAAAATCATTTTTGAGGTCTTGGTATTTTGTTATTTTTTCTCGACTGGCTCTATTGAGGCCATAGTCGTTTGTTATTTTTTCACGTTCGGCTCTATTGAGGCCATAGTCGTTTTGTTATTTTTTCCCTGTTCGGCTCTATTGAGGCCATAGTCGTTTGTTATTTTTTCACGTTCGGCTCTATTGAGGCCATAGTCGTTTTGTTATTTTTTCCCCGTTCGGCTCTATTAAGGCCATAGTCGTTTGTTATTTTTTCTCCATTCGGCTCTATTGAGGCCATAGTCGTTTGTTATTTTTTCCCCATTCGGCTCTATTGAGGCCATAGTCGTTTGTTATTTTTTCCCCATTCGGCTCTATTGAGGCCATAGTTGTTTGTTATTTTTTCCCCATTCGGCTCTATTGAGGCCATAGTCGTTTGTTATTTTTTCCCCATTCGGCTCTATTGAGGCCATAGTCGTTTGTTATTTTTTCACGTTCGACTCTATTGAGGCCATAGTCGTTTTGTTATTTTTTCCCCATTCGGCTCTATTGAGGCCATAGTCGTTTTGTTATTTTTTCCCCATTCGGCTCTATTGAGGCCATAGTCGTTTGTTATTTTTTCCTCGTTCGGCTCTATTGAGGCCATAGTCGTTTGTTATTTTTTCACGTTCGACTCTATTGAGGCCATAGTCGTTTGTATCTCTGTACGTTTGTGTGTGTCCAGCTAAAAGTAAAAGTCAAAACTACACAAGCCACACACAAAACTGATATATTCTTTTTCACCATTGTCTCGGACAAAACATAAACACATATATTTTTTAATATTAATTCTTTTCGAGATCAGGGGGACAACATTTACAGCGATTTTTAATATTATTCTGTAGTAATTCGTCAACTATTATTTACAGTTACCAAAGAAACCGAAATAGCGGTGATAGAGAGAGAAGGGGTGATATAGAGCAGGGTGATAAGGGAGGAAAAATGAAAGGGTAGGAGAGATAGAGTAAGAGGGGAAGGAAGAGGGAGATACAGCTAGGCAGAGCAGTTTTAAAATAAAGATGTTAGACACACTTTTTAACTGTTTTATTTTGGTGTCCAGGTTTTGCTAGTAAAAAATAAATGCGATTAGTTTTATTTTATTCTTTTACTAATGAGTCACCGCTTATTAAGGCCAAAAGGCCACTCGAGGGTAAGGGTTGAGGAGTTTGTCAAGGTGGACAGTGAGACAAACACCGTGAGGATTGGAGACGATGGTTGAAACTGGGCAGAATATGATTATTTAAGGCAGGGGCGGGAAACCTTTTCAGAGTGAGAGCCATATGAGACTTTTTGAAGGAGATCGCGGGCTGGAGTGAAAAACAGAATCTCAGAATTACTATATTTTGTTTACGTGAATAAATTGTACAAAAATTGTATTGGCCACTCTAATGAAATATACATGCATCATCGCTCGCTGATATTTATACATTTTTATCCAACTGTAAATCTTAATTGAAACCTACTTTTACGTCTATGTCACAAAATAATATGAGTTTTACTGGGAAGTCAATGGGCCGGATTGCAATAATAAAGCCTAGCAGGGTGGCGGGCCGGATGTGGCCCGCGGGCCGGAGGTTACCCGCCCCTGATTTAAGGGAACGGCTCAACAAGAATTTCTTAACATGGGACTTGAAAACGACCATTTTGTAGTCAGCTGGGAAGCAGCCCCACAGTCTTGCGTTCAACAGACGGATAGTTCTTGGAAAAAAAGCTTGCTCATGGAAGTTCCGTTTATTTTCAGGCTTTACTTGAATTATTTTTTCCATGTGTACTTACTCGTAGAAATCGTATCATTTTATTTAAATTAATAAAATAATCATTGGTAAAAAAAATTGTTTTTACCGAGAAAAATTGCATAGTCTAAGTTTCATAAGCACCATGTTTTTGGCAGCAGAAAAGCACATTGATTTTAAGATTCTGCTTTACAGAATAAGAACCACTTTTGGGTGAGTTAATGTCAATTGTCAACCATTAATTCTACATGAGTAGGCGAACACAAGTCACTATTTGACTCATAGCTTTTCTAACTATTCTTTTAATGTGTAATGATAGATCCAATAAAACTTGAACTCAGTGTAGACGATTTCATGTTTATATATTTATTTGTTTTAAAACTTAATTTCTACCTAAACAAAGCATATTGCCACTGAGACAGAAGGGGTTACTGGGATTACTGTGCTCAGGGGTCAGATTTATGGTAAGCATCTTAAGTGTGGAGTTGTGCAGCAAGATGTTTGTTCATATTACATTTAAATTTCTGCATGTTGGTACAGTAGGAAAAACAGGAAGCAGAGAGGGAATTTCATAGGCAAGCGGTCCGAGGAAAGAAGATATTTGAATAGAAAGCTTTTCGACATCTTGGCACATTTACAGTGAAGGGGTGGGATTTTGCTGCTAGTTTGGTTGGTTTGGGATATATACGTTGGGGGATAAGTGGAGTAAGTTCGGAGCACATTATATGGAAGTACTTGTAAAACATTGTGGTGATGGTACAGGGGCTGGAGCTTGGTAGACAGTGCAGACCCTATTAGGTTAGAGACTCTCTGTCTAAGAGGGAGAGGCTAGTGGTTGGTTCACCAACCCAGATGTGGCAAAAATATGCGACCTCTGGTAGGGGGTATTGACGTTAGAGGGGTACAAGTGTAGAAAGTTTGTCGGGGCACATTCTGTCGAAGGACTTGTAGAACCAGCACAGGGGTGCTACATTGCAGCGATGGAACAGAGGCTGGAAATTGGTAGACGGTGCAGGACCTATAAGGTTGGAGACTCTCTTTTGCACCCTGTCCAATAGGAAGAGCAATGTGGTTGGTGTACCAGCCCAGATGTGGCAAAAATAGTCTATGCATGGGCGAATGTGGGCTTTGTAGAGATATAGGAATATATGAAACTGGCAGATGTGAGGAGTTTTCTAGTTCGGTAGAGGGATCCCACCTTCTTTGCAGCTAACTTGGCCGTATCGTTTATGTATTTATTCCAATTCATGTTGCCTGTGAATGTTAGACCAGGGAGTTTGAAGGTTCGACTCTTCGGAAGGGTTTATATATTTATTTACGTATTTAGCTCTCTGCAGGAGGTTAGACACAAGGTCAGGTGGGTTTTTTAAAAGCCAACACACTAGCTGAAGTGCACTCTGGCCTATAAAAAATGCCTGAGCAGCCCCTTAGTCATTGCCCGGTAGAGATGCTTAACAATAAACTAAGTACTCTTCTCAGAGAGAAGGTAAAGCCTGGGATAGTGAACTTCATAGGATTAAACAAGACCATACCTTGGCCTAACAAGACCATACCGTGGCCTAACAAGACCATACCGTGGCCTAACAAGACCATACCTTGGCCTAACAGCAACAAGACCACTGTCGAACTGATTGACAAGGACAAAAACACATGGAATTATAAATTTTTAACTAAATTACTAATAGGAAATTAAAGAGAGTTTTAAAAAGTAGGAAATCTGATAGAAATTGCACCAAATTCTAAAGTTACAGCTTTCAGGAAACTTTTTGGTCTCTCTACATCATGTGCAATGCATTTTTATTAATCAATTATTTCATGAAATAAAAAATTCACTGACGTAAAATATCATTCTTAACAATCTGATTTTAAAACATTCATTTCATTATGAAATTCATTTCCTCAGTAAGTCATTTCTGACATCAAAATTATTAGCCCCTTATGTCTCACTGCCTTGTTTGGGGTAGAAGAAAGTATATATATTGCCAGAAACAAAAATGAAAGAACAAAATCCAGGGCTACACAGGTTACTTCTTTATAAAATGTGATCGGTGTTAGTTTTACACTTTAATAATGTTTTTACAAATTATTTTTATAAAAATAAACAACGGTTTAATAGCTAATTATTTATATATTTAAGAGTTAAATAGAACAGCTTTGAACATATTCCATGTACAAATCAAATATTCTTAAGCAACAGAACTGCTAGTGTATATATATATATATATATATATATATATATATATAGAGAGAGAGAGAGAGAGAGGGAGAGAGAGAGGGAGCGAAGTATTAGAAGACTATCACAATATAAGAAATGGAAATATGTCTGTGTTGAGAAATAGAGACAAAAACAGGTGATTTAAAAAAAAAAAATTCATTTATATATTTTTTCAAAAATTTTTAATAATTTTGTTTTTCTTATATTGCTAATCTTACTTGATTAGGCAAGACTTCAACACTGATGTAATATGTGTGACCGTGTTCCATAATATATTCAAATCTAAAAAAACGTGCAGAATGGCAATATTGCTTATAACGCAGTAAATATTAATGTCCACAGCAAATGTAATAAAACTAAAACTATAACTGATTGTTTTTTTTGTTTTTATTATTTTAATTACTTTTTTTTTCTGAGTATTTAATATTTGACTCCACTGAGGAATTGTTATATATATATATATATATATATATATATATATAGTCATAAAAAAACAGCTGTTTCGTTTTTTCAAGACCTATCTGTGTGACTGAGTGTATTAATCCCAAGATTCAAACCTTGGATATCAGTCACTATCGAGCGTGACAGTCTGATGCTCTACTCTCTGAGCTAAGAAGCCTACCGTTCTTAGTGGAAGAAATATATACCGCTTTTGAATAAAATATAATATTCATTTGTTTATCTTTTACGATATTTATACCTAGAGGATTCAATTCATTTTACGGAAGAATCTTGTTTATGCTTAAGTGGAAACCACAATTCCCTCCACCATATATATATATAAGTACATTCCATTAAGCTCAACAGCTCGTGCACAATATTCGCTAATGTATAAAAATATTTACAGATGTATTAATGCATTGATATTGTACATGCACATAATTAATTCATATGCATACAAATGTTTCAAAATTGCATATGTAGATATATGTAAGTGTATGTATGAATACTCCAGCAACAATAAGCTTTTAAGATGAAAACTTCTAAAAGCTTTTGAAAAACTCTAATCGTCCATGATGTTTTTATCATCTTATTTTCCATCAAGAAAAATGGCATAATCCATATTACAAGTAATTTTGCAGAAACACACCAAGCTTGCGAATAAAATATAAAACTTGGATTTTAACAGCAGATAATTTAAGGCCAATTTGATTGAATTTCACTCCATATTTCTTGCTGTCGGCACAAAATTACACAGGCAGTGAACTATAGGTGTAAATCAGCAAGGCCTGGGCTGAACTGGATAGGATGCAAGCAATCTGGAAGTTAAATTTTGCTTCCAAGATGAAACAAGATTTCTTGTAAGCAATTGTTACATCAGATAGAAATTCAAAGCAACTTTTTATCATTTTTTATATAGAAGTACACACTGGACTTTTACCAAACGATTGGAAAAAAACTGAAGGTGTGTGCACCAGAATGCTAAGAGCTGCTCTTATCATTTCCTTGAGGAAGCATCCCCATGAGAGAGCAACTCTACGGATACTTTCCTCGGATTTCAGCCCTGATTAAAAAGAGAAGAACAAGAAAACCTACGTCAAGCAACTAACAGAGGACTCACAAGGAACCTATGAAAACCTACCTTGTGCGATGGAGGATAGAGCAAGAGGACATGAGAGAGTCAGGAAGATCTGTGACATTGCCATGACTAGATGATGATGTACACAATCAGGGTAAGCTGAGAGGTCTGGCTTGGCTGGTTTCTGCAGTACTCTGGCGGCCTCCTTAGTTTTAGTTGTCTACCTCTTACTTAAAATGCTGTCATCAAAAAAACTATACAGGGTTGTTTGAGACGTAAGATCATGTCCAAAAACTAAAAAAATAAAACCTATGCTGCTTTGCATTTATGCTAATTTGGTCCAAACTTGAATTCCAGTCAATATTTTCGCTGTCGCTACATAGAGAAACACAACCATAGCAAGAGGGGAGGCGACATGACAGTTGCTCCGAGTATCCAATCATATTAAAACTATCCCCCTTTCTCATAATATTTCTCAGTACTAGGACTTATACTTCGGCCTTTGAGGAACACCACTAGTTGGCACCATCTATGTTCGAAAAATACCAGATTCTGGTGAGTCCAAGCCTGCTTGGAAACTGTGCAAGACTGGTCTCTTTAGTTTTAGTTTTATACCTCTTACTAAAACTGTCACTACAAAATGATAAAAAGTTGCGTTGAATTGTAATAACATATTAATATGTTATTACAATTCAAAGCAACTAAGAAATAATGTTGCTATGCAAATTTGAAAGTAAAAATCTCCCGGACAACTCCGAATAGACACAGCTACATTTTAATATCGCTACCATGCAGTCAATTATGACATTCAGTTTGAAAGCTTTTAATGTTCGTTCCCAACACAGTCCCCGTGGGCGAACAAACAAACTTTGGGTCAACTATATAATAGATTAAATCTGAATACATAAAACATTTTTTCTCTGCAAAATATGTGACGTTTATTTTTCAGAAAGATATCACTTTAAAGTACACTCACTGGAGAGAAGCCTTATTCTTGTGCAGTATGCATGGTTTCTTTTGCACACAAAGGACAATTTAACGAACATAGACGAACACTGCAGAGAAACCATTTCCTTGCCAAGTGTCTGACTTTTCTTTTGCTCAGAAGTCATCTTTGGTCATGCATATGCGACGAAGTCATATTCTTATGAAATATGTAACTTTCTTTCTCTCAGAAGTCATTTATGCTCAAGGATATGCGAACATACTCTGGAGAGAAGCCATATTCTTTCAAAGTATGTGCATTTTCTTTTCAAGCAAGTCAAATATGATGAACTATACGCGAAACACAAAGAAAAACACACTAAAAAAATGTTTCTTTTACCATAAAATAAGATTTTTAAAAAAAGTTATGCTTATTGGAGAGTGTCCTAGCAGAGTGGTAAAGGATGAAAAGGGACTGATATCACTAGAAATAAGTTCATTCTTTGGCTTTCCTTGTTTAACAACATGGAGTCTTAAAAAACTGCTGATGCTATTTGTTATGGTACCGTACCTATAACGGACTTTGGACTCTTCCATTCACAATAAATAATGGAAGCATCTGCTTCTCTGTGTTGCGCCCAACCCCAGCCCGGTCAGTCTCTCCTTAACTTCGGTTGAGTGTGGACGTCAGGATGGGGTAAGGTATTACCAATCGAGGATTCGTTCTCGACAATCAGTCCGGCAGGAACTGGGCCATTTCGGTGGCCTTTTATCTGCCGGGCTGAGGTATACTGATCTGGGTTTTCCTAGGAGTCGCACCCTCCCAGGCCTTGCCTCCCCTCTTTGGGGAGGAGTAAGTTTATTGCTTGCTGCATGAGGCGTCCTGACCGGGGAATTCCGACGAGGTTGCCCAGGCTATTTTTGCTAGGCCAGAGTGCTCCTTCTTTAGGGGCGCTAGTTTGCTTCTTCCCCCACTTTCCGACATTGTGTCACATGTTCCTGTGGTGGGAGGGAATTAAATACCTGAACAACTCCAAATTTTTCTCTTTTTGTTGGATTATTCTCATTGCGCTCTACTGTTGGTCAGTTATTGGTGTTATTGCTGTTGTTGTTATTGCTGTTGTTGTTATTGCTGTTGTTGTTATTGCTGCTGTTGTTATTGCAATTACCTTTGAATTCGTCTCTCTTTTTATTATTTTTTTTTCTTTGAACTTGATTTTATGTGATTTTTTTCTCCTTACCGTTTTTTTTAGTGCCGGTTTGTTTTAAATTCTTCTGGACATGGCAACACCTTGCCTTGCCCCCCCCCCCCCATGATACCATGGAAGTCACAATTGAGAAGGCGTCGGTTGATGTTACATCTCAACCCTTATCAGGTTCGTCGGGTTCGTCAAAACCCCCGACTGTTCAAATAAACATCGAGGAGTTCCGAAAGAAAATGAAACAGTATTCTATGCTAATAACGGACACTGGTCTAATTATTGACATTCGAAAACTGGAAGATATAAACGAAAAAACACTTACCGTTTTCGTGGTCGATAAAAAAACGAACCAAGTTATATGAGCCACAGTCGACATTATAACTAAATTGCTAGTGTCAGTAGGTCATAGCCTCCAGAAAATAATAAAATCATGTGGATAAAACGCGTTTTAAGAAGAATGCTTAAAGACAAGTCACACGACGATGCTCGCCACTACTTGTAGCAGCGAGTACCCGTCGCAGCGACTGAGCTGGTCACACGAGATGATTTCACTCGCTGCTACTGAACCCACTATGTTAGCTAAGTATAATAAAGTTGTTTTTTATAAATTTTAAAGACAAAAATATTTTTGTCATTTTTATATGTGAAAACTTATTCCTGTTTGTTTGCTAACAAATTAAGCTGGACACAGCACAACGTAAAAGTCTTTGTATAGATTAAGGCAAAGCTTTCTCAGACCAAGGCAGAGAGACATTACTGACTGGCCAGTTACTCAAGTTTCCGATTTATTTGTATCAACACAGTTCCATAGATCTTCTAAACACAGCATTGATGTAGAAAAAGTGATAGAGCAACAACTTTGAACACATGTAGTCCTCTGAGTACAGGGCCACATTTTGTGTCAAGTCATCCAGGATAAGACCTTAAGTGACTTCCATGACATAGAGGGGGCCACATTTGATGCCATAATAGGGCCACAATATTTTATGTCAATTATGATAACAAGTAATATATACATCGAATTCTCTGAAATATTTCATTCAATTTTCATTTTTCTTTCTAATATCTTCTGGTCCAATGAATAATTTGACACCGGCAGCAAATGATTTCACTATAAATATGAAAAATAATGGTTCTAATACCCTGAGGAACATGGGAAGGTATATTGTTGTTCAGGATAATCGTTACTCTATTAAGTCATTTCACATTCTTGTTTAATAAAGTAGTTAAACTTAACGATTCCAATCTAGTTTTTTATAATTGGGATTCTTTATTCCCTTTTATTAGTTTAGTTACTATTGTTTTATTTGTTTAAACTTGCTAAACTTGTAGTATAAAATATATTTGTTTCATTTGTTTAAACTTACTAAACTTGTAGTATCAAATATATTTGTTTTATTTGTTTAAACTTGCTAAACTTGTAGTATCAAATATATTTGTTTTATTTGTTTAAACTTGCTAAACTTGTAGTATCAAATATATTTGTTTTATTTGTTTAAACTTGCTAAACTTGTAGTATCAAATATATTTGTTTTATTTGTTTAAACTTACTAAACTTGTAGTATCAAATATATTTGTTTTATTTGTTTAAACTTGCTAAACTTGTAGTATCAAATATATTTGTTTTATTTGTTTAAACTTGCTAAACTTGTAGTATCAAATATATTTGTTTTATTTGTTTAAACTTGCTAAACTTGTAGTATCAAATATATTTGTTTTATTTGTTTAAACTTGCTAAATTTGTAGTATCAAATATATTTGTTTTATTTGTTTAAACTTGCTAAACTTGTAGTATCAAATATATTTGTTTTATTTGTTTAAACTTGCTAAACTTGTAGTATCAAATATATTTGTTTTATTTGTTTAAACTTGCTAAACTTGTAGTATCAAATATATTTGTTTTATTTGTTTAAACTTGCTAAACTTGTAGTATCAAATATATTTGTTTTATTTGTTTAAACTTGCTAAACTTGTAGTATCAAATATATTTGTTTTATTTGTTTAAACTTGCTAAACTTGTAGTATCAAATATATTTGTTTTATTTGTTTAAACTTGCTAAACTTGTAGTATCAAATATATTTGTTTTATTTGTTTAAACTTGCTAAACTTGTAGTATCAAATATATTTGTTTTATTTGTTTAAACTTGCTAAACTTGTAGTATCAAATATATTTGTTTTATTTGTTTAAACTTGCTAAACTTGGAGTATCAAATATATTTGCTTTATTTGTTTAAACTTGCTAAACTTGTAGTATCAAATATATTTGTTTTATTTGTTTAAACTTGCTAAACTTGTAGTATCAAATATATTTGTTTTATTTGTTTAAACTTGCTAAACTTGTAGTATCAAATATATTTGTTTTATTTGTTTAAACTTGCTAAACTTGTAGTATCAAATATATTTGTTTTATTTGTTTAAACTTGCTAAACTTGTAGTATCAAATATATTTGTTTTATTTGTTTAAACTTGCTAAACTTGTAGTATCAAATATATTTGTTTTATTTGTTTAAACTTGCTAAACTTGGAGTATCAAATATATTTGCTTTATTTGTTTAAACTTGCTAAACTTGTAGTATCAAATATATTTGTTTTATTTGTTTAAACTTGCTAAACTTGTAGTATCAAATATATTTGTTTTATTTGTTTAAACTTGCTAAACTTGTAGTATCAAATATATTTGTTTCATTTGTTTAAACTTGCTAAACTTGTAGTATCAAATATATTTGTTTTATTTGTTTAAACTTGCTAAACTTGTAGTATCAAATATATTTGTTTTATTTGTTTAAACTTGCTAAACTTGGAGTATCAAATATATTTGTTTTATTTGTTTAAACTTGCTAAACTTGTAGTATCAAATATATTTGTTTTATTTGTTTAAACTTGCTAAACTTGGAGTATCAAATATATTTGCTTTATTTGTTTAAACTTGCTAAACTTGTAGTATCAAATATATTTGTTTTATTTGTTTAAACTTGCTAAACTTGTAGTATCAAATATATTTGTTTTATTTGTTTAAACTTGCTAAACTTGTAGTATCAAATATATTTGCTTTATTTGTTTAAACTTACTAAACTTGTAGTATCAAATATATTTGTTTTATTTGTTTAAACTTGCTAAACTTGTAGTATCAAATATATTTGTTTTATTTGTTTAAACTTGCTAAACTTGTAGTATCAAATATATTTGTTTTATTTGTTTAAACTTACTAAACTTGTAGTATCAAATATATTTGTTTTATTTGTTTAAACTTGCTAAACTTGTAGTATCAAATATATTTGTTTTATTTGTTTAAACTTGCTAAACTTGTAGTATCAAATATATTTGTTTTATTTGTTTAAACTTGCTAAACTTGTAGTATCAAATATATTTGTTTTATTTGTTTAAACTTGCTAAACTTGTAGTATCAAATATATTTGTTTTATTTGTTTAAACTTGCTAAACTTGTAGTATCAAATATATTTGTTTTATTTGTTTAAACTTGCTAAACTTGTAGTATCAAATATATTTGTTTTATTTGTTTAAACTTACTAAACTTGTAGTATCAAATATATTTGTTTTATTTGTTTAAACTTGCTAAACTTGTAGTATCAAATATATTTGTTTTATTTGTTTAAACTTGCTAAACTTGTAGTATCAAATATATTTGTTTTATTTGTTTAAACTTGCTAAACTTGTAGTATCAAATATATTTGTTTTATTTGTTTAAACTTACTAAACTTGTAGTATCAAATATATTTGTTTTATTTGTTTAAACTTGCTAAACTTGTAGTATCAAATATATTTGTTTTATTTGTTTAAACTTGCTAAACTTGTAGTATCAAATATATTTGTTTTATTTGTTTAAACTTGCTAAACTTGTAGTATCAAATATATTTGTTTTATTTGTTTAAACTTGCTAAACTTGTAGTATCAAATATATTTGTTTTATTTGTTTAAACTTGCTAAACTTGTAGTATCAAATATATTTGTTTTATTTGTTTAAACTTGCTAAACTTGTAGTATCAAATATATTTGTTTTATTTGTTTAAACTTACTAAACTTGTAGTATCAAATATATTTGTTTTATTTGTTTAAACTTGCTAAACTTGTAGTATCAAATATATTTGTTTTATTTGTTTAAACTTGCTAAACTTGTAGTATCAAATATATTTGTTTTATTTGTTTAAACTTGCTAAACTTGTAGTATCAAATATATTTGCTTTATTTGTTTAAACTTACTAAACTTGTAGTATCAAATATATTTGTTTTATTTGTTTAAACTTGCTAAACTTGTAGTATCACATATATTTGCTTTATTTGTTTAAACTTACTAAACTTGTAGTATCAAATATATTTGTTTTATTTGTTTAAACTTGCTAAACTTGTAGTATCAAATATATTTGTTTTATCAAACTGTAATTTAGAGGGTTGTCCACAAATATGTATCCATTTTATAATCGCTATCTATGAAAATTAACCCAGGCTTCTGTTTTTCAGGTGAAATGAAACAGGCAACAAGATATTCAGTGAAGGACAGGATCAGGATTGTAGAGGTTTTCTTAGCAACGAAATAGATTGTCCAAACTCAACAAGTTTGAAGGAGCTTTCTAGGGTAAAACGCTGAAACCAGAGTCGCAATAATGTATCTCTTGTAGAAATTCAGAGAGACAGGATAACATTGAAGGTCGGCCATTGTCAATCAAAACACAAAATAACATATTGACTATGATACAACGTTTGAAGAGTCATTACAAAATTTAATATGCAAGTGGATATAGTGATTCAGCGCCAAGGAGCTTGAATCGAGCACATTATTAACTATTGAGCTGTGTTTGCAAATTGGTGGTATATGGGGAAAATCTTATGCCACAGAAAACTTACGTATCTGTAAAACAGATCTATGAAAAAAACATCTTAAACTTTTCCTTTCAATAATAAATGCTATTTTATCTCAAATGGTTACATCTTTTTGGACCACCCTCTACATTGATTTTCCAATTTCTTTGACTGATATGCATGTGATAATCAATTCATAACCTTCAATATAACTTATTCATTGCTCTAACCATTAAGCTACATATTTCATTTGCACATAATGATGAATTGCTGGCAATAAAATCCAGAGGTTACTTTTGAATTGAAGGATTGTTTGTTTGTGGTCTTGAAAAAAAAAAGCATCTCTACCAGGGGGGAAAACTTGAATATTGTGAATCCGGGTAGCTAATGGCACAGCACATTAATAGTCGACTTTGCCCTTCAGCCAGAGCAAAGTTTGCAAAATAAACAAAGGCTGCTAAATCCAAGCAGAGATTAGCACTCAAGATAATAATTCTGGATCGGAAAGTGAAAATCCAAGAGAGAAGTGGATAATGGACGGATTATGACCTACAGCAACAGAGGCTAATAATGGTGAGTCATTATTCTTAAGAGATAATGGAGTGGATTGTGTAGCTCTTTACTCAAATCCTTTTGATATCAACTGCCATTTGTGGTGAATGGTCGTTTTAAAATAAAATAAGCCGCAAGACTTTGGTTAAGACAATATTTTATTAAAAGAACATGCATTTATTAACTAAAAATATCATTACATTAAATGATGATAAATATGTTTTTCAAAGATGATCTATAATAGGATAATATTTAAAAATTTGAATTTGGTAAATACGTATATACTTGCTGGTATTAAAACTTCTGATTTATTGCAATATTTAAAAGCAATAACAGTATATATTCTGTTCTTAGACATTTAGTAAATGTTAGCTTATCAACCTTTGCTCCCATAAAGCCTTTTTTCTTCTATACTTTAATGATACAAAATACATGCTAAAATATTCCTTAGTTCTGTCATTGAGTAACGTTTCAAAAGAATAGTTTTAGTTATTCAATTATTATTATTATTATTTGTTTGTTATGCCTCCTTGGGCATCTCCCCTTGAACTATCTTCTCAATTCAAAAAAATTCAACTCTTAGTACAGTATCGATATCCAGATCAAATTCTGTTAAATATTTCATTTGACAACTCCCAAAAGTGCCCCCTTAATTTCTCCCTCCTACCACTTTCTCTGAATTCATCCAACCTCATCTTAAACTGATCCACGTTATTGCTGTTCTTAATCTGATCTGGCAACTTATTCCAAAAGCATATTACTCTGTGAGCAAAAAAACTTAACTGGTTAACAGATCTAGTTTTTGAAAACTGCCTTAACATTAACCTTCCAGATCTAGGAGAAATACTAACAAAAAATGCCCATCATAGTTAGAAATGTCATTTATTATCTTGAAAGTGTCAATCATATCACCTCTCATTCTTCTCTCCAGCAAAGTAGTCAATCCCAATTTGTTCAGTTAATTATAAATTGGGCAAGTTATCCATCTCTCTCTTAGCTATCTATGTATTTCTCTCGCGCCTGTTTTCTAAGCATTGTTATCTAATTTACATACATGTGTCTATACACACCACAAACACATATGTAAATTAGATTGCAAAATAATCAATCTCTTTACTTCTATACAAGAATAATAAATAATAATGATAAAAATAATAAAAATAATAATAAAAATAATAATAAAATGATAAATAATAATAAATAATAATAATAAAAATAATAAATAATAATAATAATAATAAAATAATAAAATAATAAAAATAATAAATAATAAATAATAATAAAAATAATAAAAATAATAATAATAAAAAATAAATAATTATAAATAATAAATAATAATAAATAATAATAAAAATAATAAATAATGATAATAATAATAAAAAAATGATAAAAATAATGATAAAATAATAAATAATAATAATAATAAAAATGATAATAAATAATAATAATAATAAAATAATAATAAATAATAAATAATAATAAATAATAATAAATAATAATAATAATAATAATAATAATAATAATGTGTCAAAAGTAGTCTAATTATTTACTATAAGTATACTGCATTACAATTAAAGTACTTAGCATATGTTAGCGCATAGTTAATGATAATAATCTCACAAGATATGTCTTAAAAGTACTAGGACTGTGTAAAAATCAGTTTTATAATTTGAAAAATAATTGAATAAAAATAATACTGATGGTTTTCTCTCCATTATATGATAAGAAGAGACCGAGATTTGAACACCGGAATTTTTCATTTAAAATGGGTATTCTACAAGTAGGCCACTTGTAGGTCTTACATTATATGTAAATATGTTCAAGGTAAACGGGAACTTTTAATATATATATAAAATTATCTCGTCGGATTTTCAAAGTCACACACAAATAGCATTTAAGCTGACAAATCAAACTTTTGCTTCTGACTATTTTCGTTTGTTATTGTTATCCCACATTATTGGCAATATGCAGTAAGTTCAGGGAAATTCTGCCATTACTAACCAGCAGAGAATTACTAATTTTGATCAAGGGAACTGGCTATTAGGCATGTGTATGTAGTGTGATTATGTAAGGACGTGAAACCTTGCCAGTGAGGGTTGAGAACATGCGTTGCATGGAGAGAAATGATATAAGAAGTATACGATGAATATGTAATGAGAGTTTTAAACACTGGCTTAGATCTGATGACCTCAGAGGAAGATTTAATCTGGAAAATATAGGGTAATGTATGTAGAGCAGGCGACTTTGTTGGTTTGGTCACATTGAAGGAATTGATGAGAGTGCTAGGTTAGTAGTTGTAGAACAGTTGAGAGCTCAGAGCCAGTTAGCAAGGGAAAGCACGGGAGGAAGTGATAAGAATGGGTTTGAGAGAAAGAGAGATAAATAAAGACCTAGCCAGGTTATTTTGAAAGTAAATTTCTAAAAGCCGTCCAATACATAACAGCATGTAAAACGAACGTTAAACTGATGATCATAATGATGATGATGATTATGATGACTTAGCTACAATTTATTCAAAAAATGACTGCTAATATGGAACATTTTAAAATAATCACTAAAAAATAAAATATCACCAAAAGGTATGAGTCATTTTAAATTGAAAAATTGCAGACAAATAAAAATGAAAAACTAAAATAACTTCACTGACAATGGAGGCTTTGGCTCTTACACTTACAAACGGAATTATTTGCTTGTAATTATCTTACTATTTTGTTAGAGGGTTTTAATTAATTAGTGAATGAGCATTAACATGTTATAAATAATTCACTTTATATATGAAGAGTTTGGATGCAAAACAGGATAAATCAAATTTCTTCAAATGGAGAAACTAAACAATAAAAAGACAACGATATCAAATCTAGTCTTCGATGCCAAGTTTCATAAATGAAGCCTGATCTTCATAAACGATCTCCCTAATGACAGAGTCTGAGATTGGTTTATTTGCTGACGACACCACGCTTTACTCTCGTCATGTTGGCAAAACAGACGCGATCATATCCGAGGCAATGGCTGAATCCTTAAAAAATGACATCCAGGCTGTAGTGGATTGGGGTCATAAATGGTTGGTAACTTTTAATGCTGCAAAGACAAAGCTCCTTTCCTTCAATAACTACAAGAAACCTCTCCAACCACCGATTGTCATGGCAAATAACACCCTACCTGAGAGCTCAACATTCAAACTCCTCGTCCTAACTTCACAGGTAACATGAATTGAAACAAATACATTGAAGACATTGCCAAGGCCGCAGCAAAGAAGGTGGGCTCCCTCTACCGTGCTAGTAAGCTCCTCACACCTGACATTATCCTGTATCTCTACAAAGCCACCATCCACCCATGCATGGATTATTGTTGCCACATCTGGGCTGGTGCATCATCTACTAGTCTCTCCCTCCTTGAAAAGGTCCAAAAAAGAGTCGCCGACCTAATAGGTCCCTCACTGCCAACCAAGCTCCAGTCCCTGTCCCATCGCCACAATGTAGCATCCTTGTGCTTGTTTTACAAATACTTCAATGGATTATGCTCCGATGAATTGGCTACTCTGGTGCCCCCTCGATGTAAATTCACTAGACCAACTCGACAATCAACTAAATCCCATCCATTCACTGTGGCCCTCCCCAGATGCCGGAGAGCTTTCTACTCCAATAGCTTCTTTCCTCGTGCTGCTGGCCTCTGGAACTCCCTCTCTGACCCCTGTTTCCCCGACGGTACTGACATGCAGAAATTTAAAACTAATGTAAACAGACATCTCGCTGTGCAGATCCCAATTTAGGTTGACCTCCCCCAAACCTTCTCCCTTTTAATCTCAGTAGCCCCCTACGTCTGCAGTGGCGGCCTGTCTTGTTTGGGGTGAACTATGTTGAAAAAATAAAAAGAAAGCTTATCTTAATTGAAAGCAAAATCAAATTATGTCTAGAATGATGTGGGGTGTGATAGCCTGTTGAAATGCATCACTTTTTTGTAGCGAATATCTCCATCGACAGAAATCTAATGCCTGAAATTAAACAGAATTGAAAGTTTAAAAGATTGTTTGTCTGAATCGGTCATGAAGCTTTTTGTTGAAGCGGTGATGTTCACGGCAGAAAGAATAAAGAAAAAAATTCAACCACTAGACGACATCGAGACAGCGGCCCTCCACGACGAAGAAGAAGAAGGTACGAGAAATTCAAGGTATGCAACGTCTTCCTTTTTGGTGTAAAAATGACGAGTTGTTTAAGCGACAACTGCCACGGCCCGTTCCGGGACGAGTATACAAAACGAGAACTGCCACGGTCCATTCCCGGGACGGCCATGTCACATTTGTAGTGATAGTTTCACAATTTTGAAAATGGCGTTTATCGCGTTTTGCATTCACTCTCGTCATATGTACATTGTTGAACGTTTGCCATTCTTCTGCCAACGACAAAGAAACCAACAATCATTTGCCTACAGATGATCATTTACCCAAACCCAAACCCTTTTGGTTCTATCGCAGACAGCATCAGACCCAAGTGGAGCCGACACAAAAGCAAAAACGAGAGTTATCTACCCCCATTAGCAAGACATCTATTTATTTGTTCGACTGCCATATCTGTTGACCATCTGCTTCCTTTGACAGAAATTAATTATTTCACTTCTCCTGCTTGGATTGCGAAAGCTCAACGCTTGATTGGTTTTCAGCACTCTCTGAAGATTGGAAGCGCCAACTCGAATGGTAATCATGTTGTGATGATGGCAAAACACCTGCTGACAGTCTATGGAACCTCATCTTGGGACTACAAACTTTGCAAAGCAACCAAACTCAAATATTTGTCAAAGAGAGACAGATGTCATCTATATACTAATTCTGTTATCACTACCTATGAACCTATATACGTTATGTGGTACTCTAATACTTATTAAGAAAATGTTTGACTAATGCAGCACTTTTTTTTTGCTCCTTTAAGAGTTCAGACACATCATGTTGACACTTGAAGTTGTAGCTGACACAACTACAGTGAAAAGTGTGTGAAAAATGAGAAAAGTAGTAATACTATTTAACCCGTAGCCGTGGAGGAAAAAAAAAAGAATCACCTTCCAGAAAGAGACTACTTTTGGATTTTGTCCTTTTATTTTTTATATTTAATTCGCTTAGCGGACTCTCTTTTTCCTTATCCAGACTTCAATCAATCTAACCGAAGCTCAATGGATGACACAACGTGTACCATTTTTTTTCTCACAGCCTATAAATAGTTAGCAGATGAATAGACACACGTTATTTTTATTATTATTGACAATGATTATAAAATCAACATGTGGAGAGAAATTTTGAAATTTCAATTATTTCTATGAATGTTTTATTCTTTAAAATTTGACAATTCTCTACCGCTGTGGCACTATCAGAATAATAATTTACACCTGTTGGTTTGAATGTATTAGAAATTTGCGTATGTCAACTGTGTTTACTCGAGAAAGTTGTGAATTCTTCAGTCAAGGTGCTCATTTGACAAATATATCTTCAGATTAATATTGGCCCTGGTCCTCCTGTGGCAACTTTATTCATGAGGTGGGGATGTCAGAAGGCAGAACTAAATTTTGTAAATATTATTGCTTTAGCATCAATGGGTACCGCAACATTAAAACGACATTGTGTCACATGTTATTATTTTATTTGAGGAGTGTTAGGGTTAGGTTTAGGGTTAGATTACTTGTTTATGAAATGTTGTTATCATGAATTTGTCACTTTGAAGATTAAGTATTAGTGGATTATGCTAAAAAACTGAAACAGATAAAGCGAAAGTAAATATAATTTATATATATATATATATATGTGTAATCAGTCAACAGAAAATCATAAGCGCACAAGTTGAAAAAGAAGTATAATAATAGTGAATAAAAAGCTGAGAATGAAGAAAAAATAAATAAGTAAACATGCAACTTCCAATTTCGTGCCGAATTCATTAGACTATTTTAGAAGCAAAGTAAAGTCTCTACCATTCTGGACCTTTAAATAGTTAACAGTAAGCCCACCAATTTTACAATTTACTGTTTTTATATTTAAATTTTGAAATATAAATGAATTGATCTGAGATTTACCGTCTCTTGTCATTTATTTCTGTTCATACTTATTCCACCTTCCGGTTGTTCAACATTGCATTGCTTCTGCCTCGGAATTCTCACCTTCATATTTACTTGTTTACTAGCAATGCTTCAAGCAAACTACCATTTCCTTTTATATATATTAGGATACCTGTCTTTGAACAGAACAGTTTTACACCAATTTTATGCCTCCTTACAAAGATGAAACGCAAGATATAATGCTACAAAATATTGTCTAGAATCCTTATTCCAACTTTAATCAAAATCCATTACATGATTTTGATCCTAGAAAATTTGTAAATTTTTAGACTTAAGCTTAAGAAGTCTTAAGAAAAAATTGAAATTCAGGGAATCTTGATCATTTGTGTCTAATGATTCTGAATCACATTTAATGCAAATCTGAAATATTTCAACTTTCAAATGCGAGTTTGTGCACATATTATGCCCCCCTAAAAACCTTTAAATACTCTGAAGAAATAAAAAATTGGTGAATATTTATTAATTGATGGATAATACCTGTTGTTAAAATTTCTCCTTTCATACTGTTCCTGTAACTCTAAAGTATATACCTACTAGGACCTTCCTTTATATGCTCTCTTTTACCAGTTTTGCGTGTATATATATATATATATATATTAGTGTCTATATATATAAATTTCTCAGAACTACTTCAATTTTCCATTCTCATTGCTAATATCATTCACTTACGACTCATTTCTTGGCCGAGGAAGCATTTTAATTCCGCTTAAGCGCGCTCCATCTACGACTTGAACTCAATTTTCACCATTGGGTTTACTTCATTTTGAACGCCTTTCTGTAATGCCTCCACAAAACGTTTTCTTCTCCATCAAAACTTTCTTCCACTGGACACCTTATCGGCGGACAATTACCACCTGGACCAACCCAATATCTTTTTACACAAACTTTTTTCACCCATCATTTTTAAAAATATTTTTCAAATGTTGAATTTTGGCTTTTCTATTGCCAACTTATCTATCTGTATAATTCCTCTGATGATAAGATCTCGATCTTTGAAAAGCCTTGGCTTAAGGAAAGAATAATAAACATAATTTTATTACAGAATATACCTTGCATTGAACAATCGAAGTTTGATATAAATTTGGACATCCGTGCATGTTTATCACTCTTCGTCCATCTATCTTTATATATATATATATGGATATCTTTTTCTTTAACTTAACATTTTCTGTTCATCCATCAAATCAATAACTCTTATTCATCAGTTTATATTTTTTGTTCTGGTAATTTAAGATTATCTGTTTATTGCTTAATCTTAATCTTCTTTTCGTCTCCATCTTCATTCATTCATCCTATTTATGATACGTCTTCTTCGTTCGAAGTATCATCTTGAAATATGTCATTCCCATCCAATCTATTTATATTATACTTCATTCTCATCCCATTTCTTTGTATTCCTTTTACATTCTATCGATTTCTACCGCTTTGTATTTATGTCTTTGGAATTGTCTTTCCATCACGTTTCTAAAAATGCATTCTTCATTGTCGCAACAGCATACAATCCTTATAATATCTCCTTATCTGCAATTTATTTTCGAAACGAAAAGGGGAACCTAACATTGCCGAGATTGAAATGAAAAATTGAATAATTTACCTGGTTGAAATAAGCTACCATATATGACATGCGTTTTCGATAGGGAATCATGTGTATGAAAGTTTTCACATACCTACCAATGACAGGAAAATATTTAAAACCTAGGCACACTTTGTTATTCTGCGAGTAGTAAACTTCTGCCCTAGCTTCGATTGTTTGTCGGTTGTGAACCCCCTTTTTCTCCCTTTTATAGTCTTTATTTTTCACTTAACTTCATCGGCATGGAATAAAATATTAAATTCAACACTCAGACTTATTAATTTATTATAAAACTATGTGCCAATTGAAACCAAAGTTCACGACAACCGCTTGTATCATTTCATAAAAACAACATATTACATATTTGCAATCAAATTATTACACCTACTATGATGATATACAAGTAATCTTAAGTCATAAATAGTTTAATATTTATTTTAAACAAATATAGTTTTTTCATCTGAAAGCTGACATAAATAGAGAAATGTAGGATTATTTTTCATTCAAATCGTAAGCTGTCGCTGCTGTTTAAGTGACTATTGAAAAATGCCTTCATTTTAACAATTTGCCTAGCCGTAAAAAGTACTTTTTGAAAAACACTAAATCAAAATACATTTTCATCGTTATAAACATAGTGCAACGCTAAAAAATTGTCAGGTCAGAATCAAGTATTGATTTGTCAGATTCAAAGCTATCGATGATGAAAATCAACAAAAAGTTTACCTTTACCTTATTATATAGATTTATTCTATGTTAATTAATTTACTTGGTTTATTTTTACTTAGAAATTGATATATTTATCTTATAACTGGCTGGCACTCTTAAATCTCAATTGTAGTTTTTTATGTACTAGAATAAAAACGTTCTAGTCATTATGAGCTAGAAAAGTAATCCTGAATATTTCATGTGTATACACAAGCATGACAGAAGTAAATAGACACTCCACAAACATAATTTATGCATGTATTATTTGGATTATTTGGATTATTTGGATTATTTGGATTATTTGTATTATTTGGATTATTCGGATTATTCAGACTACTGTTCTCGTTTGGGATATTATTCTTACAACGTTTTCACATGCAGATTCCCGAGTTTGACGAAATGCACCGGAACAAGGTCAGAGGTGACACTGACCTTGTGAGAATAACATCCATCTTTTACATGCTGGCATGTGCTGGATGACTTTTAGAAATTGACGTCCAAACTAACCTATCTCTGACCAGGTCTTTATTTATCCATCTTCCTCTAACATCTATTCCTATCACTTCCTCATGTTTTCTTTGGGCTACTCCTGCCAACTGATACTGCTACCTCAACTTTTCTACATCTACTAACCCAAGAAATCTCATCTATGTTTTCAATATTGCCATACCATCAAAGTCTACTCTTCTGCACACACCTCCCTATACTGTCAAGATTTAATTTTCCTGTGAGGTTATCGAATCGAAACCTGTCTTTAAGAATCACATTACACATCAATCGTATCATTCTCATATCATTCCTCTCCATGCAACGCATGTCCTCAACCCTCACTGATCAGCTTTCACTTCCATACATCATCACGCTGCATACACATACCTGATAGACCCTTTTTCCTTTGGTCGACAATTTTACCACTCTGCTGGTTAGTAATGGTAGATGTTCCCTGAACGTACTCCATCCAATCAATCAATAAATTCTGCTAACTTATTCCATCCACTCCTAACTCTAGAAATTAGATCATTCCTGTCCTTCAATAGTATTATCAAGGTAACAAAACGTTTCAACAACCTCAATAGCTTCACCATCCAAATCTACTTTCTCTACATCTGAGTTCTCATCCGTCTCCATTGTCTTTGACTTCTTGCACACACACTGGTTATCATCTCTCAACCTACTAGTAATTCCACTGCACTGGAACTCTGGTAAATAAAGCAAATAGAAATGTTCCAAACCTTTTACAGTCTGGAAAGAATAATCCGCAGATCGAATGGGCATTTCATCTTATTAATGCGAAAGATTGTAATCTATTCCCTACTCACGATAATAAGCATTTTCTCTCTCTTTGCATGTTGGTGAGCAAAACGCAGATTATTCTTTAAATACCCAGCTCCTTATACAGGGTGGGCCAAAATAAGGGTCCTATCTTTAAATTTGAATAACTTGAATTTGAATAACTTCCACAAAATAAAAGTTAAACTCACCAAACTTTATGTGTGTGTAGACTGACCCTTCCGAGATTTTTTGAAATAAACAAAACAAATTTTAGCCGAAAAACACTTCTTAAAACTTACAAAAACTAAAGTATTGTTTTTTACACTGTTTTGAGTTTTTTAAGCAAAAATAATGTTTTCTAAATGAGGGTACGTTCCTTAGGGCTAATACGGCTCATGCTTGCTTCGGAAGGGGTCCTTTACTTATTCTAAAAAAGAAATTTAAAAAAATCAATAAATAAAAAAGTTATGAATTTTTAAAAATAGGACCCTTATTTTTGCCCACCCTGTATTTAACTACATCATTACATCTATCATTAATGGAGATTAGGTAAATATCTGTCTGAAGCCAAAACTACACTATACTAGAAAATGAGAAGGTAATCCTTGGGAGGATGTTATCATGACCACAGAACAGATACTATACTTTATCCCCATCCAAAAAAAGAAAGAGGTTATGCCTGTAAGGATGGCATGATGACAACATATATTAAACTACGCCCACCCCCTATAAAAAAGGAAGAGGCGATGCCTGGGATGATGATTTCATGACAACAGAACAGATAATACACTACCTCCCGTCAAGAAAAGGAAGATGTAATACCTGACAGGATTGATCATAAAAATAGAACCGATAATACACTACCCCCTACCTCCAAGAAAAAGAAGAGGTAATGATATCATCCTGAGAACAGAATAGATACTATGCTACCCCCTAAATTTAGCATTGAAAGTACATTAGTCTGAAATAGTATGGTAAACTGAATTGAGTGTACTATCTTTTAAGATAGTACATTAGTACAATTAATAGAATAGTATAGTCTCGTCTTCAGAGAGACAGATACCAAATCTCCATTAGTAATAGATTCAATATAGTTATAGTTGCGAACATATCTATGACTTCGGATTAACCATCAACCCACATAATCTGTATTCCTATGCTCTAACACTTTATCTATTCATGTTACAAAGAAGATAGTAAAGCTGTCATTAAACATGAACTAGACAAACTTTCAATTTTTACATTTTACAACATTACTCATTAAAAAACGAAGAAAACATACATTAGAATATGTTCAAGAAAGCTAAAAGAACCCAGAAAAATGATTAAAAAGAAATAATATATAAATGATTTATTAAACCACTTAAAAATACTTACCGCCACGTTCGTTTACATAGCAGGAATTCTCCAAATGCAAAAATCAATATACATACCTAGAAGGAGGAAGAAAAAAACAAGAAACATCTGATAGAGTTTTATCACAATAAAAAACAAACATATAAAATAAAAAGCAACTCAATTATATATAAAAAGATTTCATTAAAAGAAAGTTCATAAGATTTTAAATAAATGCGGAGAATAAAAATGCATTATTTTTCACGATGTAAAAGCAGATTTTATCATTATTTCTTGTTTTATTTTGTCTGCCAAAAATAAGTTTTCAAAACACTTCAGAATGCAATGGATTTAAAGAAAAAATACAAACAAAATGTCGAAACATGAACTTTTAGCTTATCTCTTGTGTAATAAATAAAACAAATATATTGACAACAGTTTTCCGATTGTAATTAAAATAAGTTTTATTTAATGGAAACATTTTAATTTATTTCTGTCTATCTGAAATCGGGTGCTATTCATTTAATTTCGTTTCATCTATTACTTTATTGTGAATTTCTTTCTTTTGTCATTCATAAAATGTACTAAAATATTTCGTTTGAACAGACAACGGTGTCCAAATGTCCATGTTAACTCGTGCGTAAATTTAAGTACGGTCAGATGTATTTTAAGCTGAAACGTTTTTAGCAAGTCGATTATTTGGGGTTGTTTAATGTTGAAACAATAACAAGCAATGCTTATTTCTTAAATCAGAAAGAGTTGGACCACTAATTATCTACAAATTTATATTTTTAAATATCATTAATGATTCATTGTAAAAACAATGATTCATGGCTATGGTAGACAATTGACAATGGATGCAATATTAACCAGTTCACTTCCAGAGAGCTACGGTAAACAGTTTACTCCCAGACAGCTACGGTAAGCAGTTCACCTTCACACAGCTATGGTAAGCAGTTTACTTCCACGCAGCTATGGTAAGCAGTTTACTTCCACACAGCTATGGTAAGCAGTTTACTTCCACGCAGCTATGGTAAGCAGTTTACTTCCACGCAGCTATGGTAAGCAGTTTACTTCCACGCAGCTATGGTAAGCAGTTTACTTCCATGCAGCTATGGTAAGCAGTTTACTTCCACGCAGCTATGGTAAGCAGTTTACTTCCACGCAGCTATGGTAAGCAGTTTACTTCCAGACAGCTATGGTAAGCAGTTTACTTCCAGACAGCTATGGTAAGCAGTTTACTTCCAGACAGCTATGGTAAGCAGTTTACTTCCAGACAGCTATGGTAAGCAGTTACTTCCACACAGCTATGGTAAGCAGTTCACTTCCACACAGCTATGGTAAGCAGTTCACTTCCAGACAGCTATGGTAAGCAGTTTACTTCCAGACAGCTATGGTAAGCAGTTTACTTCCAGACAGCTAAGGTAAGCAGTTTACTTCCAGACAGCTATGGTAAGCAGTTACTTCCACACAGCTATGGTAAGCAGTTTACTTCCACACCTCTGATAGTTATGGTAAAGAGTTCATCTCCAGACAGCTATAGTAAGCAGTTCATCCAGAGGCAGCTTTTATAAACAGTTCATATGAAAGGTTAGTGCAAGTGGTTAACCATGAACTGCTATTGCAAGCAGTTCAGCTTGAACGGCTAGTATAAGCAGTTCAGTTTGGATGGCTAGTATCAGCAGTTTAGTCTGGATGGCTAGTATCAGCAGTTTAGTCTGGATAGCTAGTATCAGCAGTTTAGTCTGGATGGCTAGTATCAGCAGTTTAGTCTGGATGGCTAGTATCAGCAGTTTAGTCTGGATGGCTAGTATCAGCAGTTTAGTCTGGATGGCTAGTATCAGCAGTTTAGTCTGGATGGCTAGTATCAGCAGTTTAGTCTGGATGGCTAGTATCAGCAGTTCAGTCTGGATGGCTAGTATCAGCAGTTCAGTCTGGATGGCTAGTATCAGCAGTTCAGTCTGGATGGCTAGTATCAGCAGTTCAGTCTGGATCGCTAGTATAAGCAGTTCAGTCTGGATCGCTAGTATAAGCAGTTCAGTCTGGATGGCTAGTATAAGCAGTTCAGTCTGGATGGCTAGTATAAGCAGTTCAGTCTGGATGGCTAGTATAAGCAGTTCATCTGGATGGCTAGTATAAGCAGTTCAATCTGGATGGCTAGTATAAGCAGTTCAGTCTGGATGGCTAGTATAAGTAGTTCAGTTTTGATGGCTAGTATAAACAATTCAGTTTTGATGGCTAGTATAAACAGTTCAGTTTTGATGGCTAGTATAATCAGTTCAGTGTGGATGGCTAGTATAAGCAGTTCAGTCTGGATGGCTAGAGTAAACGGTTCACCTTAGACAGCTATTATTATATTCTAGATGATTATTGCAATTGGTTCACTCAAGATGGTTATTTTAAATGTGTTATGCTGAATAAGTATTTTTACTGATTGTAAATTATTCGTTTTAGATGATTAATGAATGGTAGCTGTTTGGAAAATCCATACTATTTTGCCGGGGATGTAGTCAATCTACTCAAGGTTCATCTGACAAGGCAATAAAATGTAAGATTAACTGAAAGCCTCTTCATGGATAGCTATTTATTTCTCGTGCCATGTAACATAATACAATCAGTTGTATGTTATTTTGAAAGATGTACACGGCCAACTAACAGTCGATTATTCTAGAAGATTGTTCCATAGTTCGTGGAGATAAATATAAATTCATGGAAGAGATTACTTAGGTTCCGATGGTATTAAGTGTCTCTGTGCTGACGCCCACATCATAGAGAGAGGTGCAACAAAAGAGACGTGTAGAAGTTCTTTTTAAATACGGATAGGACGGAGAATAGACAATCGGGCACACATTTTGGCCATCTACGTAACTGTGGCCAAAAAAAACTGACTTTTTCAACGTAGAACTCGTTGACCAACTGATGTTTTTCGTTTGGAACTTTTTAGATAAGGATTGATAATTTGTATTATTAGGATGATGCGGACTACTATTCTCATCTCTGTTGTTATATACGGTTCGGCTGACATAACTTAAAGACAATTAGAAGTTACATCGGCTGAAATGTTTTGAATATGTGGACAAGTGGCATAACGGATAATGGCGTTGAGTAACCGTCAGTTCTAAGTGACCGTCTTCTGGAGATTGAAGGTTCAATACTCGCTAAAGGCGATAATAACTAAGAATAACATAATAATTAACACTTATATCCGGTCATGACGGACCAAAATACTTCTGTGGATTAATTAAAGACTTCGAAATTTTGTATAGGTTCCTGAGTTCAAAAATATGCACCTGAAGAAGGTCAAAGTTTATATCGTCGAAAACGTCGAGAATATAACAACCAAAATGAGAATAGTAATCCAAATAGTTCAACTGCTGTTTGTCTCGAAGCCAAAAGTTGTTAGTTCAATTAAAAATCGTATTCTGATTCCTTCCTGATTCCAAAACATTTATTTAAATATTAAATGGTTTCATTTCTCTTTTTCTTTTGATGGCGTGTAAACCCATTGCGGTGTTTATCATCATCATCATCATCATCATCATCATCATCATCATCATCATCATATTTGGTTTAACATCAGTTTTACAGACCAACATGGGTTGGACGGCTTTAAGAAATTGACTTCCAAAGTAACCTAGGCCTTTATGTTTCCCTCTTCTTCTCAGGTCCATTATTATCATGCCCCCCCCCCATGCTTTCCTTGCCCTTCCTCTGTGAACTGAACCTGCTACCTCAACTGTTCTACATCTACTAACTCAAGATCTCTCATCCATTCTTTCAACATGGGAAAATAATCGAAGTCTATTCTTCTGCACACATCTCCCTATACTATCAAGATTTAATCTTCCGCTGAGTTCATCAGATCTAAATCTGTTTTTAAGACTCACATTATACACCCATCGTATCATTATTATATCATTTCATTTCATGCAACGCATGTCCTCAACCCTCACTGGCCAGGTTTCACTTCCATACTTCATCATGCTGCGTACACATGCCTGATATATTCTTCCTTTGGTCGACAGTGATAACACTCTGCTGGTTAGTCATGGCAGAATTTCCCAGAACTTAATCCATCAACTCCTAATTCTTGCAACCACAATTGTGTACAATTCATGGAACACAAACAGGTATTTTTTCATAAGTGGCAGGAAAATTGTATTGATGCATAAGCGAATTTAAATACAGGGTAATTACCGAAAATGCAACCCATAAAATAAAATTCACTTTTTTGTCCTCATTTTGGCTGTGCTTGCCCTCTTCAATGCAGGAATACTTTGCAAATAAATAAACGATTTCTGAGATAATACCACAGATAAAAATAGTGGGGGGTTATAGTTCGGTGAGTGTGAATCCCATTCAAGATCACACCTCATACTGATGAAACGATCATAAAAATTTCCCCGCAGTGATTCAAATGAGTCATTAAGTATGGAGAGGTGCTCCATCCTGGTGAAACCACCATTCATCCTTCACAACATCTCTTTGTGTGCTCAAGGTTGAAACCTAAACTTTTTTTTAGCAATCACTAGGTAGTGCTTAGTATTGATCAGAACTCACTTTGAACGATGATAAAACAAAGACTGTTGGAGATTTATGACTGAAATTTGGTGGGCAAGTCAAACATAGACTGAAGTTTATTTGTACCAAATATTGTTGGATCGCAAAAACGATTGTGAGTTTTATTAACGATTCCATGGGTGATTCCATTTTTGGGCTCAACCTATACTTTACTCTATTTAACCCTAACTCTAACCCTTACCCGATTCCATGGGTGGTATTTTTGACCTCAACCAATACTTAACTCTATTTAAAATCATTTATCAGATTCCAGATTCTACATCAGAATCCATACCACTTCAATACTGAGTGAACGAAAATAGCATTCTCTAGCGGAAAAGAGACCTTGTCACATCCGGTTTTTTTCCTCATTGTTAGTAGATTAAACCATGTTTTCAGATACGGGTTTCTCGGCCAGGGTGTCAGCGAAGTATCTGCCACGGCATCTCATCAATAAAAGAAGGTAAATGGTACTTGACAGTGACCAATCAGATTCACTCAGTTGCCATGGTTTTGTAGATGAATTTCGTCGGCAGATTCTGCAACAAGAAGTAATGCCCTGCCCACTGCTTTTCTTCGGTTGTCCTCCATTTATATTTACTACTTTTATTTGTATGTTTTGAGGCATTTCCGTCCGTCTGGCCGGATTTTTCTCCGCAACCATCCATTGAATTTCTCTGAAATTTTGCATGAAGTTGTAACTTTGGTCAGGTTAGAAAGTGACATTCTCCGATTTTTGAAAAAAAATCTGGTTAGCCTCCCAGGGGGTCAAAAGGTCCCGAAACAGCAAAAAATTATATTTTTTGCCTCATAACTTTTCATCCATCCATTCAATTTCTCTGAAACTTGGCCAAAATATGGAGGCAATTGTTCCTAATAGAAAATAAGTATCGCTGACCTTGAAGAAAATCTGTTCACGCCTCCAGGGGGTCAAAAGCCCCCAAAATGGTAAAAAATTACCCTTTTCTCCCATAACGTTTGATCCATCCATTCAATTTTTCTGAAACTTGGCCAAAATGTAGAGGCAATTGTTCTAGATATGATATGAGCATCGTTTTCCTCAGAAAAATTCTGGTTGGCGCTCCCAGGGGGTCAAAGGGGGGTCAAAAATGTGCAAAATTGCCCAAATTTATTGCATTTTACACTCGCCACATCGAGTCACATACAGAGGGGGACCACGCATGCGCGGCTTGTTATAATTTGTTTTTCTATCTTCTTTCTCCTCCAATCACAACTACCGCTTGCATTCCCTCGAACCCAACCCACCCCAGTGTTTACTATACATTCTGATAATTTGGCCTTTTGGCTAGGAGCAGTGTAGTATCTGTTCTGTTACAACACTTCTTATTTTCTGTCTTCGGTCAATGACAAAAATCCTTCTAGACTAAGGCAATTTAAATTTTTGTCCCAATCCAGAGTACCACTTTTTAAGGAGCTGAATTTCCCCCACATTAAAAACAAACTGTGTATATAACTCTGCCCTCGTGGGGAGGCAAGTAAATAGGAAAACAAAATTAAATTCCTACGATATATAAATATAACAACCTTTAATAACAATGATCAAATAATGCCTCTATTCCTAAAAGGTTCGTCAGCTCAGTTAAAAAATAAGATTTCAATTATTGAAAAAATACAATGTATTTTGTTTAATATTAAACATGAATCATTTGCCCGTTTCCCTGGCCAAAAATTATACTTATACTCCATATATATTTATAGATGGTAGTTTATTCAATTAATTAGATATCTTATAAAAATAATAATTAAAACAGAATTTATTGATTGATTGGATGGAGTATGTTCAGGGAACTTCTACCATTACTAGCCAGCAGAGTGATAAAACTGTCGACCAAGGGATAAAGGGTCAATCAGGCATGTGTACGCAGCGTGATGATGTATGGAAGTGAAACCTGGTCAAGGAGGGTTCAGCAAATGCGTTGCATGCAAAGAAATGATATAACAATGATAAGATGTGTGTGTAATGTGAGTCTTAAAGACAGGCTTATTTCTGATGACCTCTGATGAAGATTAAATCTTGACAGTATAAGGAAGTGTGTAAAAGAGTAGACTTTGATGGCCATGTTGAAAAAAATGGATGAGATTTCTTGGGTTAATAGATATAGAAAAGTTGAGGTAGCAGGGTCAGTTTTCAGGGGTAGACAAAAGAAAACATTGGAGGAAGAGATAAACGTAGACCCGAGAGAAAGAAGGATAAATAAAGACCTAGCCAGAGATAGATTAGTTTGGAAGTCAATTTCTACAACATATAGCAGCATATAAAATGGACGTTAAGCTAAATGTGATCATGGAACCTTCATTAAGTGCAAGAGTTTGATGTCTAATGAACATTGTTCAAATTTCATTTAACTCCTAAGTATTTAAATTTTCAATGAGGGGGTACAGTTGTATATTCTATCTTAGAACCCTTTGAAATACTCCAAAGAAATTCAAATTTTGAGAAATTGTGTTTAATTCTTATGGTTCAAATTGTATGCAAATAAGAAATATTTAAATTTTCCAAAGGTGGTGAGGCGAGTTTGTACCTTCTTTATGCAACCTCACGTCCATTTCAAATACTCTGATGAATTGAAATTTAGGGAATGTTGCTTTATTTGTTACTAGTGGCTCCAATTTTATGCAAATAAGAAATATTTAAATTTTCAAAAAGAAGTCTTGTAAACTTTTTATACCCTCCTTACAATTATGAATAATTTTTCCTATAAAAGTACATTAACTAGAAATAATTTGTATAATTTTGGTTATTCGAATTACATTTCTCATCTGCAGTGTTGTCATGTGATGATAACACTCAAGATGAGAAATGTAGTCTGAATAACCAAAATTATACAAATTATCAATCCTCATCTCAAAAATTTAGAAACAGAAATAGTTTTTACCATGAGTATGGAAATGTTTTTGTTTTTTTAATGAAAATGACGTCACCAGAGATTAACCAATGAAAGTGTGTTATTCCATGTACTTCAGGATCATCAAAGTGAAACCAAGTGGACATTTTGAAAACTGATTTTTTTTTTTGTAACGATAAAATTGAAATCAATATTTTTAATCATTTTTTATGTTTGTATTATTTTTGATAATTTTTGGTCGTTTTCTATTTTTTCTTCTTCATCATCTTTGAAATGTTAATGTGAAGAAATCTATGTAAAAATAGCATTCGTTTAACCGCTTGTTTTTAAAGTTAGCCGACATCTGTTTAGATTCTGGTGGTGTGACGTAACATCTGTTGCTATAAGATCTCTTTCAACTAATATTTTTTTATAAGCTCGTTAACACGAAAAGGATGATTGGATTGTCTTGTCACATGTCTGCATAAGAAAATCTAGCGTTCGATTTCTTGTAGGAGTGCATAGTTAGTCTAAAAGAAAATTCATATTAATCGGCATGGTACAACTTTATGACTGGAATTGGTTTCCTCGATATTTCCTAAAATCACGTAATTACAGGAAGGGCCACATGAAGATTGATAAAATCCAGAAGTGAAACTGATGCCATGGAAACGACTGTATTCAAACCTGGAATGGATACTGACTATGAAATTAGCTATGCCGAGTTCAAATGCTATCGGATCTATTATTGCTATTTTCACAGTAACACCATTAGAAAAGACATGAACAAGTAATTTCCATCAAGCTAATATAAAATGATAATGCTGATATAAAATGATAATGCTAATATAAAATAATGATATAAAATGATAATGCTAATATAACATGTTAATGCTAATATAACATGATAATGCTAATATAAAATGACAATGCCAATATAAAATAATGATATAAAATGATAATGTTGATATAAAATAATGATATAAAATGATAATGCTGATATAAAATGATCATGTTAATATAAAAGGATAATGTGAATATATAAAATGGCAATGCTAATATAAAATAATGATATAAAATGATAATGCTAATATAAAATAATGATATAAAATGATAATGCTAATATAAAATAATGATATAAAATGATAATGCTAATATAAAATAATGATATAAAATGATAATGCTAATATAAAATAATGATATAAAATGATAATGCTAATATAAAATAATGATATAAAATGATAATGCTAATATAAAATAATGATATAAAATGATAATGATAATATAAAATAATGATATAAAATGATAATGCTAATATAAAATAATGATATAAATGATAATGTTGATATAAAATAATGATATAAAATGATAATGCTGATATAAAATGATCATGTTAATATAAAAGGATAATGTGAATATATAAAATGGCAATGCTAATATAAAATAATGATATAAAATGATAATGCTAATATAAAATAATGATATAAAATGATAATGCTAATATAAAATAATGATATAAAATGATAATGCTAATATAAAATAATGATATAAAATGATAATGCTAATATAAAATAATGATATAAAATGATAATGCTAATATAAAATAATGATATAAAATGATAATGCTAATATAAAATAATGATATAAAATGATAATGCTAATATAAAATAATGATATAAAATGATAATGCTAATATAAAATAATGATATAAAATGATAATGCTAATATAAAATAATGATATAAAATGATAATGCTAATATAAAATAATGATATAAAATGATAATGCTAATATAAAATAATGATATAAAATGATAATGCTAATTTTAAAAAAATGATATGAAATGATAATGCTAATATAAAATAATGATATAAAATGATAATGCTAATATAAAATAATGATATAAAATGATAATGATAATATAAAATAATGATATAAAATGACAATGCCAATATAAAATAATGATATAAAATGATAATGTTGATATAAAATAATGATATAAAATGATAATGCTGATATAAAATGATCATGTTAATATAAAAGGATAATGTGAATATATAAAATGGCAATGCTAATATAAAATAATGATATAAAATGATAATGCTAATATAAAATAATGATATAAAATGATAATGCTAATATAAAATAATGATATAAAATGATAATGCTAATATAAAATAATGATATAAAATGATAATGCTAATATAAAATAATGATATAAAATGATAATGCTAATATAAAATAATGATATAAAATGATAATGCTAATATAAAATAATGATATAAAATGATAATGCTAATATAAAATAATGATATAAAATGATAATGCTAATATAAAATAATGATATAAAATGATAATGCTAATATAAAATAATGATATAAAATGATAATGCTAATATAAAATAATGATATAAAATGATAATGCTAATATAAAATAATGATATAAAATGATAATGCTAATATAAAATAATGATATAAAATGATAATGCTAATATAAAATAATGATATAAAATGATAATGCTAATTTTAAAAAAATGATATGAAATGATAATGCTAATATAAAATAATGATATAAAATGATAATGCTAATATAAAATAATGATATAAAATGATAATGATAATATAAAATAATGATATAAAATGATAATGATAATATAAAATAATGATATAAAATGATAATGTTGATATAAAATAATGATATAAAATGATAATGCTGATATAAAATGATCATGTTAATATAAAAGGATAATGTAAATATATAAAATGATAATGCTAATTTTAAAAAAATGATATAAAATGATAATGCTAATATAAAATAATGATATAAAATGATAATGCTAATATAAAATAATGATATAAAATGATAATGCTAATATAAAATAATGATATAAAATGATAATGCTAATTTTAAAAAAATGATATAAAATGATAATGCTAATATAAAATAATGATATAAAATGATAATGCTAATATAAAATAATGATATAAAATGATAATGCTAATATAAAATAATGATATAAAATGACAATGCTAATATAAAATAATGATATAAAATGATAATGCTAATATAAAATAATGATATAAAATGATAATGATAATATAAAATAATGATATAAAATGATAATGATAATATAAAATAATGATATAAAATGATAATGTTGATATAAAATAATGATATAAAATGATAATGCTGATATAAAATGATCATGTTAATATAAAAGGATAATGTGAATATATAAAATGATAATGCTAATTTTAAAAAAATGATATAAAATGATAATGCTAATATAAAATAATGATATAAAATGATAATGCTAATATAAAATAATGATATAAAATGATAATGCTAATATAAAATAATGATATAAAATGATAATGCTAATTTTAAAAAAATGATATAAAATGATAATGCTAATATAAAATAATGATATAAAATGATAATGCTAATATAAAATAATGATATAAAATGATAATGCTAATATAAAATAATGATATAAAATGACAATGCTAATATAAAATAATGATATAAAATGATAATGCTAATATAAAATAATGATATAAAATGATAATGATAATATAAAATATTGATATAAAATGATAATGCTAATATAAAATAATGATATAAAATGATAATGTTGATATAAAATGATAATGCTGATATAAAATGATCATGTTAATATAAAAGGATAATGTGAATATATAAAATGACAATGCTAATATAAAATAATGATATCTAATGCTAATATAAAATGATAATGTTAATATAAAATGATAATGCTAATGTGAATATTAAATGATAATGTGAATATTAAATGATAATGTTAATATAAAATGACAATGCTAATATAAAATAATGATATAAAATGATAATGCTAATATAACATGGTAATGCTAATATAAAATTACAATGCCAATATAAAATGACAATGCCAATATAAAATGCTCATATAAAATGATGATGTTAATATAAAATGCTAATATTAATATAAAATGCTAATGTTAATATGAAATGCTAATGTTAATATAAAATGATAATGCTAATATAAAATGATAATATTAATATAAAATGATAATGTTAATATGAAATGCTAATGTTAATATGAAATGATAATGTTAATATAAAATGATAATGTTAATATGAAATGCTAATGTTAATATGAAATGATAATGCTAATATGAAATGATAATGTTAATATGAAATGATAATGTTAATATGAAATGATAATGTTAATATGAAATGATAATGTTAATATGAAATGATAATGTTAATATGAAATGATAATGCTAATATGAAATGATAATGTTAATATAAAATGATAATGTTAATATGAAATGCTAATGTTAATATGAAATGATAATGCTAATATGAAATGATAATGTTAATATGAAATGATAATGTTAATATGAAATGATAATGTTAATATGAAATGATAATATTAATATAAAATGCTAATGCTAATATAAAATGATAATGCTAATATAAAATGATAATGTTAATATAAAATGATAATGTTAATATGAAATGATAATGTTAATATGAAATGATAATATTAATATAAAATGATAATGCTAATATAAAATGATAATGTTAATATAAAATGATAATGTTAATATGAAATGATAATGTTAATATGAAATGATAATATTAATATAAAATGATAATGCTAATATAAAATGATAATGCTAATATAAAATGATAATGCTGATATAAAATAATAATGTTGATATAAAATCATAATGCCATAAAATAATTAAACAAACTTTGACACTTTGAATGTATTAATAAGATTTTACAGTTTATTTCCTTTCTTGTCATAGAAGCCATTCTGATCACAGTACAGTATAAAGGCACACACTAAATAATGCCAGATCTTAAGCATAAATGGAAAACCATAGCTAACTTGGGTGACCATTTCCTTGCTACGCCCTCTTCAGTCAGAGACCTTAACTAAGAGGCTAAACTTTCTGACAAGAAAATCATGACTTGATGGCCTCTACAACATTACTCTTCCAGCGCAACAATGTCTCCTTTTTTTGCATATTACAGACACCATGTTTGTGTTGTGTTGCTGTGTGAAATTTAAGACTGTCAATTTTATCAAAAAGGAGATATTACAGGTACCATGTTTGTGTCGTGTCGCTGTGTGAAATTTAAGACTGTCAATTTTATCAAAAAGGAGATATTACAGGTACCATGTTTGTGTTGTGTCGCTGTGTGAAAATTAAGACTGTCAATTTTATCAAAAAGGAGATACTGTGGTTGAAAAGTTAACTCTCACACTCAATTCCAACAAAATCCGAACCAGTAAAGAAAATTCTCAGCCACTATGTTAGATTTTCAAGACTGTATGTTACCAGTGTTAACCAAGGGAAGAGTCAATGAGGCATGTGTACACAGTGTAGATGACGTATGGAAGTGAAACCTGTTTAGTGAGGGTTACGGGCATGCATAAAAAGAAATGATGTGAGAATGATATGATGGATATGTAACGTGAGTGCTAAATACAGGCTTAGATCTGATGACCTCGGAGGTGAGTGCAGAAAGAGACTTCAATGGATGCTATGGTCACGGTTCGTATATGTTGAACAGTTGAGATAGCAGGTTCAGTTCACAGAGGAAGGCCAAGGAAAACATGGGAAGCAGTGATAAAAATAGACTTGAGAGAAAGAGGGATACATAAAGACCTGGCCAGAGATTGATTAGTTTGGAAGTCAATTTTTAAAGCTGTCCAACACATGCCAGCATGTAAGACAGATGATACACCGAAGATGATGATGATGATGATGTACCACTTGACTGTATTTGCAATAATTGTTTGCAAAATGAAGGAAGGAATGGACTCTGTATCTTTCACTCACTACTGTTCATCTCCGCCGTCACATTAGATTCAGCAGGTGTTTGGAAAAAATGCGATGGGTGTAACACAAATTAAGGAGTGGTTCAACCGATTCAAAAATGGCCGCACATAAGCGGAGAGTGACCAAAACTGCTTAGAGTGCAGCTGTTGTTGAGAGGGTATGAAATAAGAGATAACACCATTCCAAAAGAAGACTTCCAGAAGTGTTTCCGACAGTGGATGGATCGGTGGGCTAAGTGTCTGCAAGCACAAGGGGCCTACTTTGAAGAGAATTAGGGTCCCAACCCCGACACGTATTTGAAATATTTTTTCTGGCCTAAGGTCGGATACATTTTAGACAGGCCTCATACATACATATAGTATAAATAACGACTGGCCAAACGTTTTTATGAAAAAGGCTTTATTCAATTGGTAAAATATACGAATTCTTATTTGAACCTTATTCATTTTCATCTTGCAATATGTTTTCTCCAAATGAATAACAGCTTTTCCTCTAGGCTCTTGCACAACTGAAGAAGGTATACGTTTTACCGAAACGTAATATGAATTGAATGAAACACATTTTACATAAATACTCTTTTCAGTCATTGTGAATATCATACTGTGATTTACCTAAGTTCATCATTTTCATAAGTAGAATTAAGATTTGAGAGAAAATCTCCTTTGAAAAGAAAAAAAGAAGCAATAAGAAAACGATCATTAGCACAATATAAACAGATATGAATCTTGTCTGACTTGGAGAAAAGTACAAGCTACACAAGTCTGGTTTGTGATTGATCTACTAGTTAATATTGTTGTTAAATACAAATAGTTTATTTTCAAACAATTTCATTGATTTTTTTTATATTTAATCCTGATCAATAGTTTCTTCTCTAATAGTCATAAATAAAGGAAGACAGAAAGAAAAGGACAGAATAGTTCTTACCCTCTCGGTTAGGAAACCTAATACTGCTACCCAAAACACCGGGTATTAATTTAGTAACAGATACTTTTTCGATATTCACCAGTGAAAAAGGGGGAAAGGAAATCTTGATTTGTCCTTTTTGCTATTTCTTTTCTTTCTTACGTTGCTTTTGGCTGACTGACAGAGAGAGAGAGAGAGAGAGAGAGAGAGAAAGAAAGAAAAAGAGAGAGAGAGAGAAAGAAAGAGAGAGAGAGAGAGAAAGAGAGAGAGAGAGAGAGAGATAGAGAGATAGAGAGAGAGAGAGAAAGAGAAGAAAAGAAAAAAGACTGATTTATGCATTTAATAGTCAGTAATTATTTTCACTCTGATTTTGCCCCGAAATCAACTTAGACATTTCAAATTACAATATGAAGCAAATTTTGTTTTGCTTTCATTTTTTTGTTGTCATCTATGTGATTTACAAAAATTAGTACCTCGGGCGATGTCGGGTAGCCCTCCTAGTGTATGTGCATATAATTTATTACTGTTTCATATTTACTTAAAAATAATATTGTCATGAGCCCCTTTAATAAGATTGAAGTTGAGCCTTGTTCGGGGAAGTTATAAATAGACTGACATGTAACTATAAGGCATATTTCGACAATGTTCGTAGAATCTCTAGTTAGTTTTTCTAGATATACCGTCCTTCGCATAAATAGAACTTAAATGCCATTCTTGACGTGGTAATTTCTTGCGACCTAATGGTTATGACGCTTGCTTGCAGAGTCTAGGTTGATTCGAATTGTGCAACCGTCTGAAATTATCATTCCCTACACTGAGGAGAGTGAAAGCTTGAAACGCTGGCGTATGTAGGTAAACATAATTTAATATTATTTAGTTAAAATTTTTATTGTTATAAGCCCCTTTAATAAGATTGAAGTTAAGCCCTGTTTGGGGAAGTTAAAAATAGACCGACATGTAAAAGTCCATAAACCTAACTTCCATAATTTCTCAAGTGACTACCCCTATATATCAATTAACCAAAACAATTAATAAACTAATAACTCCTTATTTACCAAGTAAGTACAGTGTAAAATCCACCCATTAACTCATACAGATACTCCAAACCCCCAAAACAGATAATAAAATTACCGCTTAACTTGCCGTTGAAAGCTCATTTACAAGTGTTCCAGTACACAAAACAATTGATATAATTATTAATAACGTATACAATAACCAATCCTTTCCTCCACTAAAAAGTGATCCTAAAATACTTAAAAATGTATTATTATTAATTTGTACAACTGAAGTCCCTTTCTTCGACCATAAGGGAAACATCTATACCTAAATTGATGGCGTTTCTATGCGATCGGTCCCCGGACTGACCTTTAGTAATTTTGACATGGCTACCCTCGAAAATAAAATATTTAATATAATTACTAAACCCTCAATTTATGCCCGCTACGTTGATGATATCCTTATTTTAGCAGACAATAATGATGAAATAAAAAATTACAAGACATTTTTCAAAATAACTACGTACTTACATTCACTCATGAGCTTAACGTTAATAACAAAATTCCGTTTTTAGATGTTCTCATTTACTCTAACAATGCCGCATTCATTACCTCTCCCTATAAAAAAACTACCTCTATTAATACAGCGAATGACCATATCGATATGAAATTACAATGATTAAAAATCTATTAAACCTTGCAAAGCTAATCGCTTAAAACAAAAAAACTTTCCTTAACGTAATTAAAAAAAACATTAAGCAAGTCCTAATTAATAATCAATTTCTCAATTATATTATAGACAAACAAATAAAATTAATGATTAGAAACTTAGACAATACTAATAATAATCAGCTCAATAATTCCTACGACATAAATCTATACTACAGTAATTAAATGCACCCGAACTTTAAATTGGATGAAAATGCTCTTAAACATATAACATACATCGCTACATATCCTCCATCAACTCTGATAATAAAATAAGATTCATCATTTATTATAAAAAAATGAAAACATCAAACCATGTAGTTAAAAATAACACTTCTCAGAACCAATGTAATATATCAGTTCCAATGCCCCATGGGAGAATGTATCTCCGACAATAACAATAACATTAATTCTTACATCGGTTTCCCTACAACAACATTTTCCCGAAGACTCACCTAACATTTCTCTGACACTAGCTCCATTTTCCAACACCTAAAAAACATGACTGCCCCCTTCTAAACATAGACAGATACTAGTTAACAATACTAAAATAATACACCATGATACAAACACCAAAAGATTAAAAATTCTTGAAGCCCTCTACATAAAAACTAAACATCCCATAATCAATGATGTGAATTATGAAACTAGTCACATTTTAAAGTGTCTAGCATAGTAATTAACGTTACACAAGTCTTAGCCATGAAGCAATTATACGTTTGAATCTTGAACGCACTTAAAACGTATTCAAATTCTGAGCAGTTAGGCAATCAAACTTTGGAATTTTGCACGCTCTGAGAACGTAATCACGCTCTCATGTAACATCTCAATAGTATATACGCTCTTTTTTGAGTTGTAAATTACTAGCCGTTATAATAAAAAAAAACTCAACAGTAAAGACATATTTGTAAAGACACCAAGACTAACTCTGCCTGAAGATGATTTGACGAATCAAATCGAAAGTGCTCGCGAAAAAGGAAAGAAAATGGAACAAGAGACCTACGGAGCTTACATACAGCAATTTGACCGACACACTAAATGGACTATTCTGAAAATTGAAAAATAAAAATAGGCTTATCAAGCAAAAACACTCCGTGTTATTTAATAATGTTTGCCTATATATATATAAAATACGGTCTTGTTTTTAAATTCCTGAACAGTTTAACAAGGTAAACAACTGATAAAATACTGTCTTGTTTTTAAATTCACGAAACAGTTTTTCATGGTAAACAACTGATGATCCCTTAAATAATGTAAAGACTAGCATAAATTCTTGGAAGCAAACTAATATAGTGACTGTAAATAGTAAATTGACTTACAAGAAAAGTGATTTTCCACCGAACGACTTGGGACTAAAATATATATATATATATATATATATTTTCATATAGTTTTAATGGTTGAAAAACTTCCGAGACTATATATATATATATATATATATATATATATATATGCATTCACACACACACTTATATTATAAGATTATATATTTTTATTTTAGTATTTACTTGAAAAGTTTTCAATACATGAGTAGAGCTACCTAGTAGTATAAAATACACATTTGTCATGTAAGCTCCACTTAGACACTTGGGTTAAATTTCCGATTAAATGCAGGGATTTACAGTCTACAATTCTACAAATTACTAAATCCATTAATTCTATTTCCTTCCTTAGTCATCCATCTTTTAAGGTGTGGGGCTGCTTTATTTTTAAATAGGTCAAGCAAACAAAAGCCGGCCCTAGTTACAATGAGTTCAGCTGTGCTAGCTCAGCCAATCCAACCACGTGATCCATTTCTTAATAATAGTCTTGTCTTATGTTTGTTCCTCCTTTAATGTACTATTATATTAGATTTTAAAATCTTTTATTTTTTTGTTTATTTGTTTTATGGCAGTTGATTTCCTTTTTTAAGTTTTACTAAAAAATTAGACACACTTTACTTTTTAAAGTTGGTTACCTTTCTTTTCCAGAATTTTTAATAGCTACCTCAAAGCAAAGTTTATTCTATGTTTATTGGGTAGAAAATAGTTAAGTGAACTAGGGTGTGTAGATTTTTAGATGATCCATGTAAATTATGTCTGAACGAGAAAGTAGAAATGTTAAAGTTTAAAGATATAAAATTACTAAAGTGTAGAAATGAAGTAGCCACAAACTGTAGACAAAGAACAAACTTATATTTGCTGGAAATAAGAACATAAGAGACACACATCACAGAAACTGTTATGATATACGTTGAAGACTATACATAAATAAAAAAGAAAAATTCTCTTTGGGATTCAAAAATAATTTCACATACAGCCTCTAGACACGTGAAAACAAAAGGACGTTATTAATGTTGTTTATAGTTAAGTAAAGATAAATCAAACTAACAGGCAAAGTGACAATGAAAAAAACTCATAAACGTGTATGATGGGCAGATATTTATAAAAGTTGCCTCTTTCAAGTTTTTGATAAAGGACAGATGACTGTTAGAAATATTAAAATCATTTTAAGCCGGGAAACACATTTTAAATTACAAACAAAGCATAGGAGGATTTATTATGCACACACATTAGCGGTATTCATCCAACTTTGCAAGTGAAAATAATTTCAAATACAGTAATGATTACAAATTTTGCCTTGAAAGAAAAGTTAAAAATAACATTTACAATATGAGGTCAAGTAAAACAACTGTTAGCGTGGTGGGACTTTCTTAAAAAAACTACTGTTTCTCACAGGCAGCTGTAAAATTGCAAACGGCTTCAGTGAATCGAAACGAATTCGTTTATTTTAAATTTAAAAAATACCAATAAAAATAGATAAATAAATATTTAAATAGTTTTGTAAATACATTCTTCACTGATAATTTCTTTGTTTCATTTTATTTTTGTTGTATGAAACGAAGAAAATCTATTTTAAAAAAACTTAATTTCGTTTCAGCTATTTTATAAACCTAACCGATAATTGGCCCTAGGTACCCCAGATGTAATCGAAGGAAAATTTCAATGATGTCTTTAGATTCTAAATCTTACATATTACCAATAAAAATAATTACTTAAATGTTTAAACCTTTTGTATATGCATACTTCATTGAGATATTCTTTGTTTCATTTTATTTCTGTTTTATGAAACTATAAAAACCTGTAAGAAAATGTTAACTCTCCAGATTTTAATCTATGGAGTTATCTCAAAGATAATGTGTATCAAACAATCCCAGACTATTTCTGAACTGAAGAGGATCATCACAGTCAAACCCAGGGAGTGCCAAGAGCGGAGTGTGTACTTTTGTGGGGTGGACCCTGTAATACCAGCAAAAACTAGATTACATGTGTCAGTTTTCAAGAGATGGTTTCATGCCTTTTGGGTGACCCATATTAAGTATCGTCATTGAAATTAGTTAGTACTCATCGAAATACTTCCTTTATATATTTATTTGAATACTAGCGGTATTCACCTGCCCAAGCCTCAAAACAAATACCCTATTTCTTTAATTATTTTCAATCATACAAAGTACCAATAAAAATAATTACTTAAATGTTTAAACCTTTTGTATATACATTCTTCATTGAGATATTCTTTGTTTCATTTTATTTCTGTTTTATGAAACTATAAAAATCTGTAAAAAAAATATCATGTTTTTACGTTTTAATATATTTCAGTTATTTTATGGACCTAACCGATAATATCTCTAGTGACCCCAGATGGAATTGAATGAAAGTTTCAATGGTGGCTTTCGATTCCTTGACAAATTTAAGCCTTATTGAAACTGATTTGAATGTTCTAACTGTTAACATATTGATTTCTATAGCACACACGCAAACATTGACTTTTAGATGTACAGAAGATAGATAATGTGGCGGTACCAATTGCTTTTATTTTTAGAAATAAAGTAGGAATTTTTTAATGTCAAAAACAAGTGGGTCACTTGTAATATCATAGAGAACTTCAAAAGAACCATGTTGCAACTCTTGAAGTTGTAGCTGTCAGCTTTTCTGCAAGAGTTCTTTATCAGCACAATCTTTTGAACTTGCTTTCAGACAGGTGAAAAAAGAAAACCTCTTAAGATTTACAAGTATGCAAACTCACCGCCAATAAATATATCTGTGTGGCTAGCTCAGTTTTATCTGTGCACTTTAAATGTGGCAGGGGTTACATACGATCCTAAATACATATTTACATAATATAAGATATTTCAGACTAAATTTCACTACCAAAGATAAAATGGAGAAACAATACAATTTACAATTGTGAAGTAATTAAAAAAGAAGCTAATATATATATATATATATATATATATATATATATATATATATATATATATATATATATATATATAATTTTTTTTTTGAAAAAACCATAACAATGTGTGGTGTTAAAATAAATAAAATTTATTTTAATCTTAGCTTTAGAGAATTACAATTCTCCTTGTCAAAGAGTGTTTTTCTTTTTCTTCTTCTTTTTCGTCATCGTCCGATGGTAATGGACTTTGGGGTCAGAAAATCACGTTATGTCTGCAGGCGAGGTTGCACCAATTTTAATTAGTAAGGGTATTTAGACATTTTTTAAACCATTGTTTCGTAGTAGTACTATATTTAAAAAAACCCATGGGAAATGAAACAGGATAAAAACAAGAGATATTTTTTATATTTTCATCAACGTTTCGTCTTTATTGTGAGACTTCCTCAGGATGATAATTTGAAGAAAAATGTCATGCAAGTACATCGAAATTTTGGGTTGACATCGTGGGATGATACTTTCGATGTACTTGCATGACATTTTTCTTCAAATTATCATCCTGAGGAAGTCTTACAATAAAGACGAAACGTTGATGAATATATAAAAAATATCTTCTTTTTTTTTTCCTTTTTCATTTCCCATTACGTCGGATTACTCTCATCCTTCCTTTCTCATATATATATATATATAATAAAAAAAATGATTAAAAAAAAAATATATATATATATATATATATATATATATATATATTACTAATGCCACTATTTATCAATGCTAAAAAACACTTGAGGATAAGAGTTAAAGCAATGGATAGATTGACTGCTGAATGATGATGAATACTGCGAGAGGATTGAAAATTTCCACATATCACCCACTCAAAACAACAGCCGACCCAGATTACAGCAATTCTTCCCCATTTGTCTTTCCAGTTTTTGTGGGAAACACTTCACACTATCTCTACCAAGTAACTCATTATTATACAGGCGCACCATGTGTACCCTGTGACAGAGACCTACAGGTTACACGTTTTATATCGTTTTGCTTTCTCTTTTAATAGTTGCTCTAACAAGGCTTAATAGTCCAGTCTTCTCTACTATTTAAATCAGAGACGTTTTTCTTTCTTTTTCAAACCTTTTGGTAACCACTTAACAAGGTCAAGAGCCACTCGAGGATAAGTGAGGATGGAACGATTGTCAGCCGAAATTGATTAATGGAATGAACTAAGTTTAATTATTTATGCGAAGGTTCACAACTTTTTCACATTTGATTTGAAGACGAATATGTTGTATTCTACAGTGAAGCAATCCTGTGGTAATATGTTCCACGCTAAACAGAAACACGAGTTCTAAGTAGAAAGACGGGTTCTTCTTTCTGCAAGGCTTTTAGTTAAAGTGACTCAATAGAATCAATGGAACTTGAACACGTTATGCCAAGTCCACAGTCGATACCAGTACGCTTCTTTTTTTAAAATGGTTTACATCATTACTTCTTCCATAAAGAGTATAATGACGAAGAAAATGGTTATAGGCAGGCAATAATAGTTTGAGGATCCATAAATTCCAGGGCAAAGTAAGAATAAATGGAATTATTCTTTGGTTAATTCAAAAGAGTATTAAAACAAGGAATTATTTCACTTTCACCTGTGCACTTGAATTTATGGATCCTGAAACTATTTTTCGTCTGCCTACAGCCAATTTTCTCTAAGAGAATGAAATTATTTCTCCTACCCCCATTGGCTGCTGGCGACGTGCCAACTATTTGGTTCCACCATTTTCTTCTTCACCTTAAACACTGGATGACTGAAATGTGCATTTCAATTCTTTTAGCCAACAATTGCATCAACCGTTTCTCCCCTTCGTCGGCCGGCCGGCTTACCTGCCTTTCGGCAAGAAACCACAGAACATTGGAATGATGTATGTGCGTCCAAGAAATACTAATTTGCTGTCAATATCCAAAGCAGTTCGCAAGGTGACAGTGTAGAAGTTTTTGTGGAGGCTGAGACGACTTGGAATGGTCTTGAACATACTAATACCAATCAACCAAATATCCGAACGGAAAATTGTAGAAATGCATTCGAAAATAATATATCTATTATTATGGATATTCTTAAAACGCATGCTTCTGTCTTTGCATTTAGTGATGAAAATCTTATTTCAAACTAAAGCATGACAGACCGACCAATGGACAGTAGTAGGGAGGGTAACGAAATCCACCTTTAAAATTAAGTGTGCCTTTCAACCTGTGCATTTAATAATCAAACTGCTATTCTAGACTGAGCAAGTAAGAAAATAATATAGTTTTATTAAATAATTACTATACAATGATTTGAACAAACATAGATACCAGTAGTTTCACAGAGGCATGTGAAACATTGGTGTGTTTATATCTAATAGTTCTTTTAATAAAAATTCTAAGAATTAATTTTCATTAATGATTTCAAGTTTAAATCTGCAAAATAAAAAGCTTAATGTTAACTAAAGACACAGAGTTTTATTATGTATTTCCTATTACTTATGAATGAACAATCTCTCTGATGATCAACGAAGTTAAAATAGAGACTATGTATTTGTCTTGATGTTGCTGTGAAACGCGCGTAAGATGTAGAAAAAGTGTTGAATTTGGAAAAAATAAACATAAATAAATAAAATATAAATATATTAAATATATTTTTGTTTGTGAGACAAAAAAGAATTACTGATATTTGGTAATATATTAAAATGAAGAAAGTGAAAAAAACAGATAAAAGTATTGTTGGTATTTTTCAACGATATATGCAGATAAAGTCGAAGAGACAGGTGAAAGGTATGGTTATGCATTGATTGTTTCTATGGTCATTGGAATGCAACTATATATATATATATATATATATATATATATATATATATATATATATATATATATATACATACATACATATCACTTTTTTGCTAATAAAAATAAAATATACCAATATCTTTCACAATTATTGTGAAGTTTATTTTTTAATTTATATTTTTACAATGAAATTCTATTTATTCATTCATTTTGTTCTTAAGAAAATATGAACAATTGAAAAATAGAATAGGAAAAATCCATACAACGTTCCCCTAGCATGTACAGGTAATTTATCGGTCAAACAAATTTTTTAAAGGTTTTAACTGTTGAATTCATTGGTACACATTTTTGTAATGAAAACACCTTCACTTCCATGAAAAGATACTGTTTAATATATTTTCAATTTTCGAGAGTTTCTAGGGAGGTAATTCTATTCTCTAATTATTTTTATTTATTTATTTATTCATTATTTAATTAAAAAAGGGAGGAAATTATGAGCTATAACCAAGAGTTATTTCCCTCATATTGTCTCTAATTATATAAATTTAAATATTAACATTAACATTCAATAGTAATCGAGAACCGAAAAACTATAAATTTTTCTATTATCACTCGACATTAGATCGCATTTATTATTACTACATATTATTACCAAATGTTTCTTTTCAATATTAAATAAATTAATTTATTTTCTATATTTCATTACCTTATTATATATATATATATATATATATATATATTTATTTATTCTGGTACAGAAAAATTAGTACAACATTCGTACCGTCGGTTTCAAGCACGGAAGGTCTTACCCATCCGGCTCTCTTCAGCTTCTGTTGTCATCTGTTTGGAAATGTGAGGTCACATGACACTCTTGTTGGGACGCGTTATTTGCTCAGTGTGTTGTGTGTGTTTGTTTAAATTTGAATTTAGTGTCATAAGACCGTTGAGATTTAAAACACGGGAGAAGAAAGAGAATTCAAGATTAAAGGGAATAAAAAGGGGAATAAAAAAGGGGGGTAAAAAATAAAAAAATATATATATGAAAAAATATATATATATATATATAAATAAATATAAAAAAACCTATATATATATAAAAACATTTTAATACTAAGAATAAAGGAATAAAAAAAGAAGAAAAAGAGAAAAAGAGTATAAAAAGTGGGTTAAAAAATATATATATATAGAGAGAATAAATTGTAGAGAATAAAAAAGAGCGAGAGAGAAAGAAAGAATAAAAATAGAAAGAATAAAAAGAATAAAAATATATAAATAAAATATATAAATAAAAATAATAATAATAAAAAATAAATAAAAATTAAAAATTAAAAGTTAAAGATTAAAAACAAAAATAATAAAAATAAAGAAAGGGTTTCTCTGAAATTCCCGTGAGCCAAATTATGAATTTGTATCATTAGCCGTTATATTTTTGAAGGTATGCGTTCTAAAAATCGTTGATGTGTAAGAATCTTTAGATTGGAGTGATTTTTAATGAAGGGATTCGGATCTAAGGGAGGTAACTAAGATGGAAATATGAAATATTTGAGTTTGTTAAAGTGGGTTTGAAAATTAATCTGGTGGTTGATAAAAGATAAAAAAATTAAAAATTAAATATTTTTGCATTTTGGTGAAAGTCGAAGTTTTTGCTCTTGGAATTTATGTGGATATAATTTTTTGAGTAATCTAGTGATTGATAATTAAATTAAATATTTTTGTATTTTTGTGAAGGTCGGAGTTTTTGCTCTTGAAGTTTAAGTGGATATAGGTTGATGAGGTGTTTGTTCGTTTTTATTGTGTTTATATTAGTAGAGGGGGGGTAGTTAGACATTATGTGAATCGGTCAGACCAGTTTATAAGCAATGCTTGCCTCTTGTGTGCACATCCCTTGAATATTTCATCGCGGACATTTAAACAGGCTGTATTCGGATCGATGATGGCTTTTGAAATGTGGTATTTTTCAGCGTCACATAGAGGACATCTGTTTATGGCTGGAGAGAAGGATGGTTTTCTCTCAATTATTTTCCATTTGATGGTGAAGGGTGTGTTTTCTTCTTTAAGCTGCCATATTCGGGTCGCGAGTGCCGTATTAGCCTTGTTTTTGTATCTGAAGGAGTTTCTGTGTGCATATAGCCTTTGTTTGAAATTTCCCTTCGTCATCCCAATATATTTTTCTGCATTACTGGTATTCTGGTCTGTGACGGTTGCTTCATAAATGATTGAATTGATTTTGCAATTTCCCTCCAGGGGGCAGTTGTTTTTGTCTTGACATGAGCAGCCTGCGTTTGTAATTGTTTTGGGTTCTGCAGAGATAATTTTTCTTATTGAAGGGGCAGTGGAATAGCTGATCTTAACAGAATTTCTGTTAAAAAGTTTGTGTAATTCATTTGTGGGTGGGAAGTGTTTGTCGAGCAACTTGAGGAAAAGTTGGCCTACCTTTGTTTTGGTATTGGTCGAATAGGGTGGGGAAAACCAGATCACCGATCTCCTTCTATTGCGGGTCCCCCGTGGTTGGTCTCGGTTGGGGGTGTATGAGATTTCTTCTCTGAACCCGCTGTCGCGGAGCGCTTTGTTGTAATATGGTGCTGCTTGGTTGAAAATTTCGGGACTGGATGAAAGGTTTGAGATTCTTTGGCTAATATTATTGATTAAATTTTTAAAGATGGTGGGGGGGTGGCAGGATCCCTTGTGTATGTATTGGAGTGTTTCATTGGGTTTGTGGAAAGGTTTGTGTGTATTGTTTTTAAGGTTCAGTGTGGTATCTAGGAAGTTTACTTGGTCTAAATTTGTTTTAATGGTAATTTTGAAGCCGAGATTATGGAAGGTGTTTGTTAATTCTTTTCTAAATCTATCTAATGTGTTTCCGTTGTGGTTGCGTGACAGACAAAGTCCGTCATCTCTATAGAGACCAAAGAAATGGTCTGGAAATTTATTTTGGAGTGTATTTAATATAAGCAAGCCGACTAAGTCACAGATGTCTGCACTGTCGTAGGCCCCCATTGCAACATCAAATGGGTCCTCTGGGTTTGATTTTTTAACCCAAGCCCTTCCCTCGAAGAAGAGAAGGGTTTGTCTTGCTTGCAGTATTGTGTCTCTTTCTAGTTGACTGATGTTTGTGTGTGAAAGTGCAAATGTTAAGGCCTTATCTAGGGTGTCTTTTGTAATGGATGGGTAGAAGTCTACTATATCTAATTGTGTGAATTTGCATCTGTGTTTATCTTGTATGTTATGGAACCAATTTAGGACTGAGTTAGTATTGCCCCACAGACTTAGGTTTATTTTTTCCTTAATTTTATTAACTATATTTTTAACAATGGATTTGCTTGCTAGTCCTAGTTCGCTTTTAGCTGGGTTGATAAGTCTGCATGAGGGTTTATTTGTGAAGTTTTCTTTGTGGTCTTTTAAAGTAACAAAGGCCTTCCTCTTATCTAAATAATTAATTCTATATTCGACGCCTAGTCTAGTAGCTATTTCAGTAGTATCATTATTAATAGATTTATATGTATCTGCCTTGGCTAATTGATATTTATCGGTAATGGAGCTAATTGTTAGGTCTGTTTTTTCCTTTTTAGTCATTTTATAAATATTTTTAGTTTTGTCGGAGAATACAAGTGCATTATTTTCTCTTTTAAGTTTTTTTATGTCGGCGGTAAGTGTCTTCTGAAATGTATTTTGCTTGTTTGTAAAAACTAGGTTGTGAGTAATGTTGAGTAGGTCTTTTTCGAAATTGTCTAAGGCCTCTACTTTTGGCGGGTATTTACCAGATTTTAAGCCGTAGTAGTTTTTTTCCGTTTGCCTCTGTTCTGTATTCAACACTTTCCACCTCATTCTTCCTATGACGTCCACTATTTTTGTCAGGAGTATCCTGGTATATGTTTGTTTTTTGGGGGTTGGGATATTTTTGGTAGAATATCCGAGAGTGTATAGTTCCATTTCCCAGGGTATAGGTGGTAATCCCTGTTAATTAGTTTTTTCCGTGGTGTTGGTAGTTTTCCCGAGAGTGCTCGACTACAAGGCTAACAGGGTTTAACTGTAATTCCTGGTAGGGGCTGAGTAAATTCTTTGTAGAATGGTAGGAAAAATCCCAGCAGAGTGCTCGATTAATTAAGAATCAAAGTTAAAAATTAAGAGCATAATATTTATTTATTCTGGTACAGAAAAATTAGTACAACATTCGTACCGTCGGTTTCAAGCACGGAAGGTCTTACCCATCCGGCTCTCTTCAGCTTCTGTTGTCATCTGTTTGGAAATGTGAGGTCACATGACACTCTTGTTGGGACGCGTTATTTGCTCAGTGTGTTGTGTGTGTTTGTTTAAATTTGAATTTAGTGTCATAAGACCGTTGAGATTTAAAACACGGGAGAAGAAAGAGAATTCAAGATTAAAGGGAATAAAAAGGGGAATAAAAAAGGGGGGTAAAAAATAAAAAAATATATATATGAAAAAATATATATATATATATATAAATAAATATAAAAAAACCTATATATATATAAAAACATTTTAATACTAAGAATAAAGGAATAAAAAAAGAAGAAAAAGAGAAAAAGAGTATAAAAAGTGGGTTAAAAAATATATATATATAGAGAGAATAAATTGTAGAGAATAAAAAAGAGCGAGAGAGAAAGAAAGAATAAAAATAGAAAGAATAAAAAGAATAAAAATATATAAATAAAATATATAAATAAAAATAATAATAATAAAAAATAAATAAAAATTAAAAATTAAAAGTTAAAGATTAAAAACAAAAATAATAAAAATAAAGAAAGGGTTTCTCTGAAATTCCCGTGAGCCAAATTATGAATTTGTATCATTAGCCGTTATATTTTTGAAGGTATGCGTTCTAAAAATCGTTGATGTGTAAGAATCTTTAGATTGGAGTGATTTTTAATGAAGGGATTCGGATCTAAGGGAGGTAACTAAGATGGAAATATGAAATATTTGAGTTTGTTAAAGTGGGTTTGAAAATTAATCTGGTGGTTGATAAAAGATAAAAAAATTAAAAATTAAATATTTTTGCATTTTGGTGAAAGTCGAAGTTTTTGCTCTTGGAATTTATGTGGATATAATTTTTTGAGTAATCTAGTGATTGATAATTAAATTAAATATTTTTGTATTTTTGTGAAGGTCGGAGTTTTTGCTCTTGAAGTTTAAGTGGATATAGGTTGATGAGGTGTTTGTTCGTTTTTATTGTGTTTATATTAGTAGAGGGGGGGTAGTTAGACATTATGTGAATCGGTCAGACCAGTTTATAAGCAATGCTTGCCTCTTGTGTGCACATCCCTTGAATATTTCATCGCGGACATTTAAACAGGCTGTATTCGGATCGATGATGGCTTTTGAAATGTGGTATTTTTCAGCGTCACATAGAGGACATCTGTTTATGGCTGGAGAGAAGGATGGTTTTCTCTCAATTATTTTCCATTTGATGGTGAAGGGTGTGTTTTCTTCTTTAAGCTGCCATATTCGGGTCGCGAGTGCCGTATTAGCCTTGTTTTTGTATCTGAAGGAGTTTCTGTGTGCATATAGCCTTTGTTTGAAATTTCCCTTCGTCATCCCAATATATTTTTCTGCATTACTGGTATTCTGGTCTGTGACGGTTGCTTCATAAATGATTGAATTGATTTTGCAATTTCCCTCCAGGGGGCAGTTGTTTTTGTCTTGACATGAGCAGCCTGCGTTTGTAATTGTTTTGGGTTCTGCAGAGATAATTTTTCTTATTGAAGGGGCAGTGGAATAGCTGATCTTAACAGAATTTCTGTTAAAAAGTTTGTGTAATTCATTTGTGGGTGGGAAGTGTTTGTCGAGCAACTTGAGGAAAAGTTGGCCTACCTTTGTTTTGGTATTGGTCGAATAGGGTGGGGAAAACCAGATCACCGATCTCCTTCTATTGCGGGTCCCCCGTGGTTGGTCTCGGTTGGGGGTGTATGAGATTTCTTCTCTGAACCCGCTGTCGCGGAGCGCTTTGTTGTAATATGGTGCTGCTTGGTTGAAAATTTCGGGACTGGATGAAAGGTTTGAGATTCTTTGGCTAATATTATTGATTAAATTTTTAAAGATGGTGGGGGGGTGGCAGGATCCCTTGTGTATGTATTGGAGTGTTTCATTGGGTTTGTGGAAAGGTTTGTGTGTATTGTTTTTAAGGTTCAGTGTGGTATCTAGGAAGTTTACTTGGTCTAAATTTGTTTTAATGGTAATTTTGAAGCCGAGATTATGGAAGGTGTTTGTTAATTCTTTTCTAAATCTATCTAATGTGTTTCCGTTGTGGTTGCGTGACAGACAAAGTCCGTCATCTCTATAGAGACCAAAGAAATGGTCTGGAAATTTATTTTGGAGTGTATTTAATATAAGCAAGCCGACTAAGTCACAGATGTCTGCACTGTCGTAGGCCCCCATTGCAACATCAAATGGGTCCTCTGGGTTTGATTTTTTAACCCAAGCCCTTCCCTCGAAGAAGAGAAGGGTTTGTCTTGCTTGCAGTATTGTGTCTCTTTCTAGTTGACTGATGTTTGTGTGTGAAAGTGCAAATGTTAAGGCCTTATCTAGGGTGTCTTTTGTAATGGATGGGTAGAAGTCTACTATATCTAATTGTGTGAATTTGCATCTGTGTTTATCTTGTATGTTATGGAACCAATTTAGGACTGAGTTAGTATTGCCCCACAGACTTAGGTTTATTTTTTCCTTAATTTTATTAACTATATTTTTAACAATGGATTTGCTTGCTAGTCCTAGTTCGCTTTTAGCTGGGTTGATAAGTCTGCATGAGGGTTTATTTGTGAAGTTTTCTTTGTGGTCTTTTAAAGTAACAAAGGCCTTCCTCTTATCTAAATAATTAATTCTATATTCGACGCCTAGTCTAGTAGCTATTTCAGTAGTATCATTATTAATAGATTTATATGTATCTGCCTTGGCTAATTGATATTTATCGGTAATGGAGCTAATTGTTAGGTCTGTTTTTTCCTTTTTAGTCATTTTATAAATATTTTTAGTTTTGTCGGAGAATACAAGTGCATTATTTTCTCTTTTAAGTTTTTTTATGTCGGCGGTAAGTGTCTTCTGAAATGTATTTTGCTTGTTTGTAAAAACTAGGTTGTGAGTAATGTTGAGTAGGTCTTTTTCGAAATTGTCTAAGGCCTCTACTTTTGGCGGGTATTTACCAGATTTTAAGCCGTAGTAGTTTTTTTCCGTTTGCCTCTGTTCTGTATTCAACACTTTCCACCTCATTCTTCCTATGACGTCCACTATTTTTGTCAGGAGTATCCTGGTATATGTTTGTTTTTTGGGGGTTGGGATATTTTTGGTAGAATATCCGAGAGTGTATAGTTCCATTTCCCAGGGTATAGGTGGTAATCCCTGTTAATTAGTTTTTTCCGTGGTGTTGGTAGTTTTCCCGAGAGTGCTCGACTACAAGGCTAACAGGGTTTAACTGTAATTCCTGGTAGGGGCTGAGTAAATTCTTTGTAGAATGGTAGGAAAAATCCCAGCAGAGTGCTCGATTAATTAAGAATCAAAGTTAAAAATTAAGAGCATAATATTTATTTATTCTGGTACAGAAAAATTAGTACAACATTCGTACCGTCGGTTTCAAGCACGGAAGGTCTTACCCATCCGGCTCTCTTCAGCTTCTGTTGTCATCTGTTTGGAAATGTGAGGTCACATGACACTCTTGTTGGGACGCGTTATTTGCTCAGTGTGTTGTGTGTGTTTGTTTAAATTTGAATTTAGTGTCATAAGACCGTTGAGATTTAAAACACGGGAGAAGAAAGAGAATTCAAGATTAAAGGGAATAAAAAGGGGAATAAAAAAGGGGGGTAAAAAATAAAAAAATATATATATGAAAAAATATATATATATATATATAAATAAATATAAAAAAACCTATATATATATAAAAACATTTTAATACTAAGAATAAAGGAATAAAAAAAGAAGAAAAAGAGAAAAAGAGTATAAAAAGTGGGTTAAAAAATATATATATATAGAGAGAATAAATTGTAGAGAATAAAAAAGAGCGAGAGAGAAAGAAAGAATAAAAATAGAAAGAATAAAAAGAATAAAAATATATAAATAAAATATATAAATAAAAATAATAATAATAAAAAATAAATAAAAATTAAAAATTAAAAGTTAAAGATTAAAAACAAAAATAATAAAAATAAAGAAAGGGTTTCTCTGAAATTCCCGTGAGCCAAATTATGAATTTGTATCATTAGCCGTTATATTTTTGAAGGTATGCGTTCTAAAAATCGTTGATGTGTAAGAATCTTTAGATTGGAGTGATTTTTAATGAAGGGATTCGGATCTAAGGGAGGTAACTAAGATGGAAATATGAAATATTTGAGTTTGTTAAAGTGGGTTTGAAAATTAATCTGGTGGTTGATAAAAGATAAAAAAATTAAAAATTAAATATTTTTGCATTTTGGTGAAAGTCGAAGTTTTTGCTCTTGGAATTTATGTGGATATAATTTTTTGAGTAATCTAGTGATTGATAATTAAATTAAATATTTTTGTATTTTTGTGAAGGTCGGAGTTTTTGCTCTTGAAGTTTAAGTGGATATAGGTTGATGAGGTGTTTGTTCGTTTTTATTGTGTTTATATTAGTAGAGGGGGGGTAGTTAGACATTATGTGAATCGGTCAGACCAGTTTATAAGCAATGCTTGCCTCTTGTGTGCACATCCCTTGAATATTTCATCGCGGACATTTAAACAGGCTGTTACCTCCCTTAGATCCGAATCCCTTCATTAAAAATCACTCCAATCTAAAGATTCTTACACATCAACGATTTTTAGAACGCATACCTTCAAAAATATAACGGCTAATGATACAAATTCATAATTTGGCTCACGGGAATTTCAGAGAAACCCTTTCTTTATTTTTATTATTTTTGTTTTTAATCTTTAACTTTTAATTTTTAATTTTTATTTATTTTTTATTATTATTATTTTTATTTATATATTTTATTTATATATTTTTATTCTTTTTATTCTTTCTATTTTTATTCTTTCTTTCTCTCTCGCTCTTTTTTATTCTCTACAATTTATTCTCTCTATATATATATATTTTTTAACCCACTTTTTATACTCTTTTTCTCTTTTTCTTCTTTTTTTATTCCTTTATTCTTAGTATTAAAATGTTTTTATATATATATAGGTTTTTTTATATTTATTTATATATATATATATATATTTTTTCATATATATATTTTTTTATTTTTTACCCCCCTTTTTTATTCCCCTTTTTATTCCCTTTAATCTTGAATTCTCTTTCTTCTCCCGTGTTTTAAATCTCAACGGTCTTATGACACTAAATTCAAATTTAAACAAACACACACAACACACTGAGCAAATAACGCGTCCCAACAAGAGTGTCATGTGACCTCACATTTCCAAACAGATGACAACAGAAGCTGAAGAGAGCCGGATGGGTAAGACCTTCCGTGCTTGAAACCGACGGTACGAATGTTGTACTAATTTTTCTGTACCAGAATAAATAAATATTATGCTCTTAATTTTTAACTTTGATTCTTAATTAATCGAGCACTCTGCTGGGATTTTTCCTACCATTCTACAAAGAATTTACTCAGCCCCTACCAGGAATTACAGTTAAACCCTGTTAGCCTTGTAGTCGAGCACTCTCGGGAAAACTACCAACACCACGGAAAAAACTAATTAACAGGGATTACCACCTATACCCTGGGAAATGGAACTATACACTCTCGGATATTCTACCAAAAATATCCCAACCCCCAAAAAACAAACATATACCAGGATACTCCTGACAAAAATAGTGGACGTCATAGGAAGAATGAGGTGGAAAGTGTTGAATACAGAACAGAGGCAAACGGAAAAAAACTACTACGGCTTAAAATCTGGTAAATACCCGCCAAAAGTAGAGGCCTTAGACAATTTCGAAAAAGACCTACTCAACATTACTCACAACCTAGTTTTTACAAACAAGCAAAATACATTTCAGAAGACACTTACCGCCGACATAAAAAAACTTAAAAGAGAAAATAATGCACTTGTATTCTCCGACAAAACTAAAAATATTTATAAAATGACTAAAAAGGAAAAAACAGACCTAACAATTAGCTCCATTACCGATAAATATCAATTAGCCAAGGCAGATACATATAAATCTATTAATAATGATACTACTGAAATAGCTACTAGACTAGGCGTCGAATATAGAATTAATTATTTAGATAAGAGGAAGGCCTTTGTTACTTTAAAAGACCACAAAGAAAACTTCACAAATAAACCCTCATGCAGACTTATCAACCCAGCTAAAAGCGAACTAGGACTAGCAAGCAAATCCATTGTTAAAAATATAGTTAATAAAATTAAGGAAAAAATAAACCTAAGTCTGTGGGGCAATACTAACTCAGTCCTAAATTGGTTCCATAACATACAAGATAAACACAGATGCAAATTCACACAATTAGATATAGTAGACTTCTACCCATCCATTACAAAAGACACCCTAGATAAGGCCTTAACATTTGCACTTTCACACACAAACATCAGTCAACTAGAAAGAGACACAATACTGCAAGCAAGACAAACCCTTCTCTTCTTCGAGGGAAGGGCTTGGGTTAAAAAATCAAACCCAGAGGACCCATTTGATGTTGCAATGGGGGCCTACGACAGTGCAGACATCTGTGACTTAGTCGGCTTGCTTATATTAAATACACTCCAAAATAAATTTCCAGACCATTTCTTTGGTCTCTATAGAGATGACGGACTTTGTCTGTCACGCAACCACAACGGAAACACATTAGATAGATTTAGAAAAGAATTAACAAACACCTTCCATAATCTCGGCTTCAAAATTACCATTAAAACAAATTTAGACCAAGTAAACTTCCTAGATACCACACTGAACCTTAAAAACAATACACACAAACCTTTCCACAAACCCAATGAAACACTCCAATACATACACAAGGGATCCTGCCACCCCCCCACCATCTTTAAAAATTTAATCAATAATATTAGCCAAAGAATCTCAAACCTTTCATCCAGTCCCGAAATTTTCAACCAAGCAGCACCATATTACAACAAAGCGCTCCGCGACAGCGGGTTCAGAGAAGAAATCTCATACACCCCCAACCGAGACCAACCACGGGGGACCCGCAATAGAAGGAGATCGGTGATCTGGTTTTCCCCACCCTATTCGACCAATACCAAAACAAAGGTAGGCCAACTTTTCCTCAAGTTGCTCGACAAACACTTCCCACCCACAAATGAATTACACAAACTTTTTAACAGAAATTCTGTTAAGATCAGCTATTCCACTGCCCCTTCAATAAGAAAAATTATCTCTGCAGAACCCAAAACAATTACAAACGCAGGCTGCTCATGTCAAGACAAAAACAACTGCCCCCTGGAGGGAAATTGCAAAATCAATTCAATCATTTATGAAGCAACCGTCACAGACCAGAATACCAGTAATGCAGAAAAATATATTGGGATGACGAAGGGAAATTTCAAACAAAGGCTATATGCACACAGAAACTCCTTCAGATACAAAAACAAGGCTAATACGGCACTCGCGACCCGAATATGGCAGCTTAAAGAAGAAAACACACCCTTCACCATCAAATGGAAAATAATTGAGAGAAAACCATCCTTCTCTCCAGCCATAAACAGATGTCCTCTATGTGACGCTGAAAAATACCACATTTCAAAAGCCATCATCGATCCGAATACAGCCTGTTTAAATGTCCGCGATGAAATATTCAAGGGATGTGCACACAAGAGGCAAGCATTGCTTATAAACTGGTCTGACCGATTCACATAATGTCTAACTACCCCCCCTCTACTAATATAAACACAATAAAAACGAACAAACACCTCATCAACCTATATCCACTTAAACTTCAAGAGCAAAAACTCCGACCTTCACAAAAATACAAAAATATTTAATTTAATTATCAATCACTAGATTACTCAAAAAATTATATCCACATAAATTCCAAGAGCAAAAACTTCGACTTTCACCAAAATGCAAAAATATTTAATTTTTAATTTTTTTATCTTTTATCAACCACCAGATTAATTTTCAAACCCACTTTAACAAACTCAAATATTTCATATTTCCATCTTAGTTACCTCCCTTAGATCCGAATCCCTTCATTAAAAATCACTCCAATCTAAAGATTCTTACACATCAACGATTTTTAGAACGCATACCTTCAAAAATATAACGGCTAATGATACAAATTCATAATTTGGCTCACGGGAATTTCAGAGAAACCCTTTCTTTATTTTTATTATTTTTGTTTTTAATCTTTAACTTTTAATTTTTAATTTTTATTTATTTTTTATTATTATTATTTTTATTTATATATTTTATTTATATATTTTTATTCTTTTTATTCTTTCTATTTTTATTCTTTCTTTCTCTCTCGCTCTTTTTTATTCTCTACAATTTATTCTCTCTCTATATATATATTTTTTAACCCACTTTTTATACTCTTTTTCTCTTTTTCTTCTTTTTTTATTCCTTTATTCTTAGTATTAAAATGTTTTTATATATATATAGGTTTTTTTATATTTATTTATATATATATATATATATTTTTTCATATATATATTTTTTTATTTTTTACCCCCCTTTTTTATTCCCCTTTTTATTCCCTTTAATCTTGAATTCTCTTTCTTCTCCCGTGTTTTAAATCTCAACGGTCTTATGACACTAAATTCAAATTTAAACAAACACACACAACACACTGAGCAAATAACGCGTCCCAACAAGAGTGTCATGTGACCTCACATTTCCAAACAGATGACAACAGAAGCTGAAGAGAGCCGGATGGGTAAGACCTTCCGTGCTTGAAACCGACGGTACGAATGTTGTACTAATTTTTCTGTACCAGAATAAATAAATATTATGCTCTTAATTTTTAACTTTGATTCTTAATTAATCGAGCACTCTGCTGGGATTTTTCCTACCATTCTACAAAGAATTTACTCAGCCCCTACCAGGAATTACAGTTAAACCCTGTTAGCCTTGTAGTCGAGCACTCTCGGGAAAACTACCAACACCACGGAAAAAACTAATTAACAGGGATTACCACCTATACCCTGGGAAATGGAACTATACACTCTCGGATATTCTACCAAAAATATCCCAACCCCCAAAAAACAAACATATACCAGGATACTCCTGACAAAAATAGTGGACGTCATAGGAAGAATGAGGTGGAAAGTGTTGAATACAGAACAGAGGCAAACGGAAAAAAACTACTACGGCTTAAAATCTGGTAAATACCCGCCAAAAGTAGAGGCCTTAGACAATTTCGAAAAAGACCTACTCAACATTACTCACAACCTAGTTTTTACAAACAAGCAAAATACATTTCAGAAGACACTTACCGCCGACATAAAAAAACTTAAAAGAGAAAATAATGCACTTGTATTCTCCGACAAAACTAAAAATATTTATAAAATGACTAAAAAGGAAAAAACAGACCTAACAATTAGCTCCATTACCGATAAATATCAATTAGCCAAGGCAGATACATATAAATCTATTAATAATGATACTACTGAAATAGCTACTAGACTAGGCGTCGAATATAGAATTAATTATTTAGATAAGAGGAAGGCCTTTGTTACTTTAAAAGACCACAAAGAAAACTTCACAAATAAACCCTCATGCAGACTTATCAACCCAGCTAAAAGCGAACTAGGACTAGCAAGCAAATCCATTGTTAAAAATATAGTTAATAAAATTAAGGAAAAAATAAACCTAAGTCTGTGGGGCAATACTAACTCAGTCCTAAATTGGTTCCATAACATACAAGATAAACACAGATGCAAATTCACACAATTAGATATAGTAGACTTCTACCCATCCATTACAAAAGACACCCTAGATAAGGCCTTAACATTTGCACTTTCACACACAAACATCAGTCAACTAGAAAGAGACACAATACTGCAAGCAAGACAAACCCTTCTCTTCTTCGAGGGAAGGGCTTGGGTTAAAAAATCAAACCCAGAGGACCCATTTGATGTTGCAATGGGGGCCTACGACAGTGCAGACATCTGTGACTTAGTCGGCTTGCTTATATTAAATACACTCCAAAATAAATTTCCAGACCATTTCTTTGGTCTCTATAGAGATGACGGACTTTGTCTGTCACGCAACCACAACGGAAACACATTAGATAGATTTAGAAAAGAATTAACAAACACCTTCCATAATCTCGGCTTCAAAATTACCATTAAAACAAATTTAGACCAAGTAAACTTCCTAGATACCACACTGAACCTTAAAAACAATACACACAAACCTTTCCACAAACCCAATGAAACACTCCAATACATACACAAGGGATCCTGCCACCCCCCCACCATCTTTAAAAATTTAATCAATAATATTAGCCAAAGAATCTCAAACCTTTCATCCAGTCCCGAAATTTTCAACCAAGCAGCACCATATTACAACAAAGCGCTCCGCGACAGCGGGTTCAGAGAAGAAATCTCATACACCCCCAACCGAGACCAACCACGGGGGACCCGCAATAGAAGGAGATCGGTGATCTGGTTTTCCCCACCCTATTCGACCAATACCAAAACAAAGGTAGGCCAACTTTTCCTCAAGTTGCTCGACAAACACTTCCCACCCACAAATGAATTACACAAACTTTTTAACAGAAATTCTGTTAAGATCAGCTATTCCACTGCCCCTTCAATAAGAAAAATTATCTCTGCAGAACCCAAAACAATTACAAACGCAGGCTGCTCATGTCAAGACAAAAACAACTGCCCCCTGGAGGGAAATTGCAAAATCAATTCAATCATTTATGAAGCAACCGTCACAGACCAGAATACCAGTAATGCAGAAAAATATATTGGGATGACGAAGGGAAATTTCAAACAAAGGCTATATGCACACAGAAACTCCTTCAGATACAAAAACAAGGCTAATACGGCACTCGCGACCCGAATATGGCAGCTTAAAGAAGAAAACACACCCTTCACCATCAAATGGAAAATAATTGAGAGAAAACCATCCTTCTCTCCAGCCATAAACAGATGTCCTCTATGTGACGCTGAAAAATACCACATTTCAAAAGCCATCATCGATCCGAATACAGCCTGTTTAAATGTCCGCGATGAAATATTCAAGGGATGTGCACACAAGAGGCAAGCATTGCTTATAAACTGGTCTGACCGATTCACATAATGTCTAACTACCCCCCCTCTACTAATATAAACACAATAAAAACGAACAAACACCTCATCAACCTATATCCACTTAAACTTCAAGAGCAAAAACTCCGACCTTCACAAAAATACAAAAATATTTAATTTAATTATCAATCACTAGATTACTCAAAAAATTATATCCACATAAATTCCAAGAGCAAAAACTTCGACTTTCACCAAAATGCAAAAATATTTAATTTTTAATTTTTTTATCTTTTATCAACCACCAGATTAATTTTCAAACCCACTTTAACAAACTCAAATATTTCATATTTCCATCTTAGTTACCTCCCTTAGATCCGAATCCCTTCATTAAAAATCACTCCAATCTAAAGATTCTTACACATCAACGATTTTTAGAACGCATACCTTCAAAAATATAACGGCTAATGATACAAATTCATAATTTGGCTCACGGGAATTTCAGAGAAACCCTTTCTTTATTTTTATTATTTTTGTTTTTAATCTTTAACTTTTAATTTTTAATTTTTATTTATTTTTTATTATTATTATTTTTATTTATATATTTTATTTATATATTTTTATTCTTTTTATTCTTTCTATTTTTATTCTTTCTTTCTCTCTCGCTCTTTTTTATTCTCTACAATTTATTCTCTCTATATATATATATTTTTTAACCCACTTTTTATACTCTTTTTCTCTTTTTCTTCTTTTTTTATTCCTTTATTCTTAGTATTAAAATGTTTTTATATATATATAGGTTTTTTTATATTTATTTATATATATATATATATATTTTTTCATATATATATTTTTTTATTTTTTACCCCCCTTTTTTATTCCCCTTTTTATTCCCTTTAATCTTGAATTCTCTTTCTTCTCCCGTGTTTTAAATCTCAACGGTCTTATGACACTAAATTCAAATTTAAACAAACACACACAACACACTGAGCAAATAACGCGTCCCAACAAGAGTGTCATGTGACCTCACATTTCCAAACAGATGACAACAGAAGCTGAAGAGAGCCGGATGGGTAAGACCTTCCGTGCTTGAAACCGACGGTACGAATGTTGTACTAATTTTTCTGTACCAGAATAAATAAATATTATGCTCTTAATTTTTAACTTTGATTCTTAATTAATCGAGCACTCTGCTGGGATTTTTCCTACCATTCTACAAAGAATTTATATATATATATATATATATATATATACCTATTTTTATTAACACAGACATGTACAAAATCGGCGACACTGGCATGACGATGTTATCGATCAACAGCTATTACAAACTGAGATCTCATCAGGAAGAGTTAGAATCCGATCTTAACCCTAGATCATATTTGGGAAGAATGAAATGGAGAAAGAAAGAAAAAGAAAAGAAATTTAAATTTCAAAATTTAGGGAGTCACGTGGTTGGGACCGTTAAGAATCAAAATATTAAAGCCCAAAACCAAAAAACAAAAAATAATTAAAAAAATATTAATATGAAATATAAAATATAAAATAAAGTAGAAAAGAAAGGTAGAATTAAAAAGGATAGATAGATAGATAGATAGATAGATAGATAGATAGATAGATAGATAGATAGATAGATAGATAGATAGATAGAAATAAAGAAAGAAGTCATTTGCGGTTTTGGACTTTAATATTTTGATTCTTAACGGTCCCAATAACGTGACTCCCTAAATTTTGAAATTTAAATTTCTTTTCTTTTTCTTTCTTTCTCCATTTCATTCTTCCTAAATATGATCTAAGGTTAAGATCGGATTCTAACTCTGCCTGATGAGATCTCAGTTTATAATAGCTGTTGATTGATAACATCGACATGCCAGTGTCGCAGATTTTGTACATGTCTGTGTAAATAATAATAATCATATATAAAAGCTCTATTGGATATTGAGTACTTTTTATAAACCCGGTTAAATTCTTTGGATTACTACCCTGTGGATGTTTTACCTGGATTATATATATATATATATATATATATATATATATATATACATACATATATATATATATATATATAAATATTAGAGATCAAGTTACCAATTAAGTCATATAGGATATCTATAAAATTATCCCAAACTATATTTCATCTTATATGATTATATATTTTTTTATATTAATTATTAGTTTTATGCGCTCTTCCCTCTTCATCATCTCTCTATCCTCCCATTATTTCTCTTATCAATTGCGCTTATAATTATATATATATATATATATATTAGAGGAAGCATTATTATAATAAATGAAACAGACGAGTGGAAAAAAAAAAAAAAAGGAAAATTGTTAAAATTACCTTAAGGCCTTATCGTCTGACCCTCTGAGAGGAAACGTCAGAATGGTAAATTAAAAACTAAAAGTCGAATGAGATATGAGGGGAAAAAACTTATATCAGTTGGAGGAAACGATTGAGAGGAAAAAAAAAAAAATAATAAAAAAGGTAAATCTCTCAACGTTATGGTGGCTTTGAATCATTAAAGATCTCCAACTGATGCTTCAAAATCTTTTGTCTACACAGACTAGGTCGAGAGTTGTTAATGACTAACGCCTCAATAATATTGAGATGGTAGTGCGACCTGGCACTGTGTAAAACAGAAAACCACCCATCGGAATATTTGTCAGAACAACTATTTGTACTAACGAGGTGATTACCGATGGCTGATTCCTGTGACTGGAAGTTCCCGGATGATCTCGAAACCTTGTGTAGGCGAATATCACGTGGTATGTGTTGGGATATTCTAAATTCTAATCTTTGGGATGTCTTGCCAACGTAGTCAGCTCCACACTGACACATGAATTTATAAACTACAGAATTCTTTTGAATGGCTGGCAAAACATCCTTACGAAAAGAAGAGAAAAAGGTTCGAGTCGTGTAAACTACCCTCAACATGGTTGCCGGAAAACAACGTTGAGTAGAAGAAGATATCCTTTTAACAATGTCAAGGCCGTCAGAACCCAACCATGGGAGTTTCAAATAAATAGGGCAACGTGACGGGCCAATAAATTTACCACCATTAAATAAAGCAACTTTACGTGCAATGGTGCCTTTTATAGTATTGATATATATATATATATATATATATATATATATATATATATATGTATATATATATATATTTATTATAATAAGAGAAGAATTATCTTTGAAAACTCATGGGTTAAGGACTTTAAGATACTTTGCTTGAACTTTGAATTCTAATAAAATTTGATTGGCACCTTATTTTATTACTTCATTTTATATTATAATATTAATGCTCTATCCAGTATAATGAGCTGCAGTTTTTATCCGGATGTTTCACTAATTATAAGATATTAGTTGACGCTTATATCTTTTGTTGGATTGCTTCATATATACATATATATATATATATATATATATATATATATATATATATATATATATATATGCACACACATATATATGAGAGAGAGAGAGAGAGAGAGAGAGAAATTCTTCCAGTTTTTGATTTCACTAGCAATAGGTTTCATGATACTTCTGAAATAGGGATGATTCTTTCCAGTTCCATGAATCTGTAGAATAATACAACTTTGGGCAAAGGTTGCCAAATCTTGATCTGAGGATTTCCATGGCTTCGTTCGGTGCAGGTGAAAGATCTACATCTAAGTCTGCTCGGATTTCGACAGTGATTCAGGCAGAAGAAAAAATCTGTGTGTGCATTTTCTCTCTTTCAATCTTTTCATTTTGAGATGAAGTTTCTGTTGGGATGATGGGGAGTGAGGGCAGATAACCCGAAGAAGACATACAAAACAGAGGATAAAATAAAGCAAATGCATTTCAATTAAATAGAAAGCCACTGTTGCTCGCAGGTTCGGCTGGGAAGGCATTCATGCATATATATATATATATATATATATATATATATATATATATATATATTATATACTCTTTACAATTAATGTGTTTGCAAGAATAGATATGTATGATTAATGAATGTATATATGTGTGTGTGTGTGTGTATGTTTGACAGACTCTATTCATCTATTATGTGCATATGTGTACATATATGTACACTAAGAATAGCAAATGTACAGAGTATTTATATCTTCATATATCAGCTCTTGTTCATCTGAAATAAATATATAAGGGTGTGTATGCATGTGTTTGTGTGTATATGTGCGTTTAGGTAAACATATGCATATATGTGTGAAATTAGATACATAGGGTGTAACGACGTCATCTGTATGTATAAAACATTTTAATATTTAAAAATTATATATATATATATATATATACATAATAGTAAGCAAAAAAAACAACGAACGCTGCAATCACCAATACAAATTATTACATAAATATATATTAAATATTTAGGTGATAAAAATAGTCCAGAGGTAAAGACGCTGGACTATAGACATCAATATCGAAGGTTCGATCCTTGTCTAAGTTAGTCATGCTGATGACGACTGTGAGCCAGAAACACGTGTCCATGGATTACTTTTATGTACGTATAAAATTAATAAAAATATATATATTAACGAAAAATACGTCCTATAAATTTAAGGACGACTAATAATGCAATTTTCTGCATCTTAATCACTTAGGAAGTGAGACAATCGAAATAATAGTAAGCAAAAAAACAACGAACGCTGCAATCACCAATAAAAATAATTACATAAAAATACATTATATATATATATATATATATATATATATAAAGTATTGAGTTGGAGTCTTAATTAAAGGTTCAATCGAAATAGAATAATTCAGTCTAATATCAAATTATATAGACCTATAAATATATAGCAAAAGTCATATTTCTGATTAGAGAGCTTAATGTATTTAGCATACAGGGCACATATTTAGAAATAAAGAACAACTGAAAACTGAACACATACCAGACTATAATCAATTATTTCCTGACATGAAAGAGACCGTTTAAGGTCGAAATAATTATTGTCTGGTATGTGTTAAGTTTTCAGTTATTTGTTACTTCATTCATAAATATGTATGCATATATGTATTTATATACATGTGTGTGTTTATGATAACAGGCCACAATCATCAAACACATTTATAACAAAGCTCGGCGAAGACTACTTGAAACAGCACTCATCACAGACTCTAACGTCATCAGAAAACGAAATGATTTCTACTATCCACCCTCCTTAATAAGCAAAATTATCCTGACCGAACAAAAACTAAACCTAGATCATGGCTAACCCTTCCTCTTATCGTTCTCACTTGCATTTATACATATGTATATATGTGTGAAATATGTTCAGAATATATACATATATATATATACATATATATATATATATATATATATATATATATATATGTATATAAGAGGATTTAATGAATTAGAACATTTTAATTGTTCCAAGTATTAAAACATCAAGTCTAGTATGGCGTACGGTCGTTTCCAAAACATTCTGGAAATACTTTATTTTATTTTTTAAAATTAACAAAGCTACTCCAAAACTTCTCTTCATCAGCGCCTTTAGCACCACGTCTTACAGAAATTTAAGGAAATGAAAGCGCTAGAGAAATGGCCCACGATACAACGTTAGGTGCCATACTCCACCAATTAACACCAGAAAACCGAAGAATCGCTTGCTGCGTCGAAAAATTAACAAGAAAGATAGCGAAAAGAGAAAACTCTGTGGTCTTTAACGACGAGTGTATAATATATATATATATATATATATATATATATATATATATATATTTATAGCGATAAATTACATCAAAAATATGTGTAGTCATGGATATCGTTCATTGCGTTTACCTATTATGCACGTTTCTTGATTTGTCATGCGATATTTTTTCATAACGTTGGCTATTCAAATACTTGAAAATCATTTATGTGATTTGATAAATACCCATCTATGGAATCTATATTTTTTGTTCAATAATTTTCAAAAAATTCAATATGAGCTCATTGTCATTTTGACACCAATTGATTTTTATCTCTCTTTGAATCTTATTATCTCTAATATTTCTATAGAGAGACATGGGGCGTCCATCTTGTGTACATATGTATAAAACTATCTTTATATATAGACTAAGATATGAACTAGATGGCACAGCCGTAAATGTAGTAGTAATCCTGTGTACCACTTTTCCCAGGACTGAAACCCATACTACTTTTTCTTTTTTTTTTTTACTTATTTGTAATTTCTATAACCCAGATCTATATTTCTCTTTTTTAAAAATTTTCTTTTCATTCATTTGCTGGGGACGGGACATTCTTCCAAATGCCATACGATCACCCGCTATTTAAAGACTCCAACCAAGAGCTCTTTTCAGGATTCTGTCTGTTCCCTTGAGTGCAGTTGTTTGGATTTCTCTTGCACTTGGTTCACCAGGTATACTTGCTAAATACTTTTTCAAGTTCTTCTTCATGAGTCCAGTGACTCCTATGATAACTGGAATGATGGAGATCTCTTTGAGGTTCCAGTTTCTTTTCATATCATACATTAGACCCTGATATTTTGTTATTTTCTCCCTTTCAGCTCTGTTTAGGCCCCCATCATTAGGGACACTGACCTCAACCAAAGTTGCCACTCTCTCTCTCTTCTTGTTCCATATGACAATGTCAGGTTTAACAGCTGCATTTTCCAGATAGGTAGCTGTGGGGATTTCATGGTCATAATGGATGATGTATGTCTGATTCCACACAGTTCTCTCAGGTAGATGTTCCCAGTGCCTGCTGCTACACCTGATATTCAGTTTCTTACAGATGGTCTATATCTGTATGGACAGGAATAACTACTAAATAGATGTACTGATCTGCTGTTACGCGTAAGATGTCGTAATGTGAGTTACTTTTAGTTTAATTTAGTTTCATGCAAAGAGGGTAAAAAGAGGTAGGAATCTCTTTTGTGAAAATTCAGATTTTTGTATAATTTTTACAACATGTATATGACATCAATTAATAAATATTCCGAAAATTTCAGTTTGTTTCGAGGATTTTAAAGGATTTTCAAGGTCATAATATGGGCACCCCCCCCCATTTGAAAATTCAAATATTTCATATTTGCGTTCAATTTGCTAATCACCTCTTAAGCTTAGCCTTAAATTTTAGACATTTTCTAGAATTAAAATAATGTAATGGATTTAGATTAAATTGGAATAACGATTCTAGACATAAGGTTTAGTAGCATTATATCTTGATTTTAATCTCCGTAAGGGGACATAAAAGTGATGCAAAACTGTTTTGTTCGAGGAATTATGATTAAGGGTAGATATTCTTTTAGTGATATTATAAAATTCCTTCAATTTTCAACTTATAAATGAAATAAATTAATATAGTAATGTGCCGAATTTGTTGTCTTACCCACGATATAATTGTAAAAAAAATCAGTTTTCAAGTTATAAATGGAATAAAATAAAATAAAACGCTGTATTTTCTGTTAAATGTGAACATTAAAGTATTTGATTGTGATTTGCTCTTGTAGTAAACAGATATGCAAGTAATTAGTACAAAGTTAATTTTACGATAACAAAAATTGTCAGGAAAAACTATTCTTTTAATATGAGCTTTGAAATATGTCAGTTTAAAATAAACTACATATCATGGACAATCTCTTATGCTGATTGAAAATTACAATAGATCGTTTCTGTCATTTACAGAACAGAATATATACCCAGAGTAAGTTTTGACACACAGACAAATTACATTTTTATTAAGATAAACGATAAAACTCGATATATTGGAAACCATCATAATTTTGTTTAGCTTTTCAAAGTAATAATTCTACCTTGTCTTATATTCTATATTCAGATGTTTCATCGAGTGAGGTCGACTGGAGACTCAACCCAATGAACGTAGGGAGTTGTGTAGGAGGAGAGTCTCCCGAGGAGGGAAAGTCTTCATATCAGACGAGTTTGCAGGCGTAAAATGCATAAATAATCGGACGATATAACCAGTTGACAGGCAATGCATAGGGAAACAGTCGACCATTCTCATCAGGATACCAAATTAGACAATGCTGATCAGAACCACATCCTGTCTCTACACAAAACACTTCTTATATGCATCTTTCTTTCTTAAGGCATATAATGATCATATATAGCTGTATATATATATATACACATGCATCTACACAGACATATACATTTATATGCATATATACATATACATATGTGCACATATATATGTGTGTGTGTGTATGTGTGCACGTATATACTTATATCTACATACAGATGTATATACATACAGTTACATATATACAAGCATATATATGTGTGTGTGCACGTATATACTTATATGTACATATTATATATACATACAGATGTATATACACGCATTTACATATATACACACACACATATATGTATATATATATATGCATGCATATACTTACAGATACACATATATACATACAGATGTATATACGTGTATTTACATATATACACACACATATATATGTGCATGCATATACTTACATATAAACATTATATATATATATATACATATATACACACATGTATAAACATATATACACACATGTATACATACATACACACATGTATAAACATATATACACACATGTATACATACATACACACATGTATACATATATGCACACATATATATACACATCCACATATACAGGCTAACGGGTTGTAGAGTAGTAGTACCTTTCCGAGATGGCTTTCATGTATCCCAGCACTGTGTGATGTGCAAAATACAGCCTGTCTATGTGTGGTGAAGCTCCACATCCTTCACAAGGTTAGCCTGTCCATGTGCATGGGAATGAACAGAACACGGCGGATCTAGAGGAGTAAACCTTTAACAAAAATCTCTTTATTCTTTACAAGTAGTTGTAGTACCTGTGGCGGCAACCATCACTTATTCAGACCTGAAGATGCCTTTAGCAAGTACTTTAGTATAACCTGCCAAGTCACACATGTGATGACACAACATAACAATCGACCCCTAGACGAAGCTCTCCAGATTATAACACATATTATACATAAAATATATTAATCCACAGACAGCTGCTTCGTCTTTTCACGACTCATCAGTGTGGCTAGATGTAGCAAGTGAATCAACCTGAGGTTCGAAACTCAGACGCCAGTCCCTACCAATCGTGACTATTGGTGTCCAATCAGCTAACACATTTGATACTGGGAGTTGAAGAAATTATATCGTTTTTGAATGAAATCATTTATTTGTTTTCATTTTTAGATACTGATAACTGAGAAGACTCAATTCTTTAGATTATATATATATATATATATATATATATATATATATATATATATGCACTGATGACCTTTGGTTAAAGCATGAAAGATATATATGTTTGAATATTAAAAATATCTATTTATTAAAAATAATTATTAAGCTCCGTTTAAGTCGAGCACTTTGTGAGGAATATAATAAAAGATTCAAATCTAGGAAGGCTGCGAATTCTCCCCCTTGAATAGGTAAAACACTGTCTGTTTCTTACTGCTTATAAAAATAAATAAAATAAATGCAGGGCGTATTTCTCTCGCATTGGAAATGTAGCTGTCACGACGGCCAAGTGGTTAGAAGCTTGGATTCGAGTTATTCAGGTCCGGGGTTTGAATCGTTCCACCAGTAACAGCTACTTCATCCACACTGATAATTGTTGGTTAAAACAAGAAACATATATATATATATATATATATATATCTGTGGATATGAAAGATATTTTTTTTTATTCAAAATAATTGTGTACATATATATATATATATATATATATATATATATATATATAAAATCTCATAGAATATACAGATACAATTATTTTAAATATTATTTTTACTATTAATTCTGAAGTTTATTCTTAAAATTTCCGATACTAATGCTTGCTTAGGTCATTAGTTTAAAAATTATATAACTCTATTAGTAAAAAAACATCTAATTAGTTGGTGCATTTAGTTTGGCAAATCTTTCCTGCCGATAAATTTCTAGTGCGAGGAGAGATCAGATATTTCTTCAGTGTATAAATACTTTTTGGAGTTTAGACAGTCTGTTATACAGCATATCAACCCTTTTTGGAACATCTTTTGACAAAAACAGAACCCATTCTACATTTACATGGTCAGAAAAAATTGTCAATTCATATCAGTGGATAATTGCATCTGGTGGGATCTAAAGTTGTCTGAGAGATTTCAAACCTCCCATGAGGATCCATTTCACTACTCAACACCAAGGTACATATTTAAATGATGCACACAAGAAGTGGATGAAAGACAAGGTGCAAAGTCGATTCTTCAAAAGTAAACAACAAAGAAAAGCCATACTTAAAAGCCTGAAACTGCGAGAGATGTAATGTACTGCAGTTTTAAATATTAAAAAAACTGAGATGTTGTAAAGCGGGTTCAAACTGTTGACCTCCGGCTTACAAATGTTTTGTCATTTCGAGCTCCCTATAAAATGGATGATTTACTTGTTCGTCAGTTAACTTGGAACGTTGAGTTGGTGCCAAAGTTCTTTTTAGCCCACCATAGCAGTCAAGGATGCATTCTCAACAATCTCTCCAACAAAGGGTGGAGTGCTCTGGCATCAGCTGGCCCTGCTCAGTCCTAGGAGGTCCATCCTCTAAGGCTTTACCTTCTCTATATAAGAAGGGGTTAGTTTATCGCTACCCCAGCCCGATCAGTGTCTCATTAACTTAGGTTGATTGAGGACGTCGGGATGGGGTAATACCAGTCGAGGCTTCGTTCTCGACAACCAGTCCGGCAGGAACTGGGTCATTTCGGTGGCCTTTTATCTGCCGGGCTGAGGTATAGTCCTGGGTTGTCCTAGGAGGTGCACCCTCCCCGGCCTTGCTTCCCCTCTTTGGGGAGGAGTAAGTTTATTACTTGCTGCTTGAGGCGCTCTGACCGGGGAATGCCGACAGAGTTGCCCAGGCTATTTTTGCTAGGCCAGAGTGCTCCTTTTTTATGGGCGCTGGCTTGACTCTTCCCGCACTTTCCTGACCTTGTGTCACATATTCCTGCGATGGGAGGGAATTAAATACCCTGAGGCGCCCCTACGGGAGAATGTGGAAAAAAATGCTCAGGCATTTCTTTTTGTGCAGGGTCAGATGCACTTGTGCGCTGGCTTTCAATCCCCACCTTACGACCTTGTGCCACACTTTCCCACGGTAGGAAGAAGGTAAATAACCTTAACTTTGAAATGTCTCTAGTGTCTACGTAATTTGTTGGCAGACAGTTATTCGCAATAACAGATGTTTGTTCAAGGCTGTGTCGGTTGGAGATCTGCACTCTTTCGCTTCATCTTGACTTGATCAGTTGAAACTGATTGTAGTGGTTTCGGAAAATGCCAAAAATAATTTATTTTACTATAAATGAAGCTAAATCACAGCAAATAGATGCACTCTCCACACACACACACACACACACACACACAAGGAGAGGGAGGGGCATACCCCCAGCCCCCCCCCCCCCCACCCTCTGTTCGAAAATTCATCTTGATTTCAGCTTTTTAGCTTTTTGGTTACATACATCCCTTGTCTTTGGGTGCATAGGTCTTTGCTCCATCTGGTTACCATGTGCATTCATCTCCTTCCATTAATATGACGGAACATTCAGGTACACATCTTATCTCTAAACACATTCGGGTGCACATCTTATCTCTAAACACATTTGGGTGCACATCTAAACACGAGTCAATTGACTGTTTTTCTAAATTGCACGATTTAGTTTTTGTGTGGCCCCTCTGTAGTAACAAAGTAAATGTGTTGGAGTGATTTCTATGTACTTGAAAATGCCTCGATATATGAAAGCCCACCTTTATGAGATAATTATGTCTGTGTATGTATATACAGTCATAGGTTAATGGATTTTTATTGAAGCCTATATAAATATCTATTTCACATTCTGTCAGATATTTTATAGACTTCTCCCCCAAAGCAAAAACTATACATACACAAACATAATTATCTTATAAAAGTGGGCTTCCATATATCTTTTCAATTTTCTAAATTGGTCAAAGAGAGGCGAAGTGAAATATAATGAAAGCCCAAGGTGGAATTCTTACGAAGCTGACTGGTTTCTTACGAAGAAATTATCTTAAAAGAAATGTTCTTTATTGAAGCAATTGGTGTCATTGCTGCTGTCAATTGATTTAGACTCATTCTTAGAAATGAGAGTTGATAAAAGACAGGTTTTATGTCTTAGAGACTAAGTTGACAATTCTAGAACATTTAGTTTTTTTCTTTGCTGCTTGATTCTAGACATTGCCTTTTCAGACATAACTGATGTTTAGATTCGAATTTAAAAGAAACAGAGCAAGAAATGAATCAAGGAAAAAAGAGAATGACTAAAAAGAAAAAGAAAGAAAACACGTTTTATTTGGAATATAGAAAATAATATCGAAGATATATAGAATATGAAAGAGGGAAGGCAGAAGGAAAACATAATAAAGAAAAAGAGTATGAGAAAGAAGAAGGAAAAAAAGAAGGGGAACAAAGGAAGAAGCTTTCCAATTGTGGAATGAGACTGCTTCCTTGCAGGACTGCACGATCGTCTTCAAATCCAATGTAAACAAATCCTTGTCATCGACCGTTTCTGTAAGTTATAAAACTTTATTCATTTCATCTATCATTTTCAATCCTCTCATAATATTCTTCATCCATCCACCTCATTATCCTAGAGTGACTTTTGGCCTTGATAAGTGGTGACAGATTAGTAAAGAAAAGGAAAAGATGAGAAAGATTAAGTTGACGGTAGAGAAAAGGAAAAGATGAGAAAGATGAAGAGACGGAAGAGAAAAGGAAAAGATGAGAAAGATGAAGAGACGGAAGAGAACAGGAAAAGATGAGAAAGATGAAGAGACGGAAGAGAACAGGAAAAGATGAGAAAGATGAAGAGACGGAAGAGAACAGGAAAAGATGAGAAAGATGAAGAGACGGAAAAGAACAGGAAAAGATGAGAAAGATGAAGAGACGGAAGAGAAAAGGAAAAGATGAGAAAGATGAAGAGACGGAAGAGAACAGGAAAAGATGAGAAAGATGAAGAGACGCAAGAGAACAGGAAAAGATTAGAAAGATGAAACGACGCAAGAGAAAAGGAAAAGATGAGAAAGATGAAGAGACGGAAGTGAAAAGGAAAAGATGAGACAGATGAAGAGACGGAAGAGAAAAGGAAAAGATGAAAAAGATGAAGTTGACGGAAGAGAAAAGGAAAAGATGAGAAAGATGAAGAGACGGAAAAGAAAAGGAAA
>OY744539.1:57576680-57579180 GCA_963556195.1 Sepiola atlantica | reverse complement strand
ATAAATATACACAAGATAACTAGTTGTACATATTCAGGGTTTCCTGCGAGTATCGTTTTATTTTATTTTTAAATCACATATGCACTTTCGATTTCTTTTCATTTCTGAAATTTATAAATGTAGAAGAAGAAGTAGATAAGAAGCTAATAGCCAGAGGTGTCAAATCAGAAAGCAAACCGATAGAGAGAGGGATGCTGATTACGTGACGAATGTGGGGAGGGAGGAAATTGGCTACATAGTGGAAACCGTGTATGTGAGTTAATATTAATGAAGCACTATACTCTTTTTCACAGAAGAGACGTTGCTAGTCTTTCTCTACTCTATCGACTGAGCTTCAATTTTTCGTTCTGCTTTATAAGACATTCACAGCAGCAACCCATCTTCCTACCACAACTGCAAAGAACTTTAGATGCCTAACATCAAACGAAATTTCCATGAACTAAGTTTCTTTCTAAGAACTTCCGATCTGTGGAACACGTTATTATTGGATTGCTTCCCTGTCGGCTACAGCATAGTCACATTCAAATCTAATGTCAGTAAATACTTGTCATTAATTGTCCTCATAAGTAATAAAATTGTATTCATTCTAGTCATTATTTTCAATCCTTTCATAATATTCTTCATCAATCTATCCATCTCATTAACACTTATCTTCGAGTGACTGTAGTACATAAAAGAAAATCAGTTCTAAAGATAGTCTTCTGGAGATTGAAGGTTCAATTCTTGCTACAGGCGGTAATAACTAAGAATAGCATAATAATTAATTAAACTTCTACTCTGTCATGGTTGACGGAATGAGAACAATATACCCTTTGAGTAAATAGAGGGTTCAGTTCGAAATTCCATATAGGTTCCCGTGTTCGACATAACGATTCCCAAGTACGAAAAGATGCACCAGAAAAAGGCTGGAGGTTACATCGGCTGAAACGTTGTGAAAATAACAACCAAAATGGGTGTAGTAGTCCAAATAATACAACTGATAACATTCATGATAATAATACTGGTTCGGTATTGTCAATGACTATTATATATCAGCTTTGTAGAATTGTTCATGTTTTGCCTTGGAAAATAGCCTGTCACCAAAGGAGTTTGTTCATTGAAAGCATTCACTGTGTATCCTTTGAAGGAAGTCCATCGATTGATCGATAAAACTATCTTTAAGAAGTGGCTTGAAGCTAAGATGCATCTGAATGGATCGTCACCGACAGGTCTTTCGGGGTGAGTTATAGGGTGCTGGGATTTGAAGATCGAGTTCTTAGCTTAGGGAATTGCGATTGCACACATAAAATAGTGTCTCATTAAATCCGGGAAGAAAATTTTCCAAGGAACGAGGAAAATATAACATTTCTTGTTCGCAGTTTATGTGTGAGTAGACGTTGTTCGAACACCAGTTTGTATAGCCATCAGGAAAGAACATGCAACCCGCCAGAGAATTACACCATAAAAAAAAAACACGTAGATCAAGAGTTTTGTTTTATGAGTGACTAGCAGGGATACCTGGCGTTGCCCGGGGGTATGGAAAACAAAATAAAAGTGTTTAAAAAAAATGTGTGTGTAACATCTTTCTTTTAAAACATATTTATATAATTTTTTTTAATACACCTCATCCCTCGACTGTTTCATTCTCTTTCCCATCTCCATCTCTTTGGAAACTGGTCCAATACAATAGAAATAAATTAAAAAAGAAATAAAAAAGTCAGCAGCTTACTGAGTGATTGATCTAGTTTCACTGTTGTTTTTGGAACAGCAGTAACAATCAAAAAAATAATTTTTCTGACCCACCTGTATGCATTAATCTTATCCATGGTGCCTCCAATGACATGTATATTACATTATGGAATCCGATGTTGTAAGTTTGGGAGTTTCTGAGATTTAGTCGATACACACATCCAGACGTAAATACGATTTTCCTTTATATAATAGACTAGTAAGGCTATCCGGCGTTGCTCAGGGCATTGATTACAAAATAAATGCATGTCACATCTTTTATTTTAAACCTCGTCCATTCTATCATTCTATCTTTCTCTCTCTCTCTTTCTCTCTCTCTCTCTTCACTATAATATAAAACAAGAAAAAAAAGAAAACTGATCGACTGTTTGACCTTATTCAAGTGTTGTTTAGTTAAAATAAACTACAAATTTGTATGAAGACAATTTATTTTTACCCCCCCCCCCCTCCTGCACTAATTTGATCCCTGGTGACCTAAAGAGAATGAATATTACGGTTATTTATTTTATTTTTTTACCATGACCAGGTCCAAATAATATGGTCCAAGAGAGATGACTCTTAATCAACAGGGCTCACGTGGAATCCGATGATGTAAGTGTTTCTGATTTTTAGCCTGACACACACAAAAAAGAATAAAGACTTTCCCTTATATAATACACTAGCAGGGCTACCCGGCGTTGTCCGGGGCGACAAAAAAACATAGAAGAAATTAAATAACAACTATATAAAAACTTCAATGTCTCTTCCTCTTTCTAGCCGTCTCTCTATCTTT
>OY744539.1:57556680-57571680 GCA_963556195.1 Sepiola atlantica | reverse complement strand
AAATGTTAATAAGGGGTTCAGGGTTTGGAGCAGGAATACACAAGGTTCTTATTTATTCATGGGAAACGTTGAATGTGCCTTTAAGTGTTTAAAGGCAAGAATTTATTTAAGTTTATGTCACTTTACTTCCATAATGTCTCATCCAGTCAATGCTGAGCACATCCTGTCGTCGCACGCAAAATATTGAATATAATACAAAATACAAAATAAGAATATAAAAAGTAATAAAAATACATTTATTCAATTTTGAAAGTCAAAAGAAAAAAAAAATCACATTTGTTATATTTTTCGTTTCAAAAAACTTTCTGTCCGTTTCAAAAAACTTTGTTTATTTTCTATTTTTGTAAACACATTTATTCAATTTTGAAAGTCAAAGGAAAAAAAATCACATTTGTTATATTTTTCGTTTCAAAAAACTTTCTGTCCGTTTCAAAAAACTTTGTTTATTTTCTATTTTTGTAAACACATTTATTCAATTTTGAAAGTCAAAAGAAAAAAAATCACATTTGTTACATTTTTCGTTTAAAAAAAACTTTGTTTATATTTTTTAATGAATTACATTTTATTTTTATTTCAATATAACACACGCACAACCTCGAATGACATCTATATATTCCAGGACGACACCGTAATTGCCATTGCGTTGCCACGAACGACAGCCATGGAGATGCATTGGAAAAACCAAGCTGACTCTGAGGGCTCGTTCCTAGACATTGATATCATCTGTCCGATGTCTTGAAAATATCTAACACTCTCGGGACCAAGCACACCTGACGTTTCCACTGAAATTGGCTGGAAGATCAATCGGTCACTGAGCCAGCTGTATTTGCCTTGCTTCCTTGTTTTAGCGAGCAAAACCACTGTGCCAGGCTTGACCATGTGGATTCCGCAATCTTTGTTGGTGAGAAGGAGTCGGAACAAGTGGCGTCCCAGATCAGCGACTTTCCTGCTCGAAAAACAAATACTGTCATCCCGTCGAGCCTGCGACCGTCACCCCTGTCCAGGCCGATTTGTTTGAGAACTGATGCAAAACCTACCGAGTCGAAACCTCGCTTGACTGTGTCGTTAAGTGCAGAATAGCGAGGTAGGCGGCTGGCACTAAATCGGCAAGAAGGTGGATGCAGAGCAAACTCATCAACGACTTGGCCATAGCGACACCGGTGTGGGTGACATAAACAGAGCCCCAGCCATTGTGAGACGGTGATCCGAATTGTGTCATTGTCCAAAGAGGTTCCCCAATGTTGCTAAAGAGATGGCACTGAGCCAAGGGCTGCTGTAAGGTAAAGCCGCGATCTCAGGCAGGCAGCTCTATGCTGGTTACTGCTACGGACGAGTTTGGCAAATCTAGACTGACATTGAATGTCGTCCCACGACGACTGATGTACGAGATCAGGTGGTTGCTGAAGGTTTGTTGTCGATGTTGACAAAACGGCTGTCAACAGATCTGAAGATGTGGATTCAAGATATGGGGAGAGAATCTTGTCAACAAGACTTGCCGAAGCGTGAGTCGAGGAAGCATATGCTGGCAGACAAAGATAATATGGTGTTATAGACTTGGAACAATAGGATGTAGAGTTCCTTATTTAATCCCGGGCAATGCTGGGTCATCCTGCTAGCTTTGTATAGTGTTTAACATTAGATATCAGTTCCAGAAAGTCCATATTTCCTTTTACCATTAAATCTCTATATTTTACCATTAAATTTCTATATTTTACCATTAAATCTCTATATTTTACCATTAAATCTCTATATTTTAGCAATATTTGAGTTCCTATGTGATTCATTAGACATGCCTCACACATTAGACATGCCTCACAAAGACTTATGTTGTTGGCATCATCCGTCTGTTTCAGGAGACAATGGAGTTCTGCACCTCAGATTAGTCCATTGATGAATTGCAGCACCTGCTATGACTGTGCAAGCCTATCCTGGATCAGCAGGCACTGTTGCAGTTGCCACAGATGTAGGTGGTGTCTGGTTCTGATAGCCCTGTTGCAGTCCCTTGCTGTCTGTGCTCTCTCCTCTCCCGACACTGCTGGCCTCTCTTCTCAATTATCTTGAAGCATTCCTTCACAGCACTGCTCCAGCAGATGCGGTCTTTAATCATGGACTCTCAGACTGCTTGGTAGATGCCATCTGCCCTCATGTCAAAGACTTATAAGCAAAATAAAACATCACATGCCACAAAATATACCCCTATTGGCACTGCTGGTTTAGTATTAGAAGACCATGTTAGTGTCCAGGGGTGATGCGAAAAATTATAGTCTATTTAAGTCATCCATAACTGTAAAAGTCTGATTTTCATAAACAAATGCTTGTCAGGATATGGCCCTTCTAAGTGTTGGTGTGTCTCAAAGTTCACATTTTGACTTATCTAAGGAGCTGACTTTTCTTATCTTTTAGCGCAGAAAAGAACATGGAAAAGATGTTTTTGCTTAAATCTGAGAAACAAAAACAAAAATAAAAATAATAAAAACAGAAATAAAAAACTTCCCACTCCATGAAAGAAAATTCTTCCCCTCTCGCTTTTCCGTGTCCCCATTTTCTCTTCCTACATGACTGTCACAATCCTTTTACGTCAAGTTCGACAGTTTAAAAGTGGCACTCACAAACACTGATGGAGACATGATGTCTTCTTTCTAGACTTTTGTTATAATGGTAAAGACAAAGTACAAAAAAGATCAAAAATAAAAATATAGTAAATCGCAAGGAAATGATCTTTCATTTTTAATAAATGCTCTTGTATTTTGTGCTGGGAACATTCTTATGGATTTTAGATTTATCAACTTATTCTTCTGTTTTAAAGATAATAGTTTTTGCTGCCAGTTTTTCATTTTTCTTGAAAAGAAAATGATTTTCCTTTCAAATCCTTTGGCCTAGCATTAAAAAAATTCTTACGTTTAAACCAACCGCAAATTCATACATTCAACAGAGTCACGTGGTTGGTTTAATGGATACTGTCATAGCCTACAAAATCAGTATGCCGAGTTCAAATGCTATCAGATCTGTTATGATCATTTTTAGCATAACGATTAGATAATAGGAAGCAGTAGCAGCAGCATAGGATGTTGTTTTTAAGTATCGGATCTCAATTAGACATAAAAGCTTATATTCAGCAGTTCCTTTCAACCAATCACAAGTGCGAGAATATTCACTGCCGAAATTTCGCATGTAATATAAAAAAAACACAGCATTTTTCTTCTTTCCTGTTTATTTTATACGAAATTTCGCATGTAATATAAAAAAAAAAACACAGCATGTTTCTTCATTCCTGTTTATTTTATACAAAATTTTGCATGTAATATAAAAAAACACAGCATTTTTCTCATTCCTGTTTATTTTATACAAAATTTCGCATGTAATATAAAAAAAAACACAGCATGCTTCTTCATTCCTTTTTATTTTATACAAAATTTTGCATGTAATATAAAAAAAACACAGCATTTTTCTTCATTCCTGTTTATTTTATACAAAATTTTGCATGTAATATAAAAAAAACACAGCATTTTTATTCATTCCTGTTCATTTGATACATGGCGTATTTAAGTACATCTTTAAGAATAAGCTTCGGCCCTGGCTGAAGGCCTCGGCAGATGCAACTAGAACTATTAAACACAGTAACCACATATACAGTGCTCAGCAAACTCACATAAACACAAGTTCACATGCACTCACTCCCACACTGACAAAACAAAGGCAAACTAATATAGACACACATCTGCAATGCCTACTGATTTTACACACATTATAACAAGCAAACGCAAAGCGACAACATAAATGATGATGTCTTCTCAATTTTTTCTTACAGACAAAACAACCTTTTCTTCATCTTGAGCGTTCCTTGGACACCTTGAACTAATTCGTTACAAACTCTTTATTTTTTATTGTCTTAACAAGTTGTCACTAAAAATGAATTATTTTTGTATGGATCGACTTTGTCATATTTTCGTTTAACATTGCTTTTCCTTCTACTAGAATACTCACTAATCGTCCGGGAGAAATCTAGGGAAAAGAGTGGCGTCCTCCCCTACATCTCTGTGTAGTAGTCAATATAAAGGGAGCAATCGGACCACCCTCGGTTTGTGTCGATCTATTTTTTTATGGACTAATACTGCTGGAAAAAGTATCAATCCAGTTTTTCTTCCCATCTATTTGTAATATAGCAACTTGTGGTTAATTAATCGATAGCAATGAAGAAGAAGACACTGTAGAAGACTTAAGTTTACTATACATAATGGTAACACACCAATTAATTTCATTCGTATCATTTTTTGATATTGACCATAGATTTCTGCTTGTGAAGGGTTCCATTCGAAATTCCGTCCATATTCCTGAGTTCGACAGAAAGATTCCCGAGTTCAACAAAGTACACCTGAAGAAGGTCGGAGGTTACATCGGCCGAAACGTTGTGATAAAAACACCCAAGATGATAATAGTATTCCAGATATATACCAAACTCTACTTTTTATTTCTATGCTTCAGAATTTTTTGAAATGAGGGTTGATAATTCGTAGAATTTGGTATATTCGGACTACTGTTCTCATCTTGGGTGTTTTTTATCACAACGTTTCGGCCGATGTAACCTCCGACCTTCTTTAGGTGTACTTTGTCGAACTCGGGAATCTGGACGGAATTTCGAACGGAACCCTTTATTTAATCAACAAGGGTAGCATGCTCTCGTTCCATCTGCCATGACTGGGAAGAAGTCTTTAGTAATTTGTAATTCTTCGTATTGTCTGCACTGAGGATTGAAGAATTGCGAATTACTGAGGAATTCTTCCCAGTCATGGCAGATGGAACGAGAACATGCTACACCGTTGATTAAATAAAGGGTTCCGTTCGAAATTCCGCCCAGATTCCCGAGTTCGACAAAATATACCTGAAGAAGGTCAGAGGTTACATCGGCCGAAACGTTGTGATAAAAACACCCAAGATGAGAACAGTAGTTCGAATATACCAAATTCTACAAATTCTATAAGTCTTATACTTTTATGTATGATGAGTTGAAGAAGCAGAGTTGGCCATTCTACCTCCGTGGCTTCTTGATGGACTCAAAATAAAATCAAAAAACAAAAGAAAGAAAAACGTTGTTCTGAAACTCTGACACCAGAGTCTCCTTAGGAAAACAAACACATTATTCCTTTATGTTGAACAGTAAAAACAAATTCTTCATGTGGCTCTTTCTCCTCGAGTGAACACTTTAATGACTTCCCTTATTTGTTAATTGATGTGCAAAATACGAATTAATTTTGCAAGCAATATTTTTGTTTTTTCATCTGCACACGTGTGAAAGATCTCACCTCGGGGTTAATGAAAAAATCCCCATTTCTACGAGTAACACTTCTTTAGAAATAGATGTGTCAACTTTTTTTTGGACGCAGAATTAACACTTCTGGTATTTACACACGGATCTCCTTCTGCATCGTATTTCACAGATGGTCAGGTTGACTGGCCTTCAGCCAGTGCCACTCACTGATAATGAAATATGAAAAGATGAGGAAGACATAAAAATATTACGATACATTTGCAGTCGGTTTTCTTAAAGTTTTCTGATTTCAAAGACTATTCATTTCTTTGTTATTTGAAGCATTAATAAATACATTTCTATTTCTATATGATTTATTTTCAAACTCTGAAAAATAATGCATAGAAAATGGATAGACCTATAGAATTACTAGCTGTACCGTGACCCGTTGGGTCGTAACCACTAAGACAATTTTTCTACTTTGGTTTCATTTGAAAATTCATAAACAATGACGTCATATCTTTTAAGACATTCTTCTTACATAACTAAAAATAATGTCTCTTTGCTTCTATATTATCCTTATTAGCATTCTCCAGGAGGTTAGACACAAGCTCAGGTGTGCTATTGAAAAGCCAGTGCACTAGGATCACCGCACGCTGGTCTACAACAAATGCCTGAGCAGCCCCATCGGTATTTCTCAAAGAGAAAATCACAATGTCAGACTGATTGTCGAGGACGTATTATCGACGTGGTAGGAACACACCTACTCAAGCCAGGTAAGTATTCTGTTATTAGTATTAGTATTGTGTTATTAAAATATATAGGAAAAAGCCTTATGGAAACAAACGTTGATTAACTTACATTTAGTATAATATCACATGTTTGTTATTGAACATTTTTGCAAAGAATTCTTCCGATTAAGCTCCATATTTTCAGATTGGAAATAAAAGATAGCTTTTCAATCTACTGTTTAATTATAAGTAGTAGTTCAGTTTGCAATAAAAAACATCACATATATTATATATATATATATATATATATATATATATATATATATATATATATATATATATGAAGAGTTCGAATGCAAAACGCGATAAACGCCATTGAAATAAACAGAAGCCAGCACTATAAAAAAAGTGTTACATTTCAACACTCGACCGCACACTCAAATTATGTTTAACATAATATGATACCCGAAATAATCAATCATTGCTTTCAATTAAAATAAGTCTATATTCAATATATTCGTTCTTTTATTGATTAAGGTCTCAATCTAAACAAAATGGATTTATCGTGTTTTGCATTCGAACTCTTCATATATATTTGTAAGTTTACCGTAAGATGATCTGAAGAATTCTGCTCCTCCCTTTAAAATGTTTATTACATAAATAAAACAAACATTCGTATTACTTTATAGATTAAACACGAAATTTATCAGATTATTAAAAAATCTTTGAAAATTTATTGTTCAATTTTTAGAGGGTTTTGAGTTTGCTATGAAAGTTAAATGTAAAATGATTCCACCAATTCAAAGTTGCTTGGCTAAGAAACCGGTCAAAATTGAAGTAGGAGAACCATGTTGCCTTAAACTTAAATACATTAAAAATCGAAAAAAATGTAACATGTTCAAAATATAATGAAATAAAAGTTATATATGATTAACTGTTTACCTACCACTATTCAACGCCATTTGATTTAGAAGTTAATAGTTTCAAAGTTTTGAGACTTTTAGGTTAAACAGGGCAGAGAGAAGCGTGATGGAAAAAAAATAGAAACACTTCAGAAAGGGGTCATATCTCCGAAATATCATGAAATTCCGGCATCACATAAGACTCTAGTGATCGAGGAAATAAGCTGGAAAGATTTAATTTTTTTAAATCAACATTCAGTTTTTTTTCTCACAACCCGGTATATTGCCACATTGTTATAGCCTCCTGATAAACAACTTGAATATTTTATATTCATACTTCTATGGTTTTTAGCAACCACGTGTTTGGATAACTCTTCCAGACATGTAGTCACCATTTTGTTTACTGTATTCTCTTGGGTACACACACGAGGGTCGGAATAAAGAGGGAAAAGGACAATAATTAACAAACAGTCGGATTTATATATGTTAACATTTGTTCTTATGGAGACAAACGTATGAGGAATATACGAAACATGAAAGGCGCTACTTTATATGACATGTTATACCAAGTGAGAGCAGACATTAGTATCGAAGAAAGAATACATTAATTGTCACAATACAATAAGAAAGACATGTATGGTTGGGGCCTGAAAGAGAGAGAAGATATGTGTGCAATGGATGAATAAGTATTACTTATATTGGTGTTCAGTCATTCTGGGAGTTTCGTGCAACTACAACCAGAAGTGCCTAGCGAAATATGGTGTCAACCATTGTGAAAGACACTTGGTCAACCACTTGAAGCATATTTGAGTGCTTCTGAGACCGGGGCAGAAAAGAGGATAAGATCTGTTTTTTTTATTCCCAGCATGTGTGGAATTAAAGTTTTCTGACTTTCGCCACAGGAGAGTGCATTCTCTGGTTAGCTAGTATAATCAAGGTGAGATAATTTAGATATGATCTAAGGGAGATCACTCTGAATGATTCTGGAACCAACATGTTCTATTTATTTTTGTTTTTTTGCTTATTACTTTATTTCTACATATACAAACACACACATTATATATATATATATATATATATATATATATATTTGGGCAGCATTTTTTCATCCAAACATATTTGTTTAAATAGTACAGTAAAGTTATATCTGCTTATTTTCTGTTTGACCCTTTCCAGTTGCCCAATGAGTGTTGAGATTTCATGTTGAAACTGGCTGATGAACTTGCCATAGTCGTTGTGGACCCTAGTACTTTCGGTTAGCTCTGGAACTATCATCGGGGGTTGGGTATCAAGTAAAGACTATAAGCTCTTAAATATTTTAGTTGACATTTTGGTGGGGTTAAACTAAATATATTTAAAATGATAAACGTTCTTTGAAAGCATCTTATAAGAATTAAAATTTGAAAATGGGTAAAATGCCTTTGAAATAAGATGCGAATACTTAAAAGAAATCTATTTTTTTATTTAAATTTTATTACTTAATTTTTCGGATTGTGGTAACTATTTATAATGCGTCAATGAGACTTCAGCTTTCTACATGACGTGCGGTTGGCCAAAGATATTTTGTTCGAGGAATTGGTCGATCATAACTGCATTCACCTGTAAATTTGCTCTTGGTAGTTCCTCCATGCCCGAACTCGAATTCGATTTCCTTTTTATCTCATTCTTTCTCACTTCCTGAGATCTTAATGCATTCCTCTCTTTGAGAAATCTTGATTTGTCTCATTTCATCTTGTGATCAAGGTCATCTTCAAGCCTTGAAAAGTCTTCGGAGGTTTCCAAGCCGTCTTCTCTTCGCTCGTTTACTTGTCAGAGGGTGAGTTTCGATCATATTCAGTCAATCCCTTTTCCGAAATATACAAGAGTATTTCTTCCAGCGTTTTCCTGTTCGTATTCATCTTGTTCCTTTATATATTCTGCATGAGCCAATATGCTCGCTCCATTGCTGTTTATTACAACCGTCTTATACCCTCGTAGCATTATACAATTTAACTTTTCATTTGGGGACAAACTCTTCACTCTTTTTATACCCTATTCTCATCTATACCATGCTATTGCTAGGACATAAGGTCAGGTGCGGTTTTGAGAAACCAGCATACAAGGATAAGCTCATTTTAGTCTACAACAAATGCTTGAGCAGCCCCGTCGATATTCCCCGTTAAGGTCGCCTCAGGCGATTAGCATTAAACTAACCTTTAAAATTAGATCTATAGTTATAAGACACCAATTAAGCAATATTCCCTGAAATTTATTCTGAAGACCCCTTAGTAAGTTATGAAACTATATTTATAGCAATTAAGCTACACAGAGGTATCTGACTTTTAATCCCCATAAGAGATTATACTGACGATTACCTATGGGGATGGATATTTATATATATATAAATATATATACACAAACACACATATATATACATATATATACATATATATATATACATATACATACATATAAACATATATATATATACATACATATAAACATATATATATACATACATATAAACATATATATATATACATACATATAAACATATATATATATACATACATACATACATATATACATACACATATACATACACATATACATACTCATATATGTATATATATATTTATTCACAAAATTTATTTTAATGTCAGTTTTATCACAATTATAATTCAAATTAAATTCAATTTTATGTGACACTAACATTTCAAATGCTTCTCTCTTATTTAGCTCTCAGCATAAATCTAAATTGATGTGTATTCGTGAAAGCTGACTCACCTCTTTTTATTGACAGTCTTACAAACACATGTCCACATTTCCTCCACTAGATATACTATTAATATATCTTATTCATCTAGCATCTCAGGCGTATATGTGTACATGAGAAAAGAAAACACTGTTTATTTAATCAAAGTTATGGACAATATTAGATACATTAAATGAAGAAAGTTGTTTTGAAACTTCACAGAACGATTAAATGAAGCAGTGGTTCTTAATTCCGTATGAATGCTTATGATTTTAATAAAATATATTCCAAATGTTTAGAAAACATCACTCCTTAGAGTTGAGCGAAACAAGAGATTGATAAGTGTATTATGAAGTATATTTACGTATGTAATCTTAATAATTGTTATGAAAACAAGTATATCTGTTTGTTATTTTAGCTTATAACTGGAGGAAGGAGATGGCGAATTGTATACTTTTCAAACTTAAACATTTTCTTGTTTCTCTGAGATACATTAAATATTAAAAAGGCAGATGGTTTTTATAAACTTACAAGAAGAATAGCCATCCAAGGACGGATAAAATTAATTCTCTGAACAGAAAAGTTTTGCACCACTTTTATGTCCCCTTTACAAAAATTAAAATCAAGATATAATGATACTAAATCTCATGTCAGAATCCTTATTCCAAAATGTCTAAAATTTAAGGCTTAAGAACTTTCAGGGAATATTGCTTAATTAGTGTCTAATAACTATAGATCGAATTTAATGTAAATCTGAAATATTTGAATGTTAAAATGATAGGTTTTGTCCATATTATGCCCCCTAAAAACCCTTGCAAATATTCCAAAGAAACTGAAATTTCGGACATATTTATTAATTGATGTCTAATACCGATTGTAAAAATTTCATAAAAATCGGAGGTTTCTACATTTTCATGAAGGGCTTCCATCACCCTTTTACTCTTTTTGCATAAAAATAAATTCAACTAAATATATCCCATATTACCATCGTTATGCCTATCAGCTGTGTTTTAAAAATTCGTCATGATCGGTTAATTATACCTAACTATATATAGAGAGAGATCAGTAGGAAGACGTGCTTTCCTTGGATTAAATGTCCCTTTCTCCAGCACATAACACTATATTACACGTAGTATTCTTATTTTTTACATTTTATAGATTAAATTTTCAGAGTGGGCTTCAAGAATGTACTCAACATTAATTGCATGAGAGGGGAATGTAAGTAACATTACATTTATTGAAATTCTTAGTCTTTAATCCCTTAGAGTTAACCTCGACATTTCTAGGGAATTAACGAAGACCCCTATATTATCATACTCCCTGTATTAATATTTAGATCTTTATTTTTAATTTCTCTAATTTTAAAATTATAAAGTAAATAATATAATATGAAAGTTATATTTCTTTTTCATGGATGTCTAACGTGAACAGACCTCATGATATTATTCTATACCTTTCGACCCAAACGAAATATACTTATAGAGGGACTCTATGTAATGTAGTTTCAGAATATATATGATTATGGGGATTTATCTCGAGAGCCCCAGAAGAAGTTTGTGAACAAACAGACACACAGATAGATAAGAAATTCAACTTTATATATAGAGATTATTTATTTGCTGTAAGTCATAATCTTCAACTCCATCTGCCCGTAAAAAGGCGGTTACGTTTTAATCTCTGTAAGTTTTCTGGCAAGATTGCTTCATCTAACATATATAGCCAAGTCGGTCATATTTTCAGAAACAGATCCAAATAGCATTGCATCTGCAAAATTGATATTTGATTCTGCCTAGCAAGTGAATTTTATAATCTATGATATTAACATAATGAAAAAGGAATTCAAATCAATGTTATCGATTACATAGTATATCCGGCCAGACATATCCTTCAGTAAGAGAAACTTAACTATTTTTAAATGGAATGTTATGCATATTGATTATTCAATCACATCATGGCGTTTGTTACAGAAAAAGACATATATACTTACTACAGAAAGAAAGAGAGAGATCCTAGCTGGATAAAATTATTATCATTATTAAAACAAAATACATGTTTGAATATGCAGATTTTTTTCTATTGACAAATATTTACATATTACTAAACCCTGTCTGCCAATGGATTTTACAATTTGGTGCATACTGAAAATCAGACTTTTATGAGAAGGTGGGCCATTTGTAGATATGTAGTTTAACATAGAGTACGTAATTATTGGGAGCTAAAAAAAAATCAATCTGCATATTCACCTTTTTTATTAAAATGTTTTTAAGACTTTTACTTTAAAGTTACTTCATTCGTATTTTTTAATACACTCATATTGCAAAAACATTTCATACACAACTTTTATTGTCTAAAAACGAATGTTATAAATGCTTAACCAGATTTTGTAAGAATAAAAAAAATATGGAATCCTAGTTTTTTTTATTGAAATTTATTTGTTTCCTATTTCAGTCACCTAAATTATTCCATGCCGAATTGCTTTCGCTGTTACTCCAAAAACTTTGTAATTACACCATATGTCTGCAAAATATTAATATATAAAAAAGAATAGGTGTCTTACTTTAACATTTTATTGAACGCTCGGCTATTTAAAGCTTGTTACTCACTGATTAAAACTAACCGGAAGTGTCCAGTGTTTATAACTTCGTGTACTCACTTTTTGAAAATAACAAAAGAAAACAGAAGCGGCTAACTTTTTTGTTTCTTTACTTTTCCTCTTCTTCCTTTTTATTTTCCTCTTCCTCTTTCATTTTTCTCTTCCTTTTTTATTTTCCTCCTCTTTCTTTATTTTCCTCCTCCTTTTTCATTTTCCTCCTCCTTTTTCATTTTCCTCCTTTCTTTATTTTCCTCCTTTCTTTATTTTCCTCTTTCTTTATTTTTCTCTTTCTTTATTTTTCTTTCTTTATTTTTCTCTTCCTTTTTTATTTTCCTCTTCCTTCTTTATTTTCCTCCTCTTTCTTTATTTTCCTCCTCTTTCTTTATTTTCCTCCTCTTTCTTTATTTTTTATTTTTTATTTTTTATTTTTTTTATTTTTCTTTTCCTCTTCCTTTTTTATTTTCCTCTTCTTTTTCTGATAGCTTTAAAAATCGACTATTTTGTTAAATCATCAATAAATTTTTACAATCCCAATTAAAAAAATATGGAAATAGGACTGCATCTATATACTATTAAAACGTTATGGTGTTTTGGAAGTTTGTCTGTTAATATGCAAATAAAAAGGTGATTGGTTGACAAAAAATAATTGAGCAGAGTACACATAACTAAGGCAGTACTTTTTACAATGTCAATATCCGAGTTCGAATCTCATGTAAGCCTAAAAGATTTTTTTAACTGGATACGTATTTATAAATTTAAAGAAATTAATATGATATAATAAAATACAAAAGACATTGCAAAAAACAATTTTAAAACTAAGAAACGCTTTTTTTATAATCTGTAAAAAAGAAGATATAAAGAGTATTCAGCATTAGTTCAAAGCAAATTATCTTTGCTTAAAAACATAATTTCTATTTTTTTGCCAATAAAAATAACATCTAAAATATATTCATCGTAGTTACTCTCTCATAGGTAGCATATTTTTGCACAAAATTTCACAAATATTTTTCTTAGTGCGAGCTATACAGCGGTAGAAGCTATGAAAAGATAGAACTTGCACTCGGCTACTGTAGCAACACCACTGAAGGGTTAGGGTATTCACTAGATTTTAATTATTTTTTTTCTAAAATACATTCATCGTAGTTACTCTCTCATGCAAATACTAGGTAGCATATTTTTGCACAAAATTGCACAAATATTTTTCTTAGTGCGAGCTATACAGCAGTAGAAGCTATGAAAAGATAGAACTTGCACTCGGGTACTGTAGCAACACCACTGAAAAGTGAGGGTATTCACTAGATTTTAATTATTTTTTTTATAAAATACATTCATCGTAGTTACTCTCTCATGCAAATATCAGGTAGCATATTTTTGCACAAAATTGCACAAATATTTTTCTTAGTGCGAGCTATACAGCGATAGAAGCTATGAAAAGATAGAACTTGCACTCGGGTACTGTAGCAACACCACTGAAAAGTGAGGGTATTCACTAGATTTTAATTATTTTTTTTATAAAATACATTCATCGAAGTTACTCTCTCATGCAAATATCAGGTAGCATATTTTTGCACAAAATTGCACAAATATTTTTCTTAGTGCAAGCTATACAGCGGTAGAAGCTATGGAAAGATGGAACTTGATGCACTCGGGTACTGTAGCAACACCACTGAAAAGTGAGGGTATTCACTAGATTTTAATTATTTTTTTTATAAAATACATTCATCGTAGTTACTCTCTCATGCAAATATCAGGTAGCATATTTTTGCACAAAATTGCACAAATATTTTTCTTAGTGCAAGCTATACAGCGGTAGAAGCTATGGAAAGATGGAACTTGATGCACTCGGGTACTGAAGAAAACCACTGAAGTGTTAGGGTATTCACTTGATTTTAATTATTTTTTTGATAAGTACGCCATCCGGGCAATGTCGGGTAAATATATGTAGTAAATTACAGACGGACATCTTTGGAATTATGGGGCCAAGGCGTCAAAGGTATAATTGATTGGATTTTGATGTCAATTTAGATCATGATCTAGGGGAAACAGTTGGTTTAATGGATACCGGCGCTGAATTTCACACAACTTGAGGAGGGGGAAGTGAGGACTTCTTTTTTTACCTCCTGTCGATCTCGCCATTACATAATTCTCTGATTTTATTTTAATACACGTAGGCAACAGTTTTCTATGTAAATTTTATGAGGAAGCCATACAAAGGCAGGTGAAATAAACAATCGCTTATGTTGTATTCATAAAGCTATTAAATATTTGCAGCAGGATGGCGCATATATTTGCATGTGCATTTAATAAAGGTAACAATATACCTTCCTCCAAGAATTCATTTTACTTAGAGAAGGTAAAAAAGTCTCTTCCAAGTTACAGCCCACGTACAAAGTAAAACAGAAAAAAACACTGTTATAAGCATGGAAGCTGAAGAACGTAGAGAAAACACGGTGAAGGGGAAATATCAGTTTATGTAAATAGTGATGGAACATTAAAGGTCTTTTAAAAGCCTAAAAGAAATGTTTTATTTAAAAATATTTTTAAAAAAAATTAATTGACTCTTAAACATTCTTTTCAGATTTATTTGACTATTGGACGTATTTTACTTTAATTAGAGTTCATCAGAAGATCAATATAACAGCTGTTGCCACTGTTTAATATTGTACCATGAACATGCACACACATATATATAGTACTTAAAATGATTATGTATTTTATAATAAATTATAACTATGGTTTCACGTGCTCTTGCGATCGTCAGATGGAATAACGCACAAATTTTCAGTCAAATTGAG
>OY744539.1:57553409-57556480 GCA_963556195.1 Sepiola atlantica | reverse complement strand
TTGAGTCAAATTGAGTTAGTATGAAAGACTTATGACAAAATTGAATTTGACTCCAAATTTGTGCATTTCACCATCTAACGATCGCGAGAGCATGTGAAACCGTGATTATGACATATTAAAAAAAAAGCATAATCCTTTTAAGTATTATATAGCTGGATGACAAAGCTATTGAGGTTGTTGAGAAGTTTTGTTACTTTGGTGATAATCATTGGAACACAGGTACGAGCAGATGCTAGTGTGATTGCAAGAGTCAGGAGTGGATGAAATGAGTTCAGGGAACTTCTGCCATTACTAACCAGCAGAGCGTTACCACTGTCGACACAGAGAAGAGACTATCAGGCATGTGTATGCAGCGTGATGATGTATGGTAGTGAAATCTGGCCAGGGAAGGTTGAGGACATTCGTGGCATGGAGAGAAATGAAATGAAAATGATACGATGGATGTGTAATGTGAGTCTTAAAAGCAATGCTTAGTACTAATGATTTCAGAGAAAGATTAAATCTGGACAGTATAAGAAGATGCGTGCAGAACAGGAGACTTAGATGGTTTGGCCATGTTGAAAGAATGGATGAGAGTTAAATGCAGATCAGTTAGGGTAGCAATTCTAATTCACAGAGACAGGAATTTATAAAAGTGGACTTGGAGAAAGAGGGATGAATAATGAACTGGCCAGAGATAGGTTAGTGTAAAAGTCAATTTCTTAAAGCCGTCCAACACATGTCAGCATGTAAAACAAGCATTAAACCGAATACGGTGATGATGATGATGATGATAATGAAAGCTCTGTCTGAGAAGACATCAAGCACTACATACAAGTGCACATCAAAAGTTGGCCCAAAAAGCTAATATTCACAGCTATAGGTATATATTCAATTTTTTTTTTCATTTTACTTTAGTCGAAGTTCTCAGAAATCAAGGGAACCCTTCCTAGGGCTAACACTTGATCTCTATATGAGATATATAGGTATCCGCCTGTTCTAATAAAGTACTCCTTTAGCTCTCAATATTGAGTTAGTAAAGAAATTAAGAACATTAATGTTCCTCTCCTCAATTGACCAGTTGATTATGTTATAGTAGATCTTTCTTTTAATCTCCTGGTCTTACCCGATTCTAGGACAAGAATTCATCTAGTCTGGTGGAGCATCCAGCTAAGTGCTGTTACTTCAGGTAACATCACTTGGACGAGGTGCACCATTCCTCTTATAAGCTGGTGTATAACCAAACCGAGATCTTATTTGGGTTTCAAATACTACGTTATTTTGAATATTTCGTCAGGGTTTATTTTAAGGTAGAGTATCGTCATGTCAGGTTGTCCTGACAAACCCTTGTACAGAGAGACCGAAGACAATCGAGGATCGTGTCTAGTAGGTAATTCAAACTCCCCTATTCATATATGTATATAATAGTGTGCTTGTCCTAATTTTAGTACAACCTTTATCATTGAATGTTAATCTATTTTTTAGTTTTGTAATTTTTAAAGATCTTTTTTCTTTTTTTGGAGGGCAAATGTAATCGTTGTCGTCATCACCACCAACACCAGCAAAAATGAATGAAAATAATATTTTAATAAATATTTTGATTATTTATCCTTTTTTTATTATTAAATAACTTTAATTTATTACTGTTATATCGACAAAACTAATGCATATATATGGGGGGAATAGGACGATAAAATTACACATGAATAACAGCAAACATTAATTTATTATGACCTGTTTAAAATATAGTTATGCAAACGGAGGATTTCAACGTCTAGGCACGAGCCCCGTGAGTCAGCCTGGTTGTTCCAACGCATCTCCCTGGCTATCGTTCGTGGCAACCGCTATGTCAGTAACGGCAACGTCACTTCCGTTCTAATCGTCATCTGTTGACTCTCTCTTTCTTTCTCTGACAATTGTTTCAAATATAGTTATGCAAATGAGGCAGACAAATAGTTGTGTTTGGATCTTTACTCTCTAATATATAAACAATAAATCAGTAAAGCAATCCTACAACATAGTGCCCTGAAATATCAGAGCACTATGTTTTAGGATTGATTTAAATAACATAGGGCCTTTTTGACGATAATATAGGTGTGGTTAATGAAACAAAAATCGCATTTATTCCTTTAGATAACAATCAACTCACAAAGGAAGAATGCATAGGTAGCTTAAGGCATAGACACGAATTATAGAATCAGCTAAGTCAGGTTAAAATCCTATCAGATCTTTTTTGGTCATCTGCACACTAATACTATTGGGAAAGGTTTGACGACCCCACTCCTCCAGCTATGGAGAAAATAGCAACTTGTGTTCAATGGATTGTTTACAATAGGTATTCTGTTTCGGCATTAAATATCCCAAAAAGTGTTGATGTGGCGTTTAACAGAGAAATCAAACCAATGCCACAATAGTTTTCATTCAAGTTTCCATGTGTGATTGGTAGAGTGAATATTGTTGCATCCTATGGAATCGGTAATGCAAGGTTCAAATCCTTGCTAATCTATTTTATTGTATTCAGCATTAATACCGGTGGGAAAGGTATGTCCCAACAATTTCTCCCCATATTCAACAAAATCATATATGAAAAATCCTTTTTGTTTTTTGTTTTTTTTTACTTTTGCTCACCCTCAAGAAACCCTAAGAAGCGACTATGATAGGGGTCAAATTTATAGGAGTGAAACCAGGGTGGGGAATTAAGCAGCAAGCGGGATCTCCACAGTGAAGGGGTGAGATTATGCTGCTAGTGTGTTTCAGTATAAAACAGTTACAAAAGGGTTGATATGCTGTAAAGAAAGCATGCTATAATCAAGTGTCAGCCAATGCCCTTGAGATACCATGAAACATATCAGTTCTGTGCGCAGATAATTTCCTAGATCATGCAACTCATCCACCCGCTGATGAAGAAATGAAAAGAAAAAAACCCTTAATGATCGGAGCCCGATTTGGCAAAATAACTTGGCATCATCGACAATGCTTTAAAAACACAATGCTCAGCCAAGCATCGGATAGTTGGTAATTTCATTTAATGATATGGCAAAGAAAATCTACGATGAACAAAAAAAAGTCATCCCCTCAAACTCCTCCTAAAA
>OY744539.1:57495909-57540909 GCA_963556195.1 Sepiola atlantica | reverse complement strand
TAAAAAAGTGAGAGGGCTTGAACCCCCCCCTGCCCCCACCCTGGTGCCGCCGTCCATGTATATATATATATGCAGCCATTTCTATATATTTCATATATGAATTAATTAATATATATATATATATATATATATATATCTCTGTTGCAGAAAATCTTGCCGAATAGAATTTTTTTTTTAAGTTCCTATTTCATCCATTCGAGACATCTCCAAGAATTTCCCCTCCTCTATTTTCTATCTAAATCAGTGAAATTGGTGGTTCTTTGTCAGCCATACTTTTGAAAGTAATCAACCGCTCAAATTTTAGACATTTTTATTTTTTTAAGTAATAATTTTTTTTTTTTGCTGAATATTTATTTTAACAAAGAAACTTGAAAATAAATTAGAAAGATTTTCATTTCACTGTCTCAAGTTATATTTAGATCAGTGACCAAGATTTTTTTTTTATCGTTTTAGTCTTGCAATATTTGGAGTCGTTTTGTTTTTAAATAGATCACAGAGATTCTATTTAAAATGCAAATTAGTAACATTTATTCTTTTCTTAAAGTATAAACAAATACAATAGTAAAATGGAATTGGTCTTTGGTAATTACTAGCAACAAACTGTCCACTCTTGAACAGCCAGTCTACAGATTCTGAAACACAGATTTTTTGAAGCGCAAAAAAAAATCAAATATAAATTTCATCGTCAAACTAGGAATTCAAATCAGATAATAATCAATTTCACAAAACAACTGAGTCAAATATGCAAATTAGTTTTAAAAAGTTCAGAAAATTAAAGTCAAGCGTATGCTAATAAAGACCTACACAAGATCCAACTAATACATTACGATTAGAGACTTTGCAACTTTTAGTCGTTTCGCTTTGATTCCTCTGTTTTGTGGCCTATCAATATTAGTTAGTTCAAGCCGGATTAATATTAATTACTGTACACGACTTTATGAACATTATTTATTGAACACAAGTTGCTGTTTAACTAAAGGAAGTCGGACATTCATACTTTGCTCATGTCATAAACACATTTACTTGACCTGTGGCAGACGATTACCAATGGCACCGGAGAATAAACCTTTCACATATAAATTTTTTTTTTGCAGTTTGTCATATTTGCATTTGTCTGATTAGCAGCATGTGCTTTAAAATATGGGTTTTCTGACAGTTCATCCGTCCCTTTTGTTTCAGTGACAGAAATATCGACATTTAATAACTATATTAAATGTTATAATAGCATCATTATTGTTTTTTTTTATTAACATAGTTCACCCCAAACAAGGCAGTACGCCACTGTAGACGTAAGGGGCTACTGAGAAAAAGGGTGAGAGTTTTTTGGGGTTTTTTCTTGGGGGGGGGGGGGGTCAACCTAAATTGGGAGCTGTGCAGCAAGATGTCTGTTTACATTAGTTTTAAATTTCTGCATGTCAGTACCGCCAGGAAAACAAGGAGCAGGAAGGGAGTTCCAGAGCCCAGAAGCACGAGGAAAGAATCTTTTGGAGTAGAAAGCTCTTCAGCATCTGGGGACCTCCACAATGAACAGATGGGATTTGGCAGATTGTCGGGTTGGTCTAGTGAATTTGCATCATGGGGGCACCAGAGCAGCAAGTTCATCAGAGCACAGTCCATTGAAGTACTTGTAAAACAGGTACAAGGAAACAACATTGTGGCGGTGGGACAGGGGCTGGAGCTTGGTGGATAGTGAGGCACCTATTAAGTTGGCAACTCTTTTTTGGACCTTGTCTAAGAGGGAGAGACTAGTGGATGATGCACCAGCTCATATGTGGCAACAATACTCCATGCATGGGCGGATGGTGGCTTTGTAGAGATATAGGATAATGTCAGGTGTGAGAAGTTTACTAGCACGGTAGAGGGAGCCCACCTTCTTTGCAGCAGTCCTGGCAATGTCTTCAATGTATTTGTTCCAATTCATGTTATCTGTGAAAGTTAGGCCGAGGAGTTTGAATGATGAACTCTCAGGTAGGGTGTTATTTGCCATGACAATCGATGGTTGAAGAGGTTTCTTGTAGTTATTTTATATAAATAACTAGTTCATAACTACTTCTTGAGTGGTGTTGGTACAGTAACTAGATATGCCAATTTACAACCTTTACATAGCTTTTACTGCAGTGTAAATTACGTTTTTAAGCAAAAATAATTTGTTTTAAACTAATTGCTGAATATTTTTATGTCTACCTTTTTGCGGATTATAAAAACAAACAAACAAGAACGGTCACTAAATTAAAAAAAACATTTATGTAATATTATTATGTTATCTCAATTTAAAAATTAAAAAAATGTATTTTAAAAAATCCTTAAAGACTTACCTGAGATTCGAACTAAGGTATGGCAAGTGTAAAAAACTTGCCTTTAATTTTCAGTGTTTTGCCAATTTAACATCATAAAACCGACTGCCTTAGATAATGTCTATCAAAAGAATCCCCAGACGATTCCTGAACTTTTAAAGACGGTCATCATGGCCAAAATTCGGGCAGGGCCAAGAAAGGAGTGTGTCAGAGTTAATAACAATGTTGCACGTTGTATCCTGATGTGTTTATCAATGAATGGAGATAACCAAAGACTGTTGGCCATTTATGACTGAAACTTGGTGGACAATTCAGGCATAGACTAAAGTTTATTTGTACCAAATATGATTGGATTTCAAAAATGATTGTGAATTTTATTAGCGATTAAAAAGAAAAAAATATATTTATGTAATATTTTTTATGTCATTAGGTAATGTAAATTTCTTTAAAATCTTAAAACGTATCCAGTTAAAAAAATCCTTTTAGACTTATGTGAGATTCGAACTCGGGTATTGGAGTCATAAAAACTACTGCCTTAGTAATGTGTACTCTGCATATTCCTTTTTGTCAAGCAATCACTTTCTATTTGCATATGAACAGACAAAATAACAAAACGCCTTTAATAATAGTATATAGATAGATTGTATCAGTAAGTGAAACAAGAGTCAAACTCGATATATAAGAGAAGTATTTGTGCTTCATAGCATACGATTGTGCAAATAATTATCTTCCTGTTCATATTTTGTAAAGGCAACCTTCGTTTTTAATCCGATTGTGTATAATTACCATATTATTACAAATGAACAATGTTTCTATGAAGGAAAACAGAAGGCAACAGGTTTTTTTCAAATATAATACAACTCGGCGAATGGGAAAGAAACAAAACACACACTAATATGATTCAGTAAAAATTTTTAAATTACTGCACGTGAGCAACTCTTGAGAACTAGTAAATTTTGTAGCCGGAACGAATCTTCGAAAGGAACATGTTCAAATGAAACACCGGCTCCTCACGACATCAATGAATTCAAGTGGGAGGAAAACCATGGTAAACTAGGTGAAGAGTCCTTATTTACTTGCCTCCCCACGAGGCCAGAGTTAAACACGAAGTCGGTTTTTAATGTGGAGAACATCCAGCTCCACAAAAAGGGGCACTCTGGATTAGGTAAAAAAAAAATTGACTTAGTCTAGAAGGAGTTCTCTTTCACGGACCGAGGACAGAAAAGATTAAGTGTAGTATCAGAACGTATACAAGACTTTACTCCTAGCAAAAAGGCTAATCAGTTTTAAGATAATTTCAACCACTAACAAGAAACGTCTGGATGCGGTAACTGTAAATAAAAACTCATGTTTGAAAGTATTTGTCATCAACTGAAGATAAAAAAAAATGGATGTGACTAATTGTCAAAAAAAATGTGTATGTGAAAGATTTATCATCCGGTGTCATTTTGCTTTAACAAGTCTTCCCGTTTTTTGACAAACAAATATATATACCTCAGTCTTTTATTGTGATCGTACCGCCGAGGATGTCATCACTGGAAGCAAACTTTAAAACGTAAGATAATTGGATCTATTGTCAATTAACTGTTGAGTTGAATCACATCAGCCTTTCTTTTTATTTAAACAAACTTTTAACAGTGATTTTTCTGTCCTTAAGGGCAGTAATAAATTGAAATAGCATCTTTTTATTGTCTTTCTTCTATGAATGCTATTTTGAACAGAGAGTAGATTTCACGAGGACACAAATGGACTGACTTAAAGAAAACAAGGGGTGAGACTCACACACCGCCATTGGGCTTTGCTTTAATTGTAAATTTCACTTTATCGATTTACATTTAGTTTATTTCTACAAAAGCTTAAAGCATCCTTAACTTAGATTAAACCATTTTGGGAACTCGAAGACAATTATTACGTAGATTACACTACTAGCATCATAGAAAAATCGAAGAAGTTTTTTTTTTGAGGGGGGGGGGAAATTATTTCTAAAAGATTTTTTGGTTTGATGCTATGATGATCACATGCGGTTCGACTGTCAATTGTTCTTCACTCATACTATGTTTAAAAAATCTGCAGCCTTTTGGTGTTAACACAACTTAGTCAGGGACTTGGGTAAGTCGTTGGTTCTGTCGGCAATCCAAAAATCAAAATAATCGCCATGAAAAATAAATATTAATTGGAACATAGGTGTTTAACAATTAAAACCGAAGCTGAGGTTTTTGTTAAAGAAATCGGTATGTAAACAGGAAAAAATATGAAATTATCTAATAAGGATTCATTTTTAAAGGAATTTCATGACACCATTCAAATTTTTCTCGGATTCAATCCGGAATTACTAATTCAATTTTCGATCCGTATTATTGCTTGTCAGCGATTCAATTGAAAACAAAAACTTATACCAATATCAAATACAACTTCTCTTCAGTAAAAGTTTACAAAGAATACACTGGTGGTTATAATTTTGTAGTAGGGTTTTTTTTAAGAATATTATGGAGTCAAGATTCACGCTAGATATCCATAAACAGTATAATGTTTTATTTTTATTTTTTAGATTGAGAGCAAAAGCACACTGCATTCTCATTACTTCCCGGCCAACGCTGGGGTGCAAGCTAGTATACAATAGAAGTTAATCCTGATTGATCAACAGTTCTTCACGACAACTGCCATGGGAATGTGCTGCAATCTTTAAAAACAAAAGGAGTTTAGCATGACACGATATCCAACGACACTAAAGTGACACTAGAATCCCTAACGTAAACAAAACATACGCACATATTTTCAAATTGACTTGGTCTCAGAATATGTTTTTCCTTTAACAAATCCAAAATAACTTTAAAATAAATAACTCTTAGTTTAATTTTGGGAAGATGAGTGCTTAACTTGCTATAAAATCTAAACTTAAATCGATCACCCACATTCGAACACTCAATAAAGAATACTGACAGAACTCTTATTTTCGGATTCTGTTTCTTTTAAAAAATACCTTTTAATTTGAATTGGGTGATAATTGTATATATATTGAACACAAATCTTATGTGGATGGATATGGAAGCGATGCGTATAGAGATGATCTAAAGTGTGTGTCAGGTAACTAAAAAGGAGATTAACATTAACAATAATCGTTATCGCAACAATCTGCCATGAGGATGAATTTACATTAAATTTAAATAGTAAACACTGACATCCTCCTCCAACTAAAAACAAGCCGTGCGTGCGTGGTCCCCCTCTGTATGTGACTCGATGTGGCGAGTGTAAAATGCAATAAATTTGGGCAGTTTGGGCATTTTTGACTCCCCTTTGACCCCCTGCTGATTTTATATCCAGAACAATTGCCTCTACATTTTGGCCAAGTTTCAGATAAATTAAATAGATGGATCAAACGTTATGGGAGAAAAGGGGGATTTTTTTTCCATTTTGGGTCCTTTTGACCCCCTGTCAGGGTTAACCAGTTTTTTTTTCAAAAATTGGAGAATATCACTTTCTAACCTGACCAAAGTTACAACTTCATGCAAAATTTCAGAGAAATTCAATGGATGGTTGCGGAGAAAAATCCGGACGGACGGACGGACGGACGGACGGACGGACATGCCTCAAAACATAAGCCCCCCGATTTTATAAATCGGGGGACCAATTAAACTAAGATTTTTTTTAAATGTAATTTACGACAGTTTTTAAAGTAAAATTAGTTGTAATCCCTAATAAAACACAAAAAAAATGAAAACTAAGAAATGTGTTAAAAAATAAACTAAATGAATGCTAGCCAGAAGATGTCCCCTATAACGGCAGTAGCCTCTTACGTCTCAGGTGCAATGTGCCTTATTTTGGGTGAATAAGTTTTATATATAAGTACATTTGAATAGAACTGAGATAAGTAGTCATTGTTTAAGAGATCAAGTGATCAAATTTTATGCCTGAAAAATAAACGTAAATGAAAAACAGGAAGTAATAGCTAGGGACCACATGAAAGAGTAGACTGAATTCATTTAGGGGCGAAAATGAATATGCGTGTCAGCATTTAGGTTTGAAAATAATAGCCAATGTTAGACACTGTCTATTTGTCCTCCCTGCTTGAAATAAAATAAATATTTAAAAACATATTTAGCCAGAAGGGAGCAGACAGCAGTTGGGGTTGCAAAAAGGGCCTAGTAAGAAAATGTCACAATCAGAAGAACGAATTTCATCCATGGAGGTTAACCAAACGGTGTTCTCTCTATTACATTGTTGCTCCTGTTGGCCATATTTACCTCGAAGGCTCAACCTACAATCCGTAACTGCCCCCCCCCCTTTTCCAGTGAGACAATGGCAGGACAACCTGAAGATATAGGTTCTGTAACAACCTGCTACCATCTGTCCACTCCTGACAATAGAGCTTCTTTGCAAAGGCTTCTGGCCTGTGGAACACATTCTCGCAAGAATGCTTCCCTATTGATTACAACTTGGTCACCTACAAATCCAATGCCAATAAATTCTTGTTCTATACCACCCATAAGTAATCAAATGAAGTTTATATCATTGATCAATGTTAGTACTCTCATAGTGTCCCTCATCTTTTGGCTGATAATCGTTTCATCATATTATCCCTTATCCTCGACTGGCTTTTGGCCTTGAAAAGTGGTGACTTAATAGTAAAAAAAACATAAAAACATAAATAAATGCCATTCGCTCATCTTGCTCCTGTTGGGCATATTTCCCACAAAGGCTGAACTTACAATCCTTAACTGTGTTCTTTTTTTTGTTTTGTTTACAGGTGTAAAAACTACAGGTGTAAAAACGACAGGTGTAAAAGTAAAAAAATTACTGAACCCGAGCGAACTATTTCATAAACCTGTAAAGTGCAAATTAGAAAAAAAACCCTCTCTTGTTGCACCACCTCCACGTGGTGAGAGTCGGGCAACGTTCGGTGGATGTGGTCAGGAGGAGTGTGGAGGGCCTGATCCCTGAAGCGGGGCGGCCGAGAGTGTCAACGCACCCCTCAGGTAGGTTAAAAATGGGTTACTACTGCAAATACAGGAAATAATCCAGGCCCCTCTGGGCCTTGCAACCCATTAACTTTAACATTTAAAAAAAGAAAGAAAAATAATTCTCCCATCCTTAATAACATTTAATGAACCGTTTCCATTACGTTAAGAATTTCGTGTTGCTTGGCACTGGCTCTTTCATTTACAATGTGAATTCTTAAATGTTAACAATCCATTCATGAAACTCTTTTACGTCTCCTTGTACTGGAAGTATGCCCAGCACCTGAGTCAAGTGTCCCTCACTCAAATTGTCGGAAATGAGAAATAAATTTCTCAAGAATACAAACATAATTGCAAAGTATCTAAAGTACACAAAAGGAAAAAAAGAATATCATATATCACAGAAGATGGTGAATCACTGGTTAGTTTAGTATTAATAAAGGGTTAATGTTTGAGTAGAGGTAGAATGTACGATTGTGAAAGATGTTTATGAAAACAACAAAAAACAGATAAGCCGACCCTTCCGAATTGGCAGGACGCATTCCTCCTAGACATCTACTCTTTCAGATGTTGCTTGGCTTTTAATAGAATCATAGAGAGTTATAAGTATATTAGGCGAATTATTTTTATACATTTATATATACATACAAACACATCTATATCTGCATATATATATATATATATATATATAGAGAGAGATTTTTCACTTAGAAGATTGTTTATTCAGTGAAGACCGGGATTAGGCCAATAAAAATAAGCTCGATGATACTCGATTACAGGGTACAGAGCATTTATATGTGATTCTTTTGAAGGCTTACTAAACCATTCCGTTCAGGAGATTATTCATCACCACAAAAGACTTTCTTTCAAAGTTTATTTATTTATCATATATATCCAAATAAAAGAGTTTATATATATATATATATATATATATATATATATATATATATGTATATATATATAGTAAAAAAGAAGTGTGGTAAATTAAATACCATCAAAGCTTGTAATAGATGCAATATTTATTTTATAAAAAAGAAAAGACAAAATCGAAAACGATTTTTTTTTCCTTTTTTTATAAACTAACATTATGTATGTAGTTTATAGTTATACAGATATTTCGCTAATAAAATTAGCCTCATCAGTGTGGTTGAAATTCCGATGTAATTGGAAAGCCAGCTTCTGTTGGTGTGAGCCGGCGAATGAGATGTTTTTTTCTCTCTCGTATGAAATCACGCAAGCACGTGGACGGTTATAGTTTTAAAGGTTCATACTTTTTTTTATTTTTATTTTTTATTTTTTATATCTATTACAAGCTTTGATGGTATTTAATTTACCACACTTCTTTTTTACTAAATTTCAAACGGATGCTTATAAAAAAAAAAAGTATGAACCTTTAAAACTATATATATATATATATATATATATATATGCAGATATAGATGTGTTTGTATGTATATATAAATGTATAAAAATAATTTTAGCCTGAAGATTCCTTCCCCCCCCCCTCCGGGGATGAAACGCGGGAGCCTCTGTGTAGCTTAATTGCTAGAAATATATTTTCATAGCTTACTATATATATATATATAGAGATATATATATATATATATATATATATATATGTGAATATACAGATCCATATACATTCTATGTGAATCTATATAGACACATCCATTAATATACAGATAAATAGAGTTTGAATTACCTACTAGACACTATCCTTGAGTGTTTTCGGTCTCTCTGTACAAGGGTTTGTCAGGACAACCTGACATGAGGATACTTCACCCTACAAGTAACCCTGACCAAATATTCAAAATAACGTAGTATTCGAAGCCCAAATAAGATCCTTTTGACATGGCTATACACTGGCTCATATGAGGAATGGTGCACCTTCTCCAATTAATGTTACCTCAAGTAACAGCACTTAGCTGGATACTCCCTCAAACTAGATGAATTCTTGTCCTGGAATCTGGTAAGACCAAGAGACCAAAAGAAAGATATACTATAATATAGTTAGCTGGTCAATTGGTAAGAGGACAATTAATGGTCTTAACTTCTTTACTAACTCAACGTTTGAAAAATAAAGAAGAATAGAACATTCGAATATCTATGTATCTCATATAGAGATCAAGTGTTAGCCCCAGGAAGGAGCCCCTTGATTTTTGAGAACTTCGACTGAAGTAAAATGAAGCAAAAGAGAGAAGTGACAAACGTTCGTATAAGTATGTAAATCTTTTATAATAAAAGTTGTTTTTTTTACTAACAAGTCACCACTTATCAAGGGTAAAAGTCACTCGAGGTTAAAGGCTAATGAGATGGAATGAGTGTCAGTTGAAGGATGAAGAACTTTATGAGAGGATTGAGACAGATTGCTGGGATAGACCAAGTTCAAATACACGTGAGGAAGGTTCATAACAGGAATCCACTGACATTAGATTTCATGACGACGATGTTGTAATCTGTAGGGAAGCAGCCTAGTGGTAATGTGTTCCACAGACGAGAAACCTTTGCGAAAAAGCTCTATTTGTAGAGATTCCACCTGATGTTAGGTACACGGAAGAAGAAAGTAAATTTTCTTTCATTGTGGTAGAAAAACGAGTTCTTTTCGTTAGAGGATGCCCGCAGTCAAAAGCTCAGGCACAAGTTTAAATACTGCAATTTTCTTCTCTATGGATTTTCTGTTTTCTATTTTTCTAGAAGATTAATATTTGTTTATTTAATACCAGAATTTTTCTAAACGAGTGTCCTTTAATAACGAAAGAAGACAACGTTTAGTTTGAAATATTTAAAATCCATTATTTATCTAATTTATATATACATCCACACACACACACATATATATATATAGTCTCGGAAGTTTTGTAACCTTCAAAACTGAAAAAAAAATTTTTTCGTTGAAAAATTTTTGTCTAGTAAGTCAATCAATCTACTGCAATCACTATATTAGTTAACTTCCAAGAATTTATCTAATATAAATATATTTTTATGTTTTTTATATAAGGGATCGTCAGTTGTTTACCATGAAAATTGTTTCGGGATTTTAAAAACAAAACAGTATTTCTTTATCATGGCATCCCAGCAGTGTTGATCAGACACCACCTCCCTATTTAATAATTATTTTTTAATTAAAAAGTTTACGAATATTTTATTTAGTTTTGCCTCCAGATTTGTTTTTCTAAAGTTATTAAATATAGTTTCTCCTTACCTGTGTTGTTCCTTTCAAAGTGAGTTTACTATTTTACAGAACATCTATTTTATAGAGTTAGATGATTCCATTATAATAACTCCCCTTTTTTCCCCTTGGTTATTTTCTTTATCTACAAATGTTTTAAAATTAAAAATATATATTTATAAAAATATTTCATATATACATTTATTTATTTATTTATTTCATCATAGACTATTTACATATGTTATACATTTTTATATATATATGTGCAGATAAACTAATATATGTGATACGTATACACATACATATATATATAATATGAATATATAAATGAAGGAAGAGAGCTTAAACCATTTCACTAGAGGTTCAATTCTCTAAAAGTATACTTTTAGTCTCATGTTTTATTACATATATATATATACATACATATAAATACATACGCATATATATATATATTTATATTTCTGTACACATATATACACACATCTTTATAAATACACACATATATGTATGTACTTATAAATATATGTGTATATATATATACACATATTTACATACATGTCTGAACACTTATACACCTATATAATTAATTCTGCATACACCTATATACATACATGCATGCATCTATATCCATATATAGAGAACTATATTTATTCAATTAAAAAAGATGGATTTAAAAAGATTACGTTTTCACTTGAAACGAAAGTTTCACTTTTAATGGATTATTAGATACGTGAAAATACACCCCCAGATTATCTATAGAAGTTGAACGTTTAGTAGTGACACATTCATTTTAATACAACTATATATATATATATATATATATATATATATATATATATATATATATATATATATATATATATATATATATACACAAGTTTCAAAATATTGAAATCAGGCTTCCAAATTAAACAGTTCCAATAAATATGAAGTTTACATTTTGAGAGAAACCTTTATTAAATAGATCGACAGAAGGCATCGAAAAACATGCTCTTAAATACTGCCAACATGATAGAAAATATGTATTCCTCTCATTAGAAAAAAACACATTTAAAAACACGTTTAGAGAAAGAGAGAGAGAAAGAGAAAGAGAAAGAAAAAGAGAGAAAGAGAGAGAAAGAGAGAGAAAGAGAGAGAAAGAGAGAGAGAGAGAAAGAGAGAGAAAGAGATAGAAAGAGAAAGAGAGAGAAAGAGAAAGAGAGAGAAAGAGAGAGAAAGAGAAAGAGAGAGAAAGAGAAAGAGAGAGAAAGAGAGAGAAAGAGAAAGAGAGAGAAAGAGATAGAAAGAGAAAGAGAGAGAAAGAGAGAGAGAGAGAAAGAGAAAGAGAGAGAAAGAGAAAGAGAAAGAGAGAGAGAGAGAAAGAGAGAGAAAGAGATAGAAAGAGAAAGAGAGAGAAAGAGAGAGAAAGAAAGAGAGAAAGAGACATCGAGTTATGGCGTAACTAGTAGGCTATACTAGACTTTTAAGCATTGCTAGGATAAATAAAACTTATTTACGTAATGGATATTGATTTACTCCTCTCCAGGAGTTAGGCGCAAGGCCAGTTTTTATCTTACTCCCACAAGTAAGATGTGACCCAAGGTCGGGTCGGGAAAGTGGGGTTTAAAAATTGCCTGGGCAGCCCCGTCGGCATTCCCCGGTAGGGGCGCCTCAGGCAGTAAGCAATAAACTTACTCCTCCCCAAAGAGGGGAGGCAAAGCCTGGGAAGGTGGACCTCCCAGAACTGCACAGGACAGACCCCTAGACCGGCGTAAATCAAGCCCCGAAAGTCAAGACAATACCAGTCTATAGGGTGCAGTATCCATTGGAACAGATACTACACTTTGATCTTAGCCAAAAGGCCAAGAAGTTTTTTACTTAATGGATAGACTAAGTGTTGTTGTCTACAATATAAAAAAATCATGGAGGTCAGGTTGTGCTTAATGTTTAAGTATAAGTTGTTATAAAATGAGTATATATTAATGAAAGGGTTAATGTTTAAGTATAAAGTTGTTCTTCAGCATCAGAGTTGACTCTCTACATTGCTATCTACTACTGGAATGAAAGGTGAAGTGTTTAAGTATAAGTCAAGCGATAAGCTTCTGATAGGAGTTTATAAATAAAAACACAACTGCTGCAACAAATTCTTCTCAGATTTTGGAGAAGTTGTAAACCAGTAAAAAATCACTGAATTGAAATGTACTAAATGAATAACTTATTTCATCTTGGTTCCAAAACAAAACTTATGTTAAAATTTTGAATGAAATTCATATTAGATACACAGCTTCAAATTTCTTATAAATAGACTTGTAATATTCGAATGACAATTTAATTAAAATTGAATAGCTAACACATTGGTTTTGTTCGTTCAGAATATTTAGAAGTTATCTCACTTTAACCATATTCAAATGGTCTTCACTAAGTCATATTGAACTCCACAAAATGCGCTCTTCTATCATGAAGTACAAAAACAATACTAGCTCCACACATGTGTGCGATCCAAAACGAGGCTTTTCTAATTCCTGGTTGTGGCTTTCGAGCTAGGTGGATGTGTTCCACGTGGCCCTATAGTTTTACATGTTTTTCACACCTCTGATGCGGTTCCGTCAGATCTTATTTCTGGTCGCAGTTAGACAAGACTCCCAGACAGCTACCCTATCTTCTACTGATCACAGATATAGTTCCCAGATGATATCAAATCAAGTGATAATTACTTTATATCGATCATGTATGGCTTTGAATGGCTTTGTGTCAGACTAAGCTCAATACCGGATATCCCAGAGAAAGTAGACATAACAGAGTAATGATGAACAGGAATTACTTCAGCAATTCTGATCATGTTAGATCAAAGGAATTAGGGTTAGAACAGAATTAAAAGTAGTAAAAGGGAAGTTAAAGTCGGCTGCTAAAGGTCAGTTCTGTCTCCAGAAGACTAGTACCACAGAGGCAATTTTCCAGTTATCAATAAAGCAAGATTCGACAAGGCATTTGTTGTAGAGTTTGGAGAGGACATGGGTCAGTTCAAAAGAGCATTTCTTTATTACTAGTACTGGTATAAGATCAAGCCCACATGTTTTGGAGGTGTCAACGTTTTTATGATGTCCCTGACATGAGATGGGGTGATGACCAGGTCATCAATTTTGGCTTCAGTCTGCAATGGGAATTTAGAGAGGGGGTGGTTTGTTGAGTTTAAAGTAGAGTTTAAGGCGAAACACTGGGCCTTATCAGTTTCTGTGCAAATGACATCATTGTGGTTTGAAATCAGGGGAATTGTTGATTGACCATTGTTCACCACACTGTTGAAGATTTTCTAGAAATAGCGAGTACCTAGTTCCTGCAACTGAATGCGTTTTCTGGTCATCTCTGTATACCTTCTCTTTGCTTAATCTATCACTGCCTTACAATAATTTCTTGATGCTATAAATTTCTGTCTATTCGTAGTTAACTTATGGCGGCCGAATTTGGGGAATTCTTGCTGCCTCTGTGCATATTCTGAGGTGAACTACTGTGGAGAGTGGGGCTTGCTGTAGAATTTTCGTATTGGGACATGTGTTCAATGCCTGCTTTGACCCATTCGATTACCTCATTTGCGCACTGATTAGCAGGAAGAGAAATAGTGTCACTCCATGGGGCGTCACTGATGTGATCTCTGATGGATTCCCAATCAGCCTGCTTGTAGTATCTCGCCGTTTTCAGCTATGGCTCATCAGCTTTTGAACGAAATTTTAGGGTGATATAAATCATTACCACAAGGTGATCAGATTTCCTGAGTGGGCTATAGGCATTCGTCACACAAGCCTCGGGCAGTGAGGTGAAGAACAGGTCGAAAAGTGAGGCTTGTTGGTCGACACGATCAGGTTCAGCAAAGGATCGGGTCAGCAAAGTGACAGTCTGTGAGAGGGGGTGCGCTATGAGAAACTATATGTGGAATTACCAGCTACATCTGTATAGCTGGAGAATCTAAGTCAGTCACGGTGATGGGCATTAAAGTCCCCAAATACATGTATTTGGGCACTCGAGTCAAGTGAGAGTGCTGTATCTATGCTTTCAGAGACAGAGTTAAGCAGGGTACAGTCTTGGGTCGAAGGAGAACAGTATATTAAATATGAGTAACTAATGCTGTGCTGTAAGGTTAATCTAAAGCACTTGTAGATGTGATCATCTGATTCTAACCTATGTTCTCTCATCAAGGGAGGGTGTTCCGAACATAAACTCCTAGCCCATACATATGTTTGTCAGAGTCTTTATGGTAGAGTAGGAGGTATTCAATCATGTCAAAATGGCGTGAGGAGATTGAGGATTTTAAAACTAAAAAAATTCTTCTTGTTTTAATCAACGAATCAGTAAGAATGACAAAAGGAAAGAAAGATCTAAAGAGAAATATAGTTCCAGAAAGAAAGAAAGTTCGACGAAATAAATCAACTGACAGTGTTTGAAGCAATCTCCCCTTGTCCTTTCTAGCGCCATATTTACACTGGGTAGGTTGACCCGACTTACTCTTTTAAGGAAAAAGTTTTCAGGGAATATTAAATTTACAAGCCGTACCCGATCACATGTACGTCTCAGCCGCATGTATGAATCAGACGCTTGTATGTCTCAGCCGCATGTATGTCTCAGTCGCATGTATGTCTCAGCCGCATGTATGTCTCAGACGCATGTATGTCTCAGACGCATGTATGTCTCAGACGCATGTATGTCTCAGTAGCATGTATGTCTCAGCCGCATGTATGTCTCAGCCGCATGTATGTCTCAGCCGCATGTATGTCTCAGTCGCATGTATGTCTCAGTCGCATGTATGTCTCAGACGCATGTATGTCTCAGACGCATGTATGTCTCAGCCGCATGTATGTCTCAGCCGAATGTATGTCACAGTCGCATGTATGTCTCAGTCGCATGTATGTCTCAGACGCATGTATGTCTCAGTCGCATGTATGTCTCAGTCGCATGTATGTCTCAGTCGCATGTATGTCTCAGTCGCATGTATGTCCCAGTCGCATGTATGTCCCAGTCGCATGTATGTCTCAGCAGCATGTATGTCTCAGTCGCATGTATGTCTCAGCCGCATGTATGTCTCAGTCGCATGTATGTCTCAGCCGCATGTATGTCTCAGCCGCATGTATGTCTCAGTCGCATGTATGTCTCAGTCGCATGTATGTCTCAGTCGCATGTATGTCTCAGTCGCATGTATGTCTCAGCAGCATGTATGTCTCAGTCGCATGTATGTCTCAGCCGCATGTATGTCTCAGCCGCATGTATGTCTCAGCCGCATGTATGTCTCAGTCGCATGTATGTCTCAGCCGCATGTATGTCTCAGCCGCATGTATGTCTCAGCCGCATGTATGTCTCAGACGCATGTATGTCTCAGACGCATGTATGTCTCAGACGCATGTATGTCTCAGACGCATGTATGTCTCAGACGCATGTATGTCACAGTCGCATGTATGTCTCAGTCGCATGTATGTCTCAGACGCATGTATGTCTCAGTCGCATGTATGTCTCAGACGCATGTATGTCTCAGTCGCATGTATGTCCCAGTCGCATGTATGTCTCAGCAGCATGTATGTCTCAGTCGCATGTATGTCTCAGCCGCATGTATGTCTCAGCCGCATGTATGTCTCAGCCGCATGTATGTCTCAGACGCATGTATGTCTCAGACGCATGTATGTCCGAGTCGCATGTATGTCACAGTCACAGGAGATGATTTTAACAATATTTTTTTTTGTGCAATTATTGCAGGAAAATGTCACGATCGATCCACATAAAGTGCCTGCTATTCCCAAATGGTCACCCATCTGACACTGACGAGGCTCATCGTCGCTCAGCTTCAATAATCTAATGATAACCAGTATGTCAACATGATTATGTCGTATATCCCCTGTCTCTGTATATAACAGTGTTTACTGTTTTGAACAGGAAGATAAGAAAAAATTATATTTCCCAATTTTATAGATGAGAGTAAAAAGATGAAGAAACAACATCGGAGATGGAAACAAAAAAAACAAGAATTAAAAAGTTACCATGATGACAGTAATAAAATTAGTCGAAGCCCTTTAAGTTTTCTGAGGTCGTTAGATGAAGTATTTTCAATATACCTTACTTTTTATGACAACAGTTTTCCTAATTTAATTATAAGTTTGAGAAATATATTGACCAGAAATGTGATACAAAAAGCCATAAGAAATGAAGACACTAACACACACAAGTATTAAATAGAGAATAGCTTAAGAACATGTCATAGCAATACTATCCTTTTTGTAAGTACAAGTTTTTTAGTTAATACTTTTACAATAGTTTTGAAATGTTATTATTCAACAACATGATCTTAGAAGATGAATGATTTATTCGGCCATGATCGTTCAGTAGGCTGAAATGTCGACAGGGAGATAGAGCAATAAAGAGAGTGAGAGACAGTCAATTATGTTTTAAGGCTATCTCACCTTGTGATAAAATAATTAAAAATGACTATTTTAAATAAAAAAGAATTTTTCATTTCAGTTAGTAAAGATATTAATTCACTTATAGCCGGTTTAACCTAAATTAATGTTTATCAGTTTATATAGAGTTACTTTCTTAAAAAATATCACCCATGGAATTTTTGATAAAACTCACAATCCTTTCTTCAATACAACCATATTTCGTACTTACAACTAGAATTTTATTTCTTTTTCTGTATAAGTTGAAAAATGCGCAAACAAATAAAAATTAAAAGCTAAAAGGACTTCACTGCATCCCGGGCAACCCCGGGTAGGGAGAGCTAGTACATATATATATATATATATATATATATATATATATATTAGTATGAGAGAGAATGCTTCATAGTTCTGTAAAAAGAAATTCACATCGTTTGAAATTAGCATCATATTTAATGTGATTTTTATCGCTTTTTGCATTCAGTGTATCCTACAAAAACAACTCGCCAAAATGATTAACATATTTTCTCTCCCCTTTTTACGTTTCTCTTCTGCCTAAAGAGGGAGCAGCGAAATCAAATTAGCGTCCGGAAATGAATACTGATGATAACAACCCATTTGTTTTCTTATTCTTTCCCTATGTTAGCGACTATCTGATGTAAAGTAAGCCTGACAGCACATTCTTATGCACCGTACTTGTTCTTATGTGACTGAATTTAAAATCTTAGATAAAAAATAGCAGCTATAGTTTGAAGACCGAGTAAAATAGAAAATCTAAATAATAATATTCGGCGCCAAATTTTTCCAAACTTGTTGAAGAGGCTGGTAGTGAATATTTTTAACGCAATCTACTTTGAAGTCGACTGACTGAATTCAAAGATGCTGCTAGCCAAAATAATACATGAAAAAAGAGTTTCTTTTTGAAAGACTTAAAAGGACTTATCCAGAAAGGAAATTGTGATCACCATTTTGTGTGCAAAATCTTTGTTTTTGAAATAAAATTATCATAGTTATATTAGTTATATACAGGGTGGTTAACATTTTTTTAAATGCCACCCATGGAATCGTTAATAAAATTCCTTTCTGCAATCCAACCATATGTAGTACAAATAAACGTCAGTCTATGCCTGACTTGTCAACCAAGTTTCAGTCATGAATCTCCAACAGTCTCTGTTTTGGTGATCGTCTCAGCAGTATGATCATAATCTTCCAGGTTTTTATGTCTGGGGTTACAATTTTGTATATTGTAACCAGGTGTGCTTATCCATAGGCATTAGATACCAATTATGCAAGATTCCCTGAACTTTATTTTCTTCTTAAGACCCCTTAAGTCTTAAATTTTAGACATTTTTTCGAATAAAAATCATTTAATGGAATTTGATCGCAATTGTAATAAGGATTCTAAACAACGTTTAGCATTATATCTTGATTTTAATTTTTTTAAGGGGACATAAAAGTGGTGCAAAACTGTTTTGTTTTAAGGAATTAATTTTACCCGTCCTGGGGTAATTCTTCTAGCTTACAGATATAATTATCATATGTAGTTTTCAATTAGAAGGGAAAATAAGTACTTCCACGAAATGTGCTTTGATAAATTTACTGCACGTACACCCTAAACGAAAAATCCCTTGATCTCTCCGAATAGTTGCTAAACTGCACTCCTTCACTGTAGAGGTCCCTACATGTCGGAAGATTTTCTACTCCTTCACTGTAGAGGTCTCTACATGTCGGAATATTTTCTACTCCTTAACTGTAGACGTCCCTCAGCATCCCACTCCCCTCTCTCCCACCCTAAGACAAATTCACTAACAGTCCCACCCCTCCCCTTTTTTACTCACAGCCATCCACATTCATTTCACTCTCTGCCACCGACTTCTCTCAGCTCGGACCTTGGTCCTGCGATCCCAGTAGTGGCTACTACTTCTCATCAACCCATCATGTCAACCCAGCATTTCTATGTACTTGCATGACATTTTTCTTAAAATTATCATCCTGAGGAAGTCTTACAAATAAAGATGAAACGTTGATGAATACATAAAAAAAAAACAAAAAAAACATCTTTTGGCTTTTCCTTTTTCATTTCTCATTACGTCGGATTACTCTCATCCTTCCTTTCTCATATATATATATGTGTGTGTGTATATATAAGCAGATATGTAAACAGTTGATGAAATCTGCCCAGAACAATGATAAATTATTGACAGAATAAAGGAAAAGATGTAGATGCGACTAAGATGCTTATCAGCTATAAACCTGGATTAGTTAAGAGAAGGTAATCAGTGATAAAATGATTGGAAAATGTCATTTATGATTTCGTTATTTCGAACGCAATCAATTTCAAATGACAGCCAGAGAATGAACACTTATAAGCAGCATGAAAAAGTGGACGGTGGTCAATCGATGGGCTAACTAGAAAGCCTCATATTTCAGCAGTTGGATGACAGTACCCTTTTTAGGGGGCTGGATTTTCACCACATCAAAAAATTTTGCACTCGTGGTGAGGCAACTAAATGAGGACATGTGTGCCTTTAAGATTTTCGAAATCTATTAGGCATCATTTGGATCATTCCGACTACAATTCTCATCCCGTTAATTATTTTCACAACGTTTCGACCGATGTAACTTCTGAACTTCGTCAGGTGCATCTTTACACACAAGCATAACTACAAATACATATTTACATACAACCATGTGGTTTTGATATTTGAAATTTATTTCTAACATTATACTATATGTTATGTACTGAGCTGTTTCTTGTGTTGATATTACTGTTTGCACAGGTAATATTACAAAATAAACGTTTATTATTTAGTCCACGGGGTTAGTTATAAACAAAGAATACCACAAAGTAAAAAAAATACTAATCATATAGGATTATTACTTTGTGGTATTCTTTGTTTATAAACAGCCCTGTGGACTAAATCAATTATTTATTCAGTAATATTACCCATGCAAACATTAGCATCAACAAAAACACAGCTTAATACATAACATATTGTACACAACAATGTATACAAAAAAAGTACATATATGCCACTTGTATATACCACCTCTAAGCTTTTAGAGATATGTTGATACCATCTAAGCCGTATACAAATGTAGCTAACATCTCTAGGCCGTACACACATGCCGAAACCATCTCTAAGCCATACACACATATAGATAAAATCTCTAAGCTGTACACATATGTAAATACTATCATTAAGCTCTACACGTATGCTGATACCCTCTGGTCTTCAATATTCTAGCACTTTTGATAATTCTAATTCTCGAACTAAAACAAATTTACTCGAATAGTTTTAAAATTTCTCTTGCCAGCCAACTAACAAATCAGCTATATGGATCTCTGTTGTGGCATATATACATATATGATATATGTGTGTATTGGGTTCAGAATGGCTTATTTGACGTCTCTGGTCTGGACAAACAAAGAAACTATTATTGATTTGAAAAGAATTGGCACCAATGCTATAGCCAAATGAGTCAGTCTAATAAATTCTCTCTAGTGTTTCTGTGTACTCTGCTAAAATGGTCTTAACGCTAACCCTTACCCCAAACCCCTGCTTGTATACACTGTCTACTTTCTCATTCTAGCAGACACTGAGAAGAATATTTAATAATGATAAAGAGAATCTATATTGTAATTGAACATTTATTTGTCAGTTTGTTGGTCACGTATATGCTCCAAAAATACTTGCCAGAATTGTGCAAAATTTGGCATGAAATATCCTTACATTGCTGGGTTTGTCATAGTGATAAAACATTCCAATACTACTCTCGAAATAATAGTAAAACTGGCCTTGAAATTAGAAATTGCAAGAATTTACAAAATGTGATACACTAAAATAAATTATTCTATTAGTTAAAGCCAAAAGAATTTTAATTGGTTTTGCAGATCATTCTCTTCAGAATTGAGATGTAATTAGATTCAATGTCTGGAATCCTAACTCTAATGCCAGCATAGCAACACTGCAGTAATGATCAGAAGTGACCTTGGAAAAAGAGGAGGGGGGTACCAATAAAGACATACTGACCTTTTTAATACTGTGTTTGAGGGCTAACTTTTGTTTCTCTGGTTCAGCATTAAATAAACCAAAAAACCTTGATATGACATTACAGAAGATCTAAGTAATTACATGTTAGTCATATCTTCAGTCATGAATAAGCCTCCTTAAGCTTAAACCAAATTCGTATAATGGATTTTTATCAAAATTTGACTAAAGATTTTTAGACATAAGGTTAAGTAGCATTATATGTTGATTTTAATAGTTCATAAAGGGAGATAATTGGGATTCAAAAATGCCCTGTTCAGGGAATTAATTCTATTCTTTTATACACTTATACATACACTAAAAGATGCACATAAATATTTATAAATAGTATTGATTTAAAGATGATATCTTGATGGCATCAAAATGTGTTGGGGGAATGAGCGAAAAAAGAGAAGACTTTAATTCGTAGAGGAGTTAATATCTAAATGACTGATGAAGCTTGAGCGGAAAACAAAGTGTAGTTTGCCAAATTATTCAAGAAGGGAAAGAGTCAGAGGTCATTAAATTTGACATTTTGATAGATTGTTAAGAAAAAACACTATAAACACACCAAAAACGTCAAAATACAAAAGTATTCAAAATAACATCATTATCTTATTTTGAGGCTGAAAATTTAATCAAACATTTTTATTCACATCAAACTTCACACACTTTATGAATTTTATTGACCCAGTATATCTTCAATGGGCAGGTGGGGAGTTCTACAGATATTTTGCATAAAAACACTCAGAAAACACATATATCTTATAGATCAAATTATATCGGTCGGATTTTAAAAGTTTGATCTAAATAGCATTTAAGCTGACAAATCAAATTCTGGTTCTGATTAGCCAATTTTCATTTGTTATTTTTGTACCATGTTATTAGCAATAAATTAACATATTTTGCTACAATTTAGTTTTCCAAAATACTTAATCTAGTTCGCAGTTTGCTAGTATGGAGAATTTATTAAATAAACACCTAAACAGAAAAATCAGTTAATTTATTCTTTTAGTAAGAGTTAGCATTACTTATTTGATTTTGTTAGCTTAGATACTAAACTTAACAAAAAAAGCGTGGTTATAAATCATAGAAATATTTACAAAACAAATTTGGACGTAATGGATTTTAACTTGAAATTTAAAAATAGCACACCTTCAAATTAAAAAAAACCCAACTAATTGACAGATGAATTTCAGTTTTGTTGTAATTGGGTAAGGGTTACGACACTCTTCGATCCTTTGCCTCTTTTCACTTTTTTATGACACTCTTCGATCCTGCCTTTAACCATAATCGACTCATTATAACTGCTTGTATTCAAGCAATTGCAATTTTCAAACGCACAATTCAAATTCTAAGATTTAAGAACAAAATATGAGGACACATTTAAACACAAATATTCTTTAAACCAACAGATTAAGTGGACACAAAAAACGACAAATATTCTTTTAGGGAGACCAAATTTTAATCTTCAGTTGGTTACTTCCACATGTGTATAACTTTTCTAATTTTAAATTCATTTTGTTTTTAATTTGAAGGTCAGCTTTTTTAGTTTGGTTTGGTAGTTTTGTTTTACGGCATATCAACCCTTTTTGGGTTATTTAATGCCGAATCTGGTCATTATAGTAAAAGTTTTTATGCTTCAAGTTCTTTATATCTTCAAATGTTTAATCATCGTTTTTGGTTTGGTAGTTTTGTTTTACGGCATATCAACCCTTTTCGGGCCATCTAATGCCGAATCCGGTCATTATAGTAAAAGATTTATGCTTCAAGTTCTAAAAATAAAATAAAAAAGGGGAGGGAGAAAGGGAGAGGGGCTGTTGTTTTTGTTTTTGGTTTTGTAGAACATAATTAAGTTTTACAAAAAAAAAAAAAAAAAAAAAAACGTCAATGTAGGTGAATTTCGTCTCAGGGAGCTACAGGGCAGCCTGATCTGGTATCACCAGTCAGCTTTTTTAATTTGAGGATAAAACTGCATAATTTGCATACATAATTTATAAATTAAAATATCTAAAATGTTTTCTCTGATGATTGTGACTATGGAAGCAGAATTAGCTAGGGTGGGTTTGCAAAGCTGTCAATTCAACCAACAGAGACAGTAGTCGAATGGGATATAATCTGGAAATTATACCGGCAGATCTGAATACATTTGAGAATGTCACAGTGTCAAACACTTTTTAGAGACTAATCAGAAAGATGACATCAGTGATAATCGCAAGTGCAAATATATACATGTTCCATAAAATTACCTGTCAAGTGTCACTCATGTGTCTCTTTCAGGACATGTGGTTCTGATTAATGATACATGCTTTCAACTCAGGTTAATGCATTTAAACATATAACACATGCGTGCACATTATATACATCTTTATTTATATAGTAAAGTATGTGTTTATGTATTTATAAGTACAAACTTCACTCCTAGACAAATTAACAGATCATTGTGAATTTTAAAACACTGCTGCTAGGCTTAAGGTTGCGTAAAGTGGGCTATATTTAATTTTATTTAGTTTTATGAAAAGGGGACAAAGAGGAGGGGGGGGCGAAACCTCTTTGTGAACACTTAAATACCCCAGATATTTGTGAAATTTAGACATCAATTAATAAATATTCCCCAAATTTCAGTTTCTTTGGTGTACTTTAATGGGTTTATAGGGGGCATAATATGGGTACAACCTCTTATTTAAAAATTAAGAAATTTCAGATTTGCATTAAATTGATCCATGGTCATAAGCTAGATTCCATGAATTTCAATTTCTTTTTAAGACGCCTTAAGCTTAAGCGTTTAATTTTCGACATTTTCTAGAATAAAAATACATGCAATACATTTTGATCAAATTTGGAATAAGGATTCTAGACATGATGCTTAGTAGCATTATCTGTTGATTTTAATCTTCGTAAGAAGATATAAAAGTGGTGCAAAACCATTCTATTCGAGGAATTTATTTTACCCATTCTGGGACGGCTTTTATATAAGTATCTACATAAACCTGTACTTCCTGGTGTCTGCTTGTTTGCTCACGAATTTCTCCAAGATTTCTTTCAAGAGTTATTAACAATTGTTCACTTCGTATCCAGGTTTGCTTATCATTGAACGGTGATAAATCAAAGACTGTTGGGCATGAATTACTTGGACTTGAACTTCTTGGGGATGGCACAGTGGCTTAGTTGGTAACGACGCGGACTGAGGACCTGGGTGTGCCAGGTTCGAATCCAAGTCATTTCCACTGAAAAAAAAAACGCTTCCATCAAACCCACATGACACTTGTGTCAAATCTCCTGGAGGGGGATAAATGGTAATCACATTAACACTTGTCCACGGGTGGCCTCGGCCTTGATAAAGTGGTGGTTTCTGTTTTTTTTAGAAAAAAAGAAGAAAAAAAATCTTATTGGTCTTTTGGCCAAGATCAAAGTGTGGTATCTGTTCCAATGGATACTACATCCTATAGACCGGTATCGTCTTGGCCTTCGGGGCTTGATTTACGCCGGTCTATGAGTTTGTCCTGTGCAGTTCTAGGAGGTCCACCCTCCCAGGTTTGACTTCTCACCCTTTGAGAAGGGGTTAGTTTATTGCTAATCGCCTGAATCGCCCCTACCGGGGAATGCAGACGGGGCTGCCCAGGCAATTTTTAAAGGTCATAGGTGCTCTTCCTCTAGGGTGCTTACTTATCAAATCCCACTTTCCGGCCTTGTGTCACATTTTACTTTGTGGAAGGTAGATAAATACCTGAACTTGGATGACAAGTCAGGCATAGTTTAGAATTGTGTATTTTAGGGATAACACTTTGCGAGGGTGGTCCCCTGTAGGTTTTGCAGTGGTGGTCCCCTGTATGTTTTGCAGGGGTGGCCCCCTGTATATCATGCTTAAGTTTTCAATTGCATTTTTATCCGAAAACAAAAAGATGGACTGGACACATCTTAATAATATCTATTCCTGTTCTAAGTAAACTATAAGAATTGTCAGGAGTAAATTTTCCTATTAATATATTTCTTTCTGTACATTGATTTAAAAGACCTCTCCAGGAACTCATCGTGAATGAATTTCTCTTTGGGGAATATTCTTAACATCAAATTGTACTGCGGAAGGTAATTTTTTGGATTGCAATAAGATTTTTGTGTTTTTATTCACATGCAAACTGTTTCTCTTCTTTTATATTAAAAGGTAGCATCTTCATCCAGACAATAATCGATAAGAATTCTTTTATCCGTAAATATTAACATGCTGATGTGGGTCACTGCAGTAAACGTGAATAAAACTTCAAAGTTATATCGCAGATATAGAATTATTTTGTTGGTTTGCAAGATTTGTGGAAAGAATTTAAATAAATTAAAAGGTACAATAAAAATGTTATGACCTTAACAACTTTGTGATCTTTTATTTCTTGTTAGCAAACACATCTGACGTGTAACCCTAACCATCCTTGTTTTCAGTGATAAAACTAATATCTCTATCTAAAGTTAGGTATGTGTATATGTTTATATATTTATATGTATAGGATTCACTACCAAACTGAATTTGGGAAACACAGTAAGGATTATTAATGTGGGCTATATTTAGTTTGATTTAGTTTTATGTATAGGGGATAAAGAGAGGGTGGAAACCCTGCGTTAAAATTCAGATATATCCGATGTTTATGAAATTTTAACGGTAGGTATTAGACATCAATTAATAAATATTCTCAAATTTCCAGTTTTATTTAAATATTTTAAAGGGTTTTAGAAGAAAATTATGTGCATACAACCTCCTATCTGATAATTAAAATATTTCAAATTTGCATTAAATTAGATCCATAGTCATTAGACACCAATTAAGCAAGATTCCTGAATTACAATTTCTTCTTAAGATTCCTTAAGCCTAAACCTTAAATTTCAGACATTTTCCAGAATCAAAATCATGAAATTAATTTTTATCAAAATTGAATAAGGATTCTAGACATAAAGTTTAGTAGCATTATATGTTGATTTTAAACTTCATAAGGGGACATAAAAGTGGTGCAAAACTGCTCTGTTTGGGGAATTCATTTTACTAAATATGTGTTGTAGTCCCTGTTGTAGTTTCTATTATTGTTTTACTATATATGAGCTGTCACTCTACATCCGGCATAAGTCATATAGCCGATGTGTCAGGAGCGTCATGATATATGGCAGTGAATGATGGGTCTTCACTCAGTCCTTTCTCGCCCGACTGCAGCACAATGACAGATCCATGATTAGATCTTGGATCTGCAATGTTAAATCTGACCATACTCAACATATCAAGTCCGATGATTTGCTGACAGTACTACATTTTCCCAGCATAGAGGTTATCCTAAAGATGAATTCATTATGCTGGTATGATTATGTGGAACGTTTATTCTCCTGGATAAACTGTCTCAGAAGCATGGATGTCTGAAATCGCATGAAGGTAGGCCAAACAAGAACACTTGGAAGACAGTGATTAGACAAGACCACACAGAGTGGAATTTGGAGATAGCTGACCCACTGAACTGTGAGAACTGTGAGAGAGTGAGCTTGCATAATATCAGAAAACATCTGATCCCTGAACAAGGGGGGGGGGGTGACGTTAAATGAAGAAGAACATGTGTTTGTCTGTGTGTGTAGTGCTTAACACGTTTATTAGACAACCTGTCATGAAAATGAGAAACAATTACTTTCAGACATTTCGACAACGTGTTTAAAACTAAAAATGGAATCGTTATTTATCTGGCAAATAACAATGGGAAACAACTAATTCACACATACTTAACAAAAACATTATGCACGGCCTCCGTTGGCATCGGTAACAGCTTGCGCTCTTGCTTGTATTGTTTATGTACCTTTTGACACTCTTTTGTTATTAAGTTCTAAATAGTCATCCCATCAGAACAAAGAATGGATTTTTCTAGAGTTAATTTTATTCCTGTCACCATCATTATATCAGATAGAGGAGGTGGTGGAGGTGGTGGAGGTGGTGGACACAGATGACGACAATGTACACCATTGTTTCTAACATACTAGTTATTACCGACATTGGTTGCCACTGTGATTGGCACAATAATGTAAAAAACTGTATTATGACCACAGAACAGATACTACAAAACCTACCCACCACCAAAGGACGAGGTAATACTTGAGAGGATGGTCGCATGACGAGCGAACATATACTACACAACCTCCCTCCATGCACAAAAGGAGGAGGTAATGCCTGGGAGGATGGTTCCCCGAATTCAGCACTGAAAGACAGTCCAATAGCACATTAATAGAAGTAAGAGTATAGTTTCGGCTTCAGAAAAACAGATACAAATCTATTACTAATAGAGATTTGGTATCACACATGATATACATTGCTAAAATAAATAAGAAATGAATAAATATTCTTTGAATGCTGATATTTGATCATCGTGTGCAGCTTTGTTGCAGCTGCAGTGTTCGTTGGTAAAAACGGAAGACGTTTTTGACATTGCTTGCAATGCAAATGGCTGGCCTTTTATTTGGCAGCGTTATCTTTTCACGATCTGCAAGGGGTTCTATTGATCTTAGTTCCCTCTCAGTAGGTAATTGCTGGAATTCTGGTTTCTTGAGTTTTCTTCTTCTACTTTTGGTTTTACCATTTTGTTTTTTTTGTTTAAATGTCTTTTGTTTTTCTATCTTATTCTGTCGATTTTTTCTCAAAACTTATGAACGAGTGGATTAAAAAATATACATACAAACACGAAAGTATTGGGAGAGACAGACAGAGAGGAATGGAAGGAGATATTTCTAGTTTCTCTAATGGAAGATGACATCGGGATGGAAAGAAAGGAGAAACGGAAAAAGATGTTAAAAATGAAGAAGGAGCAGAAAATGGATGAAACAAATAACAAAACCAAAAGATCTTGAACTCCTGTCCCATTTAAACACGAACTTGCGAACGCTGTATGTTTGTATAAGCATCATCTCAACATGAAGGCACATATCCGTTTGCTTGGATGGCTCGATGGTTAGAGAAAAACAATTCGGGCTTAAAGGTTCGAGGAACAACCTAAACAACTCTGGATTTTAGGCATGACTTTCAGGAATATCATTAAAGAAATCTTCAGTTTCATTATAGCAGCAGAAGAAAGAGATATTGGCACTATTGTCAATTTCGTCTTCATCTTCTTTATTAGAGTTGTATACGGAGACTTACGGAGAGATTTCTGCCTTAAGAATATTTAATCACCAAAAATGAGATTCATCGATGTAAAAGTGCAGCGAGGGATGTGATATAGGGTTCCTTAGACTCAATTAATGCACATTCTCTGAAAACTGAACCATCATAAATATTGTTCTGAAAAATAAAATAGTAGATTCTAAACGGTAAAGTGTGAACGTTGTAGCTTAGTGTTGGGGAAGTTTGAGGCATTGCTGGGACCTCTCAGATTTATAGACCAAGATGAAAATTGGAAGTACAATTTCAGAAGAAACTGATCTGCATCTTGATAGTAGGTGCTCGACTGAGCTCCAATTTCTAATACCTCCTGTAAAACATTCACATCAAGAACTCGTCTAGATACAACCATAGCAAATAACTTTCCTTTCGCTCTCTTTACCAAAAACCAAACGAAACTTCCATGAACAAAGTTTCTTTCAAAGAACACCATATCTGTAGAACAAGATACAACGAGTCTGCTTCCCAACCGACTACAGCATCGTCGTCTTCAAGTCTAATGTGAACAAATACTTGTTGAGTCGTCCTCTTGGATAATCAATTTCTCTTAAAAAATCGTATGTCCACCCCACCCATAGATTTCGGTCCTCTCGTGGAGACGATCATCGTCCAACTGCCGATCTCTTTAACCCTTATCCTCGAGTGACCCCGAGCCTTGATAAGTGATGACCCATTTATTAAAAAGGAAACTTTAAAAAAAACTCTATTTACTAAGTTTTAGAATTGCAAACATCTGTCTTCTGCTTTGTTCAAATATTTATTTTGTAACATGAAAAAAATGGCACTTCCCAAAAAGGGTCTTTCTGGATGGGAACAACAGTACCTGTTTAGCCCCGTCGGCACTCCTTCACGAATAAGGGAGCCTCAGGCAATAAGAAATAAATCCACCCCTCCTCAAATAGGAAGAAGTAATGCCGAATATTGTTCCTATTTACTTGCCTCCCCATGAGGGCAAGGTTAGACTCAGTGTCGGTTTTTAATGTGGGGTAAATTAAACTCTCCAACAAGGAGAATTCTGGATAAGGTAATGCCGGATAGTTTTACATTATGTTTTTATATATATATATATGTATATATACTTATAAAACTGGATGACGTCACAAACGGCACCATGCACACTGCATAATCACGTTGACACACTGGTTCCCATTAGATCACCGAAGTTAAGCAACGTTGAGTCTGGTCAGTACCAGATGGGTGACTATTTGAGAATACCAGGCGCTGTATGTAGGAGGATGTTGACACCTCCCTGCAAGAACTGCAAAAAGATTATGTCGTCATTCCCTCTAACCGGGATGTACATGCAACTTGGGGACCGCTTGTGAATTTGATATTCCCTAGAAACTTCCGATTTTGGAGGAAGCCGGATCAACCCGCCCAGGGTTAATGCAGCATCAGGTAGGATCACATCACAAACGGCGTCGTGCACACTGGAATACATCATGAAAAGGTGACATAATTTATTTAAAATAGAAAAGATAGAAGATATTCTTCTAGACGCCCTTATGTGTCTAGATGAGATTGGAAAGAGGGGAAGAGATAGAAATGTGGAGAAGAGAGAGAGGGAGGATAAAGAGAGAGAGGGAGGATAAAGAGAGAGGGGAGAATAAAGAGAGAGGGGAAATAAAAAGAGGTGGGGGAAAGGGGTGAGAGAGAGAGAAAGAATAAGTAAGAGAGAGGGAGGATACAGAGAGAGGGGGGATAAGAGAGAGATGGAAAAGAAAGAGGGGAAATAAAGAGAGGTGGGGAAAAGGGTGAGAGAGAGAAAGAAGAAGTAAGAAAGAGGGAGGATAAAGAGAGAGGGGGGATAAAGAGAGAAGGGGGATAAACAGAGAGGGGGATAAACAGAGAGGGTGGATAAACAGAGAGGGATGATAAAGAGAGAGGGATGATAAAGAGAGAGGGAGGATAAAGAGAGAGGGATGATAAAGAGAGAGGGGGGATAAAGAGAGAGGGGAAATAAAGAGAGGTGGGGAAAGGTGTGAGAGAGAGAGAAAGAAGAAGTAAGAGAGAGGGAGGATAAAGAGAGAGGGAGGATAAAGAGGGAGATGGAAAAGAGAGAGGGGAAATAAAGAGAGGTGGGGGAAAAGGGTGAGAGAGATAGTGAGAGAGAGAGGGAGAGAGAAAGAAGTAAGAGAGACTAGACTAGACGACGGGTTGTCTAGTATATAAAAGTATATAAAAACTATCCATGTGCTCATAGATTCATCGTGAATCAATATTGCAGTTAGTTTTGAGTTCCCTCAATCTGATTACAATGCTTTGGCTCACAAATCTGAGAAAAGAGAGCGCGCCAATAATAGAGACAGAGGCAAAAACGTGATCGCTAGGGAAACAATGGAAAGAAGGCTAACAAGGTGACGCTTATGGAGGAAACACACAAAAATTGGCTACGATAAGAGACTCACAATGGGATATAAATAAGGAAAAACAAGAAATAATACAAATATCGAAAATTCTTGTCTCTAAACTACAAACATGATCCTATTTTTTTAACATTTCCAGACTGTGAACAGGTGAGACAGTTTGTCTAACCCTATGCTCAGCGGGTCATCGAGGTCCATTGACAGTTTATTTACTCCCTGACATCTTAGGCTTCAGTGTGTGTGTGTGTGTGTGTGTGTGTGTTTGTGAGCTCATACACTGTTGTAAACTGATCCACATAAAGAGATAGCAAAATATGTACATGTGAATGTGTTCGTGTTGGAACGAAAGAGATTGGATAAAAGAAAAAGTATAATACAAATTGATATGCACTGATGTGGGTTTATTTCTACAGAATTGTATATCTATACACACACATTCTATACATGTGAGAGAATTATGAGGGTATAGCATGATCGAATATATTATATGAGGAATAATATACACAAGATCAATAGTAAGATGAAGTGTATACTTTTCGATGCGACTGCACTTATTCCAACAAATTCTATATCTGTTACTTTCACTCTGTCTCTCTCTATTTCATATGAATATAATATATAAGTATATATATATATATATATATATATATATGAGAAAGGAAGGATGAGGGTAATCCGACGTAATGAGAAATGAAAAAGGAAAAACCAAAAGATGTTTTTTTTTTTTATGTATTCATCAACGTTTCGTCTTTATTTGTAAGACTTCCTCAGGATGATAATTTTAAGAAGAATGTCATTCAAGTACATAGAAATATTGGGTTGACATGATGGGTTAATGAGAAGTAGTAGCCACTACTGGGAGTGCAGGACCATTCTTCTTAAAGTTGTCATCCTGAGGAAGTCTTACAAATAAAGACGAAACGTTGATGAATACGTAAAAAGAAAAGAAAAAAACATCTTTTGGTTTTTCCTTTTTATTTCCCATATATATATATATATATATATATATATATATTCTGTATTTCGGCAGCATACTTTCATTTAGCAAAGCATTATTAAATAACAAGAGGTGTGTTTGCTGGATAAGACTTATTTTAATTTTCCGAATGGTCCATTTAGTGTTTCGATCAAATTGGTGTATGTAAGTTCCGTGGGTTTCTTGTTCCATTTTCTTTCCTTTTTCGCGAGTACTTTCGATTTGATTCGTCAAATCATCTTCAGGTGGTATTAGTTTTGGTTTCTTAAAAATATGTTTTCACTGTTGAGTTTTTTTTATTACGGCCAGTAATTTACAACTTAAAAGAAGCGTCTATAATATTGAGATGTCACATTAGAGCGTGATTACGCAGCGGTTAAGCAATCAAATTTTTGAATCTGGCACGCTCTTAGAACGTAATCACGCTCTAATGTAACATCTCAATATTATAGACGTTCTTTTTAAGTTTTAAATTACTGCCCATTATAATAAAACAAAAAACTCAACAGTAAAGACATATTTTTTAAGAAACTAAGACTAACACTGCCTGAAAATGATTTTACAAATTAAATCGAAAGTACTCGAAAAAAAAGGAAAGAAAATAGAACAAGAAACCCACGGAACTTAGATACAGCAATTTGACCGAAACACGAAATGGACTATTCGGAAATTGAAAAAGAAAAAGAAGTCTTATCAAGCAAGAAACTCAGTGTTATTTAATAATATTTGCCTAAATATAATATATATATATATATATATATATATATATATATTAAAAAATAGCTTTTAGTCATTTATATATGTGGAAATATCCCACAATCTACATGGATTCAACATTACTAATATAATGAAAGTCAAAAAGCCCCTAATATATATATATATAGGCCATCCACAAGAAACGTAATTCATAGAAACATTCCTCACTACTAACAATACAGAAGCATTTTCTTTCTATTTCTAATGACCCCGGCAATTTCCTCACACTAATATACGGCTTCCAAAGGGTTTGAACCTTTGAAATGCTAACTAAATTCACATATTGCAGACTTAGAACTTTTATAAATTGATTTCACTGCTGGAAAATTCACAAAATACCTAAAGAGACTCATCTATATCAGTCGTGAAACATAAGTGGGGGACCTAAAACCCTAAACTGTGAAACAGAAAAGGGTCGGTCATCAGCTGTTCAAAATGTAAGCGTTTTGAAGATTTAAAAACAGAACAGTTATTAAATCAAAATATCATTCCCCTATAACCAAATGTTTGACACAATTCAGTTATAATTTCACCTCAGAGCAGTATTACAATTAATCATCATGTGAGGTTCCAGAAGTACCAACATAAAAGGAAACAGCCTCATGAAAGAATAAGAACAGATATGCTCCCTTTCTTGGGTCGAGCATACTGGTAAGTGAAATAAAAAAACTGCCACTAGCGTATAAACGCAATGCTCTTTCTGTAAAGAAATGGGGCTTCCGGCATTTGACAATGGTTATTATAGGGATTTAACCTACCTTAGCAGGCCTAGGGGTTATAAGCGCCAACTCTTATCTAGATGGTCGAGTTTCGATCTCGGCTTGAGACAGTTGCTTGTCTAGTTGCACTGAAGAGCTGTGATACAGTGGAACAGTCTGTCTGTGGAGGACATTATATATATATATATGTATATATATATATATAATGTCATCCACAGACATTGGCTCACAGACATTTTCAACGGAAATTTACCACCCGGACAATTTGCATATCTTTTTCACGGAAATTTTTCTTTTCATTCAATACGTTTTTTTATCAAAAATTATTTTAATAATTTTTAATAATAATTTTCATATTTTTCAAATATTTGAACTTTGGTTTTTTCGAAAGCCAACTTATCCATCTGTATTTCTCCTCTGATAAGATTTCGATCTTTGAAAAGCCTTAGCTTAAGGAAAGAATAATAAACACTAGTTTATTACTGAATGCACCTTGCATTGAACAATTGAAATTTGAAATAAATTTGGACAATCGTCGCATATTTATCACTCTTTTTTCATCTATCTCTCTCTCTCTCTCTCTCTCTATATATATATATATATATATATATATTTATACTACTACTACTACATGTCCCTACTCAGCGTTACCCAATGTATTAAGTAATGGATTATCCAAAAAACGGTGGAAAAAACGAAAGAAAACGGGGATGACAAGAGCTGATATCGAAAAATGGGACCTTAAGCTGTTCAGTCTGATCATATGAACAATATAAAATGCGGTAATTATTTGAGAAAGCTAAGCCTTAATAATTGTATTCGGCTGCTGCTGCTGTTTTTATTGTTTTGTTGATCATTATTGAAAAAATTTCACCATTGTAAAATAATTCCCAGTGGAATACAATTTTATTTGACAGAAATTGAATGTGTTGTTAAAACATAGACCACGTTTTAACAATGGAAACTGAAGAATCAGAATTAAATATCTCTTAAAATACTCCAAATAAATTTAAATTGGGAAATATTAATTGATGTCTAATACCTATTGTTAAAATACCACAGAATCGGAGCTATCAGAATTTTCCCCTCTCTTTGCCTTCTTTGTGTAAAACTAAATATAGCCCACATTACCTACCATAATGCCTAAAACCTATTCTAAAATTCATGATTGGATTATTAACTTAGAAGTGAATCCTATATGTATAGGATCTATACACATACATTACTTAATATACATGCACCCCTAAATGTTACAAATTATAAAAAAAAGTATGTGCCCATGTTACTCACCATGTTGACGAGAATATGAAGCCTGTCTAAAAGTTATCCGACCTTAGGCCAGAAAAAAATATTTCGAATACGTGACGGAGTTGGGGCCCTAATCTCTTTCAAAGTAGGCCCCTTGTGCTTGCACACACTTGGCCCACCGATCCATCCACTGCAGGAAACATCTCTGGAAGTCTTCTTTTGGACTAGTGTTCATCTCTGCCGTCGCATTCCGCATTAACTCTTATTTTTAACCCTCTCAACAACAGCTGCACTTCGAGCAGTTTGGGGCCTGACAGAACGCTGGTCACTCTCTGCTGATATGCGGCCATTTTTGAATCGGTTGAACCACTCCTTAATTTGTGTACTCGCATCTAACGTGACATTAACGTCGGGACTCTTAAAATGACAGGCTAGTGTGTTTCCTCTTGGAGAGAAGGCCATCTTTAACCTTTGTTCGAGCATGATGGCATCACGATAAAAAGAACGGTTTCTGGTTAGCCACATAACCAGTTTAAGGTAGACTTTTTTTGTCAGCCAGCTTAGTAACCATCTTCCCTCACTATTGGGCTCTTGAAGCGCTTTTTTTTTAGCTAGCCTGTTTGAAGTTTAGGGGATTGAATGTTGGTGGTTAGGTCACTTTCAGGCTTGGTTTGCGTTGAAGTGATTCTACCTTTCTCTCCCTTTTTCTTATTATGCGTTCTACAAATCTACACAACAAACACCTTACTATTTCCTATAGTAACATCAGAGGTCTCAGGTCAAACTTTCCTGATGTTCAGTTCTTTCTCTTGGGAAAATCTCCTCACATTCCTGCTCTTTGTGAGACTAATCTGGATGCTTCTATTGATAGCAACGATCTACATGTGGATGGTTATTTGCCTCTTGTCTGCTTAGACTCTTCCATGCATTTGCATGGTCTTGCTCTTTTTCTTTGCAAGGATCTCTCCATTGCAGGTGTCCCCAGCCTTGAATCTCATGGGTGTCATTTTATCTGTCTGAGATGGTCGTTACTGCACTCGACTTCCTATTTGTTTTTTTGTACCGTTTCCCTTCTGACAATGACTGCTCTGTTGTTGATACTATATCCAGCAGTATTGATGACACATTGCAAATTCATCCATCAAGCTCCATCTTTATTTTTGCTGACTTCAGTGTATACCATTCTGATTGGCTCCTTTACTCTAACCGCACAGATCTAGTTGGTGAAATCTTTCTTAACTTTTATCTGTCTCATGACTTGTCCAACATTGTCACCTTCCCCACACGTTTTCTTGATAACGATATTCATCAACCATCCTTATTTGATCTTTTTCTCACTTCTGTTCCTGACTCATGTTCTATTTTCTTTTCTCCTCCATTGGGTTCTTCTGATCATGCAGTTGTTGATGTTGAGGTTAATTTTTCGGTTAAGTCTTCTATTGATCGCCCCTTCCATAGGAAGCTGTTCAACTACAGGAACGCTGATTGGGATGGCTTTCACAGCTTCCTATGTGATGTTCCATGGGGTCCTATATTTGGTATGTCTTCGAATGATGCTGCTAATGAGGTTACTGACTGGCTTCTTTTGGGAATTGACACCTTTATTCCGCATCATAAGTTTCAAACCAAACCTCATTCTCTTCCCTGGTTTTCATCTGTTTGTGCTTCTCTCATTGCCCATCGTAACCATTACTTTAATCAGTATCGTCAGAATGGTCCTGAGACTTCTAGACACTCTTTCAGAAGAGCTAGAAATGCCTGCAAGAGAGCAATCTTTGAGGCTAAGTCTAATTATTCTCAAAGGATTTGTAACAATCACATCTCAAAGGGTTGGCCCTCATAAGTTTTGGAGAATCTGCAATGGTGTTATTAATATAGGCAAGTCTGCTATTCCTCCTCTTTTTAATGGTCTCTGGGTTATTTTATCTTCTAAGGAAGATTTGCTCGTCTTTTTGCTGACAATTCTTCTCTTGATGATTCTAGTGCTGTTCTTCCTGATTTTCCTTTCAAAACTGTCATTATACCTCCAAAGATAGTTGCTCGGGTTCTTTCTGATCTTGACCAGTCTAAGACTTCCGGATAAAATTAATTTTCGCATCAGAACAGTTTTGTGTCAATTTTATGTCCCCTTACAAAGATTAAAATCAACGCATAATGATACTAATTAATGAGTTAATCCAGTGAGTCTATATATTTTCATATAAAAGTTCTCAAGAACAAGTACAGCTATATATTTATTTAGTATAAATTTTTTTTCATACAAACTTTTTTGGCTACACATTTGCAGACATTTCTGCTCTAGCTGGAAATCAGCAGAGCTTCTTCAGGCCAAGTTCTTAGTATGAAGGCAGACAGGAGAATCTCTGATTTCCAGCTGGGGCCGAAATATCTCTCCCAGTGAGTCTATATATTTTCATATAAAAGTTCTCAAGAACAAGTACAGCTATATATTTATTTAGTATAAATTTTTTTTCATACAAACTTTTTTGGCTACACATTTGCAGATATTTCTGCTCTAGCTGGAAATCAGCAGAGCTTCTTCAGGCCAAGTTCTTAGTATGAAGGCAGACAGGAGAATCTCTGATTTCCAGCTGGGGCCGAAATATCTCTCCCAGTGAGTCTATATATTTTCATATAAAAGTTCTCAAGAACAAGTACAGCTATATATTTATTTAGTATAAATTTTTTTTCATACAAACTTTTTTGGCTACACATTTGCAGACATTTCTGCTCTAGCTGGAAATCAGCAGAGCTTCTTCAGGCCAAGTTCTTAGTATGAAGGCAGACAGGAGAATCTCTGATTTCCAGCTGGGGCCGAAATATCTCTCCCAGTGAGTCTATATATTTTCATATAAAAGTTCTCAAGAACAAGTACAGCTATATATTTATTTAGTATAAATTTTTTTTCATACAAACTTTTTTGGCTACACATTTGCAGACATTTCTGCTCTAGCTGGAAATCAGCAGAGCTTCTTCAGGCCAAGTTCTTAGTATGAAGGCAGACAGGAGAATCTCTGATTTCCAGCTGGGGCCGAAATATCTCTCCAAATGTGTAACCAAAATGTTTGTCTAAATGAACATTTATTCTAAATAAACATTATATATATATATATATATATATATATATATATGCAAATGTATGCTACAAAAATAGCACTTATATTCTAAAAAATAAATTCTTTACAATTACTGAAAAGATTTTATGCATTTGCATTTGCAAGGAATGTTAATTGACATGAAATACGCAACGCATGTCTTTGATCAGTTTCTCTACTTTTTTTTTTTCTATCTTAAAATTTGGGCTTTGCAGCCAACAGTTGATGGCGATACCTTTCTTGTCATGTATGTGCAGCAGACATCCCTTTATTATTCTAGCAATGGATTCGATCATTGTCAGTGACGCCAGCGAGCTGAGGGCATGGGGTCGTTCAAGTGAGTTTCTTTCTTTTTTTTCTCTCTTCGGCTTTGGCCTTTTCATTCATCTCTTCATTTTGACAGCAGAGAAAACAAAAAAGAATTGCTTGAAACTGTATTTAACATGCTTTCACCTTCGTATATTTCGGTTTTCTTTCCCTTTTAATGCGAACAATGCTTTTGTTGATCATATTTTACTACGAGCATATGTATATATATGTAGATATATACAGAATCGGTTACAAAAATATATGCATATTTTGAATAAAAAAAAAACGTTTTGGAAGTTCAGCTCTTTTTTAATCTATATTATAAAGAGAAGATTATGCATGAATCTATGTACGTGCTTATATACATATACACGGATACATGTCTGTCTGTACATATGTATGAATGCATGCATCTATGAATGTGAATATGTACATAGGTATGATGTATGTATAAATGTTACGTATAAAAATATACATAGAAATGAATTTATAGGAAAACGTGTAGAGACAACCTTACACGTGTCTGTAGATGAATATATTTTTTTCTGAAGACTTCCGTTGATCCAAACGAAACCGGTAAATCTCTCGATTTTGACAATTTCTACCTGTGTTTATTTTTTTCTCTTTTTGGCTTTATATATATATATATATATATATATATATATATATGTGTGTGTGTGAAAAAATGACAAACGGAAAAACAAGTTAAAGTGCAGAAGAAAACAAAAACAGAAGATGTTGACCGGTTTCGTTCTGTTCTGTCCAACAGAACGAAACCGGTCAAAATCTTCTGTTTTTGTTTTTCTCCTGCACTTTAACTTGTTTTTCCGTTTGTCATTTTTTCACACATTTTGTCCACTACGACATTTCTTTTTCATGAATTATTGTGTATATATATATATATAGATAATATAGCCTTCTGCAAACAGCTGTTTTACCGCCTACAACTCATCAGTCTAGCTAGATGTTACAATTGTATTTATGCCAAGATTTGAAACACGAACATATGAATTTATGTATACAGGGTGGTGCCAAACTACGTATACATCAATAAAAAAGGGGAAACACGTACATATTATTCACTGTATTTATCATATAAACAAACGAATGTTACGTAAACATGTAATAAGAAGACCTAATCCTTCAGGTACTTGAATTTAATCGTAAATGTAACTGAAAGAATAAAGTAAATGATGAAAAGTGCATGTATTTTAATTAAAAGGAAATGACATGAATTTTTATTGTAAGATATGTCGCTTCCACTTCAATATAATATGTCACTAATTTCACTGATATGACACTTCTATAAACCTACTTTTGCCCCCCCCCCCTCCTGTATGTTTAAAATATTCATCTACTCACTGAACGTTTGTGATCAAAGACCATGATTAGGTCGGTTAAATGAAAAGGCAGGACAGTGGGAGTAGATCACAAAGAATTCGACAATTCCTTGCAAATTCAATCGGGGGGGGGGGATTTCAGAATGTTGTATTGTTTTAATTAATGTGTTATAACAGAAGAAAATAAATATCTCAAGAAATAGAAAATAAATTATTTTATTAGATTCGGTCCATTTACAACGGATCGCTGATTATGTTAGTCGTGGCCACTTTTGTAGGAGATAAAATGATATTTACTACAAAAGTATTAGCACAGGCAACTGTAATAACAATATTCTGTAGCATCTATGATTTTAATGTTATATTTCATAGGAAAATACATTTCCCTATTTTTGTTGGCAAACGGTTTAAGCAGAAACAAAAAAACAATGACAAAATAATATAGATTTTCTTGAAATTTCTCGCTCTATTTTTTGCCTCATTTTTTTTTTAAGTAATCACAATTTTTCCTTCTTGCCAAAAATATTCTATTGTTCATTTAAGAATTGGAAGTAAAATTACTTGCACAACTCGTTGAAATAAAGTGCTTTAAGTGATTGGCGTTTGGAACTGTGCCTGGAGAACAATCAAATCAGTGTCCGCAGGGTTTCTGGAGAAGTGGGAAATGACCATGAGATAAGGAGTTTTATTGCGTAGGTTAAGCCAATTATAATTTGGATAGCAGTGGACAGGTTGATGTGGTGTTTCCATGTTTATTCATAAGGTGCAGCTCATCTCTTTATGAAAAGGAATATCACAAATCTTATTATAGCTAAACTAACTGATAAAGGAAATTGTTCAACACTCCTCACACAAAGGTTTGCTAGGATCTGGGTGAAGAATTATAAACATTTACAAACCATGTATAAAGAATTGTTGGAAATATTTTTTCCAATTTAATCAGAGACATTTCACATGCATTTTTTTATTTCTTGCGTCATTGGTGTGCAGTGTGAAAATCAGTAACTATAAGATTAAAAGTAACTAGATTTACAATTAAAAAAAAACAATTTTAATCAGTAAAAATTCTAGGAGTAAGTAATAAAAGATATAAATTAATTATAACTTAATAATAATGATAATAATTTATATATATATATACAGAAAACAGGTAAATACCCGTGTGCTGTATGTTTGAAAGGAACTGGCAGCAACTCAATCATCTGCACTCACTGTTCAGGTTGAGTCCACAAAAGGTGCAGTGGCATAAAGGGCTCTCTCAAAGCAGATCCTCACTTTAAGTGCTTTCGTTGCACCGGCACGGCAAGACCAATAGATGGCAGACCACTGACGGAGATGGATACTGGTGACAACAAGCTGGAAGTAGTGACAGACTTTTGTTATCTTGGAGATGTGCTGTCATCAGGTGGAGGCTGTGAACTCGCGGCAACTACACGTTGCAAGTGTGCCTGGAAAAAGTTTAGAGAGCTGCTACCAATCCTGACAGACAAACACCTGCCAACAACTACGAGAGGGCGTGTATACTCCTCATGTGTCAGAAGTGTGCTGTTGTATGGCTCAGAAACCTGGACTGTCTCTGCTGGCATATTAAGGAAGCTGCACCATAATGACAGGGCAATGGTCAGATGGATCTGTTTGGTGAGGCCTGAACAGTACGTTTCTTTTGAATCCCTGCTCTCTCAGGTCGACTTTAAAAGCCTTGCGGACATCATGCAAAAGAACAGACTGTGTTGGTTGGGTCACATTGAGCGTAGCGATGGCTGGATTGCTAAAGTCCGACAGTTGAATGTGCCAGCAGAGAACATCACCACTGGCAGACCCAAGTTGACTTGGGAGGAAGTAGTCAAACGTGATAGGAAGGCCATGGGTATGGATTCCATCAAGCCTTGCCAAAGACAGGAGTGGAGAGGAAGACTTAGATTTCGAGACTAGACAATCAGGCCCCACCCTCATCAGATGATTAATTGTGGCCTGATTCAACAAATAAACCGGTTGATGATGATGATGATGATGATGATGATGATGATGATGATGATGATTATATATATATATATATATATATATATATATATATACATACATATATATATATATATGTAATAGAATACCCGTCCCATGATCGGGTAAAATAAATTATCTGAATAGACCAGTTTTGCACGGCTTTTGTGTCCCCTTACGAAGATTAAAATCAAGATATAATACTACTAAACCTTATGTCTTTAATCCTTATTCAAATTTTTATCAAAATACATTACATGATTTTGATTCTAGAAAATGTCTAAAGTTTAAGGGGTCTTAAGAAGAAATTGAAATTCAGGGATTTTTGCTTAATGGATGTTTAATTAGTATGGATGAAATTTAATGCAAATCTGAAATATTTAAATTTTTTAATGGGAGGTTGTGTCTATATTATGTTCCCTAAAATCCGTATAAGATAGTCCAAAAATACTGAAATTTTGGGAAATATTTATAAATTAATGTCTAATGTCTATTGTTAAATTTTCACAATTATCTGAATTTTCATGAAAGACTTCCACCCTCTCTTTGCCTTCTTTTGCGTAAAACTAAATTAAACTAAATATATCCCAAATTACCACCCAGCAATGTGTTCCAAAATTCATAATGATTGGTTAATTAGTCTAGTGACTCCTGTACATAGAAATATATAAACATACCTTACTTTTTATAAATGAAGATAAGTATAGGCTGTATAAACGTGTTTTTGAAAAGGGCAAGTATTGTCGATTAGTTCAGATAATCTTTGAAGGGTAAATTTTCATAATCATTGTAATTCATACATAAAAATGTTCTTGTTTCCACATTAGGGGATTTACACATTTTAGCTTTATATTAAAATTACATTGCAGTAGCTCCATTATAACGAACAAAATAAACAAAAAAATTAACAAAAGATCCACAAGATGTTTTATGGTATTCAAGCGAATGTTGTTGATCAAAGAATATAGGCTATTGATTTTATTGATTGGCCTACTGATTACCGAAGCCTTTTTGTGGCTTAGCTTTCATGTAATTCTATAAATGTTAATGCATGGTAATTTTTAATAATTAGAGTAATCTGCGCTTTTGTGGAAAATGAAGTGTCATTTTTGGTTTTTCACTTTGGCAAGGTTAGTGAATTAAGTTTTAGATAAAGATTTCCAGATGTAATCAAATGAAAAGAATGATCTAGGCCAGAGATCACCAACCTATTGCCCGTAGATCAAATCTGGCCTGCCAGATATTTTGTCCAGCCCATAAGTTAAAAAGAAAATCCGGAGGCAGAAATAGAAAACCATTATCAGGATTATTATGCACACTGAAAAGCATTAGTAGACCTGAGTTGAAAACAAAACGTATTTATATAGCCGCATTTTAAATTTCCTATTAATACTAGTTTATACCCGCTGCTTTTGGCCAAGATCAAAGTGTAGTATCTGTTCCCATAGATACTGCACCCCATAGGCTGGTATTGTCTTGGCCTTCGGGGCTTGATTTACGCCTGTCTGTGGGGTTGTCCTGTGCAGTTCTAGGAGGTCCACCCTCCCAGGCTTTGACTTCTCACCCTTTGAGAAGGGGTTAGTTTATTGCTAATCGCCTGAGGCGCCCCTACTGGGGAATGCCGACGGGGCTGCTTAGGCAATTTTTAATGGCCAGAGTGCTCACCTTCTCGGGCGCTGGCTTTTCAAGTCCCACTTTCCCGACCCGACCTTGGGTCACATCTTACCTTGTGGGAGTAAGATAAAACTGGCCTTGTGCCTAACCTCCTGAAGAGGGGGTAAATAATACCTGCTGCTTGAGTGGTGTTGGTACAGTCCTTAGGTATGTCAGTTTATATCTTTACCTAGCTTCTACTACTTTATAGATAGTATGAAAAAAATGATGCTAGTTAGTATTTTCATGAGAGAGTAAGTAACTACGATGAATGTATTTATGGGCAAAAAATCATTAGTAATTATGTTTTTAGATTAAAATAAAACACTTTGAACTCATCTTGAATGTCCTTTATATTTTGTAATTTTTTACTGTTATTATGTTATCTTAATTTTTTTTTAATTTATAAAACAGGTACCCGATTAAAAAAAACAACAACTTTTAGACTTACATGAGATTCGAAATCGGGTATTGAGATTATAAAAACTACTGCTTTAGTAATGTGTACTCTGCATATTCCTTTTTTTGCAATGTATTTATTAGCGATATCAGATTAATCACCGTCTTTGCTAATCCGACGATCTCATTTTTTAATGCGACATTTTTAGTGTGAAAGGTGATAACGTACATACGAACATGAAATACCTAGTATATTATTATATATATTGGAGTACATACTCCCAAAATTGGCATATGAAAATAAAAATATGAAATTATTAATAAGCAGCCTAATGGATGGCAATGGTGATTGCAGTGAAAATCTTTAGAACCCGTTGGTCTTTCTAGTTATAGAAAATCTGTGACCACTAAAGTGCAGAGGCTTTTCCAAAATTCGACTCTCAAATCTCTTTGAGGTTATACCTTAGGCATAAAATGGATTTTAAAAAATGAAAGAGACAGCTATTTCGTTTCTAGGCTTCTATATGCTGCTACTTTTAACTATCAAAAGAAATAGACTTATTCAGGCATTCTTTTATTTGTTATTATCTATTACCTTGTAAAAAAATATTCACTGAAGAACTTAGACATTATACTAATTCTGCAAAAATTACATTTAGAACTTAGTCAATTAACTTCCTTTTCCTCTTTCTTGTTTTGGCTTAAATTTTTTTTTCCTTTTCGTTTGATAGTGTTTAAATGTGCTTATCTGTCTGGCACCGATATCTTAAGGACATTACTGCTTTTTATAAAGCCTTCTGTCCAAGTTATCAAAAGAAATATTTTGTATCTTTTCGACATTTCTTTTCTTAATTCGCAAGTTCGAATGCTAACATAATACCGACAAAACTAAATTTGCCGGCTCAATAAAAAAAAAGAAAAGAGAAGAGTTACTATGAGCGTCTGTAGCCGGAGGTAATGCCTTGTGTTAACCATGGCAGAATGAGGACTTCCTTTCACGTAAGTATGACTGCTTTAATTCATAAAAATCAATGATCATAATTCGAACACTTTAAGAAAATTCTCAGATTCTTAGATACAAAATTATGTTTTAATAATTGCCATTGATTTCTTTTTAATAAACTTTGTATTTCTAAGTTGTCATTTCTAAGTTGTCATTAAAACATTAACATTGACTAATAAAATTATTTTAAAAGTGTTTCGGTCACGTCACCTGCCGTTAGTCATCTGAAACGCTCCAAAGTGTATCCCACATCAATGTCGATAGCCCAAAACCATGCGGAAGGCCGCATAAGACATGCAGGGTATCAGTTGATGACGACCTGATCCAAGCAGGCGGCACAAGTGAAATTGCAACAGACAGGAAAAGTTGAAAGTCATTCACGAAACGTCTAACCTCAGCATGAAAAATAAAAATAATACTGAAAATAATAATTGGTAGAAAAAGCAAAAATCAACAAAGTTTACTTTTTTTTAACTGCTTCGGATACCCATTTTTTGCGAAAAAAAACAAGCTATATTTAGGCAAAATTTTATAAAATAGATACATACTTTTTTTTTTCTGGTAATGAACTTGCTCAAAACTGATATTACAATACAATTTGAAATAGTACTATAAAGCTAAAATATTTTATATCTTGGCTTCTACGTTTTTAAACTACCATGTGTTTGGGTATATCTTTCACGGTCAAGAGACCACCATTTTATGTTATCTTGGATTACAGACGAGGTCAGAAAAAGAAAAGGATAATGAAGAAACAGCTGGATTTACATACATACGTCATGTAAAGTGGTACGTAATAAGAACAGACATTAGTACTAAAGAAAGAATATTTTAATGCCCCAAAACAATCGATAAATACATGTTTTCCGGGGGTCAAAAAATAGAGAATATGCATGAACAATGGTATAAGTAAATATTACTTGCATTTGCATTAGTCTGTTCGAGGGAGTTTGGGTAATTGCGATCAGTAATGAACACGGCGTTAGGGTTTGTGAAAGCCATGCAGAAATGGTCAGTTAATCAGGGCACATCCGATGGCTGTGAATGGCCAGCCAGAAAAAGGATAAGATCTCATTATAATTTTTTTCTATGTGGATGGAATAAGAGCGCATTCTCTTTGATGTTGACA
>OY744539.1:57420909-57488409 GCA_963556195.1 Sepiola atlantica | reverse complement strand
TGGTGATAGGGACCAGTGCCTTTATTGAGATACCATCTCAAGATAATTGTCTACTAAGGCGAAAGAACAGTTATTTAAGTTATATAAATAAATTCCCAAACTTTTAAGCTTTCAATACATTAAGATTGTCTAAGAATTTTAAAATCAGAAAAGTACTTCATTTCTTTTATTTAATTATTAACAAAGGATTAAAATGGCTAACGTTTTTATGAAGAAGCCTAAGTGAGCCCCGTGAATTTAATTTCGTAATTATTTTTTAAATATGATTTTTAAGAATTCATTTTATTTTATGCTAATTCATTTTTGATTTCAATAAATAATTAATAGCAAATAATAATGAGTAAGTCACGTTGAGGCGAAACACGTACATACGAGAAGTGGTCACACAATTTTATTAATATAAAGATTTGTCTTTGTTTTGAAATTCAAATTAGTCAACATCATAATTTTATTAATATAAACATTTGTCTTTATTTTAAAATTCAAATTAGTCAACATCATAATTTTATTAATGTAAAGATTTGTCTTTATTTTAGAATTCAAATTAGTCAACATCATAATTTTATTAATATAAAGATTTGTCTTTATTTTAGAATTCAAATTAGTCAACATCATAATTTTATTAATATAAAGATTTGTCTTTATTTTAAAATTCAAATTAGTCAACATCATAATTTTATTAATATAAAGATTTGTCTTTATTTTAGAATTCAAATTAGTCAACATTTGGCTAAGATCAAAGTGTAGTATCTGTTCCGATGGATACTGCACGCCTGTTCTGTGCAGTTCTAGGAGGTCCACCCTTCCAGGCTTCGCCTCCCCTCTTTGGGGAGGAGTAAGTTTATTGCTTACTGTCTGAGGCGCCCCTACCGGGGAATGCCGACGGGGCTGCCCAGGCAATTTTTAAATGGCCAGAGTGCTCACCTCTCGAGCGCTGGCTTTTAACCCCACTTGCTCGACCCGATCTTGGGTCACATCTTACTTGTGGGAGTAAGATAAAACTGGCCTTGTGCCTAACTCCGCGAGGAGTAAATAAACATTTGGCTAAGATCAAAGTGTAGTATCTGTTCCGATGGATACTGCACGCCTGTCCTGTGCAGTTCTAGGAGGTCCACCCTCCCAGGCTTCGCCTCCCCTCTTTGGGGAGGAGTAAGTTTATTGAGTAAGATAAAACTGGCCTTGTGCCTAACTCCGGGAGGAGTAAATAAACATCATAATTTTATTAATAAAGATTTGTCTTTATTTTGAAATTAAAATTAGTCAAGATCATAAAGATTTGTCTTTATTTTAAAATTCAAATTAGTCAACAATATAATTTTATTAATGTAAAGATTTGTCTTTATTTTAGAATTCAAATTAGTCAACAATATAATTTTATTAATATAAAGATTTGTCTTTATTTTAAAATTCAAATTAGTCAACATCATAATTTGATTAATATAAAGATTTGTTATTATTTTAGAATTCAAATTAGTCAACATCATAATTTTATTAATATAAAGATTTGTCTTTATTTTAGAATTCAAATTAGTCAACATCATAATTTTATTAATATAAAGATTTGTCTTTATTTTAGAATTCAAATTAGTCAACATCATAACACATTCGTCTTTAACATTTGTAACTTAGTTTTATTTACCATTCCATTGCACGTACAAATCAAAAGAAAAACTAAATTATAATTGCATTAATTAACTTTCAATAATGTTACATGAATACACACATACACTTTTATTAATAACATTATAGGTGCTTGTGTAGATAAGGGCACATATGAAAAACGCAGTTACACAGGTGAAAATCACAGTTCCAAATACATTAACCCGAACACTCTTTGATATACTTATGTCTCAAACAAAAATAGGTATATCTACCAAAAGTTATCAAAAATTAGCCAGTAGAATTTTAATTCAAAATAAAAACCAGTTTTATCTCATTTTATTGATCCGCCATTGATTCGAGTGAAAAACACGTACATCAGGGGGGCATAACCCAGTCTGTCATATTAACAAGTAATACATCAATCGCCATCGGCAAAATACGATAAAACTGATTTTTATTTTTTATTAAAATTCTACTCGATAATTTTTTTCGTAATTTTTGTTGATGATACTTATTTCTGCCTGATACGTAAGCATAAACAATAGTTTTTATTTGGAAATGCGTTTTTCATGTGTACCCTCATCTATATAAGCACCAAATTATGAATTGATTTTTTTACCTTAACTTTAAACATGTTCATGCGCATATAAATCTAATTACAGTTCATAATATATATATATATATATATATATATATATATATTTTAGAGGAAGCATTATTTTAATCAATGAAACAGGCGGGTGGAAAAAAAAAGGAAAATTGTTAAAATTACCTTAAGGCCTTATAGTCTGACCCTCTAAGAGGAAACGTCAGAATGGTAAATTAAAAACTAAAAGTCAAATGAGATATAAGGCCTTAAGGTAATTTTAACAATTTTCCTTTTTTTTTTCCACCCGCCTGTTTCATTGATTTAAATAATGCTTCCTCTAAAATTGATCCTACGATTCTGTTGTACACGAAATTTACTTGATATATATATATATATATATATATATATATATATATATATATATATACAGGGTGGGTAAAAATAAGGGTCCTATTTTTAAAAATTCATAACTTTTTTATTTATTGATTTTTTAAATTTTTTTTTAAGAATAAGTAAAGGACCCCTTCCGAAGCAAGCATGAGCCGTATTAGCCCTAAGGAACGTACCCTCATTTAGAAAACATTATGTTTGCTTAAAAAACTCAAAACAGTGTAAAAAACAATACTTTAGTTTTTGTAAGTTTTAAGAAGTGTTTTTCGGCTAAAATTTGTTTTGTTTATTTCAAAAAATCTCGGAAGGGTCAGTCTACACACACATAAAGTTTGGTGAGTTTAACTTTTATTTTGTGGAAGTTATTCAAATTCAAGTTATTCAAATTTAAAGATAGGACCCTTATTTTGGCCCACCCTGTATATATATATATATATCAGATTATTATAATTATTATAAACTCACTAGGAGTTCTCAGAGGTCATCATCAATGATTGCTCACTGATAATAACTGGTGGTGTTCCCTGGAGTCAGAGTGAACACTAGTCTTCCCAGTACTCTCCACCTCTTTCAATAAGCATTGCAAATGATTATGCGTTATCGCAACAGTCGCTTACCATTGAATTTTAGCTGGCAATGACCATTGGTCTTCTCTGGGATTTCGGTGGCAAAAAGCTATCCTATGGTCCCTGTACTCTCCGCACTTGTCCAGTGGAGGTTCGTTTAGTCTTTCCATCTTCTTTGACCCTTCACAACTATTTGGTGCAGTCTCTTGGGGGGGGGGGCAGTTAAATGAGAGTTGTTGCAGTTTCAGTTCTCTTGGGCTCATGTGGTTGTGTTCGTTCTATTTTTTTGTTTTTGTTTTATTTCTTTGGCAACTTCCATGTGACTGGTTAGCGTTCGCAGTTTATGTGGGTTGGTTTCCGCATTAGAGGATTTTCCTTAAGAGATTATTATTATTATTATTTGTTCTTTTTTACTTTTTTTCTTCATTTTGAAAATTTGTATTAAAATTCTTTTTAAAATCTTAACTACATAAAAACTTTGATTAAATAATGAGAGGTGATATGATTGAGACTTTCAAGATAATAAATGGCATTTCTAACTATGGTGGGCATTTTGTTAGTATTTCTCCTAGATCTGGAAGGTTATTGTCAAGGTAGTTTTCAAAAACTAGATCTGTTAACCAGCTAAGTTTTTTGGCTCACAAAGTTATGTTTTTGGAATCAGATTAAGAACAGCAATAGCGTGGACCAGTTTAAGATGAGGTTGGATGAATTCAGAGAAAGTGGTAGGAGGGAGAAATTGAGGGGGCACTTTTGGGAGTTATCAAATGAAATATTTAACAGAATTTGATCTGGATATCGATACTGTACTAAGAGTTTAATTTTTTTTTTTTTATTTTTTTTTTTTAATTTTTTTTAAACAGTTGAATTGAGAAGATAGTTAAAAGGAGGAGGCATAACAAACAAATAATAATAGAAAATAAGAAATCTTTAAATCTTATGTTAATTAAATGAACATTTTGTATATCTCTTAAATGTGTTGCTACTTTTGAAAGCTTAGTAAATGATACACTTCATTTTTCAGAAATGTTAATTTTCTTCTCTTTCATTTTTTTCGTGTTGCTTTACTAAGAGGTCAATCGGTCACTCGTTTTTAAGTGAGAGTGAGTATACAATTTGTGTGTATGAGGCAAAAGGTGAGAGATAGAAGGAGACTGCGTGCATGTGTGAGTGTGCACGAATAAGTGTTCTATAAGAATGAGAGAGAGAGAGAATGAGAGAGAGAATGAGAGAGAGAGAATGAGAGAGAGAGAATGAGAGAGAGAGAGAGAGAATGAGAGAGAGAGAGAGAGAATGAGAGAGAATGAGAGAGAATGAGAGTTTGTGTGAGAGAGAGAAAGAATGAGAGAGTGGGGGGGCTCTGAGAATGTGGAATGAGTCTGCATTTCTCAAAATAAGTCTGAGAGATAATGAATGTGTGTTCATGTGTGATATACTGACGGGGTGTGCGTATGAGAATGAACGAGTATGCACATGATAATGACAGAGGAAGTGTGTGTGCACGACAGAAAGAGGGTGTGAGTATGACACAGAGTGAAAAAGTGTATGTGAGTATGAAAGAAAGAGAGTGTGTATGTGAATGACACAGAGAGAGTAGCATGTGTGAGAATGAGAGATTGTATGCGTGTATGAGAATTATACATATGGTGTGTTTGAGACTGACAGAGATTATGTGTGATAATATTAGAGTGTGTGTGACAATGACAGAGAGTGTGTGTGAGTGACAATGACAGATAGTGTGTGTGTGAGTGATAATGACAGAGAGTGTGTGTGTGCGTGTGACAATGACAGAGAGTGTGTGTGTGAGTGTGTGACAATGACAGAGTGTGTGTGTGTGACAATGATAGAGTGTGTGTGTGTGTGTGTGTGTGAGTGACAATGACAGAGTGTGTGTGTGAGTGACAATGACAGAGTGTGTGTGTGTGTGTGTGTGTGACAATAAGAGAGAGTGTGTGTGTGAGTGTGTGACAATGACAGAGTGTGTGTGTGTGTCACAATGACAGCATGTGTGTGTGTGTTTGACAATGACAGAGAGTGTGTGTGTGTCACAATGACAGAGAGTGTGTGTGTGTTTGACAATGACAGAGAGTGTGTGTGTGACAATGACAGAGAGTGTGTGTGTGAGAATGACAGAGAGTGCGTGTGTCACCATGACAGAGTGCGTGTGTGTGTCACAATGACAGAGAGTGCGTGTGTGTGTCACAATGACAGAGAGTGCGTGTGTGTGTCACAATGACAGAGTGTGTGTGTGTGTGTGTGTAACAATGACAGAGTGTGTGTGTGTGTGTAACAATGACAGAGAATGTGTGTGTGTGTAACAATGACAGAGAAAGAGAGTGTGTGCGTGTGTGTGTGTGTGTGTGTGTAACAATGCCAGAGAGTGTGTGAGTGTCTGACAATGACACATAGATTTTGTATGTGTGATTCTGTTCCATCAAATGAAAAAATAACCTTATTATCTATTCTGGCAACATTCCACATACTTATATTTTATTCGGCTATATTTTAAATTTCTCTACATTGATTTATTTTATCATAGCTTTTTTATGTAAAAAATAACTTGATTCACACACTATTTTCTTTCTTTTTTAAAACTTTAATAAAACTCTTTTAGATAACATTTTTAGCTATATTTGTTTCACACCTTCAGTGTAAACCTATTTAAATCTAATAATGGAGGGGTCGTGTATGTCTGTAACTGAGATAATGTCACAGAATATATATATATATATATATATATATATATAATTTATTTAGATACTGTATGTTACATATTTCAGCAATGTACCACGGTTTCCTCCAAAAGGGCAGATTTAGACATCTTTAGTAAAGATGTATAAATCTGTCCTTTTGGATGAAACTGCGGTACATTGCTGAAATATGTAATATACAGTATCTAAATAAATTATATTAGATCTCTTATATGATCGAGCACTTTATTTGATTTCTTTTCATATACAACCTGACACACTATATATATATATATATATATGTGTGTGTGTATAAAAAATGTTTGGAAAATTGATGCTGAATTCAAAAGAACGGCGTTTTCTGTCATTGTTGACGTCATTCCCTATCGGGTCGTTACTACAATCGTTTCAGCTTGCCGATGATTCCACTGGGCACAGAGATTTACTAAAGATGTCTAAATTTACCCTTTTGGATGAAACCGCGGTACATAGCTGAAATATGTAATATACAGTATCTAAATAAATTATATTAGATCTCTTATATGATCGAGCACTTTATTTGATTTCTTTTCATATACAACCTGACACACTATATATATATATATATATATATATATATATATATATATAGTAATAAGTAGCAAAAAATCATACTATGATTGCCCTCATGGACTCGTGGCGCAACTGCTAAAAGTGCTAAGTAGTCAGTTGTAAGTGACAACAGTCTTCTGGATATTAAAAGTTCAATCTTCAGTACATGCGATACTATGAATACAATTACTAATTATTGAAGATTTCTACCTTGTCATGGCTGACAGAATGAGAACAAGATCACATTATGGATTCAATAAAGGGCTCAGTTCAAAATTACGTACAGATTTCCAGTTCGACAAAACGCACCCGAAGAAGTCGGAGGTTACATCGGCCAAAACGTTGTGAGAATAACATCCAACATGAGAACAGTAGGCAGAATAATGCAACATGTCACAGATCTTATGTTGTATTTGTAAAAGATTTTTTTAATTCGAAAACATTCAGAATTTTGTTCTATTTTTATATCAATTCTGCTGAGATCGATTTCATTAAAAACAGACTGTGATTAATATGATTACGAACATGTAATGTTCATCATATACTAGCTCTACTTCATTAAAATCATCATTTTAATCTAATTTTTTTATTGAACATTCTTAAAGTTATATCGGAAAAGAAAAAAAAAAGTATTTTATTATTTTTTCCAACAAACTGAAGTGAAAGATACGTTGGTATTGTAAAGAACATGCCGGAAGGAAAAAAAGACAAGTGGCTAGGTAGAATCAAATATCGATGCGTCAGATGCGATTTGGATCTAAATTAGAAAATCCGGCAGACTTCATTTTATATATTAGATATATAATAGTAATCTACAAAATAGTTATATCCATATAGCAAGGTGATACTTAGAAGGCAATACAATGCAGAGGTGTGACGGATAGACACAAGTTGGAGCAAATAAAACATATAATGGTGGAACAAATTAAATAGTTTCACCCTTTATACAATGTATACATACACACATATATATATATATTTATTTATTTTTTTCACAAACACACATATATCTGTTTATCTACACAATGTTATGTAATAGATGTATCAAGATGGTCTGGTGGAAACTCTGTATGATGAAGAGTTCCCGAAATATTATATCATACAGAGTTTCCACCAGACCATTATGATACAGGTATTACATAACATTGTAATATTGTGTAGATAAACAGATATGTGTGCGTTTGTAAAAAAAAAAAAAATATATATATATGTGTGTGTATACATTGTATTAAAGGTGAAACTAATTCATTTGCTCCACCATTATATGTCTTATTTGCTCCAACTTGTGTCTATCCGTCACACCTCTGCATTGTATTGCCTTCTAAGTATCACATTTCTATATACTAATAAACAATGCTTCAAGCAAACTACATAAACCTCTTATAGTTATATCTATAGTTTGTACATTATTGTTTCATTTTACTTCAGTTGAAGTCCTCAGAAATGTGTGTGTATGTGTGATTTGGAATTGAATAATGTTATGCAATCAATTCTGAATTGTTTCTTTATTTGTGTTTCCTTTTATAGTCACACTATGTACATATGTTTACAATTTCCTTCCTAAGATAACTAAATTTAATTGAAATATAGGAATAGTAAGCAGAGTATTTATTTACCTCCTCTCCAGGAGGCTAGGCACAAGGCCAGTTTTATTTTACTCCCACAAGGTAAGATGTGACCAAAGGTCGGGTCGGGAAAGTGGAACTTGAAAAGCCAGCGCCCGAGAAGGTGAACACTCTGGCCATTAAAAATTACCTGGGCAGCCCCGTCGGCATTCCCCGGTTGGTAAAAAAAGCAATAAACTTACTCCTCCCAAAAGAGGGGAGGCAAAGCCTGGGAGGGTGGACCTCCTAGAACTGCACAGGACAAACCCATAGACCGGCGGAATCAAGCCCCGAAGGCCAAGACGATACCAGTCTATTGGGTGCAGTATCCATCGGAACAGATACTACACTTTGATCTTGGCCAAAAGGCTAGGAGTCTAATTTATGTAATGATTTTAAGAGACATGGATTTAATTGTCCAACTTTATGGATATTTAATTTCATTGTTTTACTTTCAGACATATATGCAACAGCTTTGTGCATACATTTTATAAGAACGAGCGAACTAATCTTTTTATATGTATTCACAAAATATTAAATAAGCATGAAGACCCCACGTTGCTCGGGATTTTATAAGGAACACTGTCTTTTTTCACTGTACTAATAACACTATATTACTTTCTTTCCTTTTTACTTCCCCCCCCCCCCCCGGTTTTACCCACTAATATAGTCAGCAGAAACTAAAATTTTGGAAAACTCTATGAATTAGTATCGATTACATATTGTTTAAATTTCATTTAAATTGGATATAGGTATTTCAAGTTTTAAGAGGGTTCTGCTCCCACAGCTCAATTATGAGGGCACTTTGAGATTCGGCACATTGACGGGTACGTAGAGATTTGGGACCACTTCCATTGTCTTCCCAGGAGAATTTTATATATATGATTTAACTGTAATTAAAATACGATGTATTTGAAGTTTTAAGACTGGTTCTGCCACCCATAGCTCCCTTAATAGCGCACTTAGAGATTCAGAACCACTTCCATTGTCTTCCCCAGAAAAGTTCACATATAAATACACTTATAGTTTTTGTGCAGAATCTCAAAAATTTCTTCATGTAGATATTGACATTTATATATATAGATGTTTCTAATATATATAAAATGAGTCATCCTTCGACTCTTAATTCCAATGTATTAATTATGATTTAGTTTCTTTACTGTTATTGGTTAACTTTTAAATTTTGTAGTAAAAAATGTTTGTAAAATACAGAGATAAAATCAAAAACAACTTTTAGTCAATAAAAGAGAAAAAATTATTTGAGCAAAAAAGTTCAACACCTCGAAAACTTATTCTAATCAAATCAAATAAAAACAAAGTTTGTTTTATATCTAATATTTCTAAAATATTGATTTATCTGTTTGCTTTTTTCTTATCGGTGTTAAATTACAGTTTTCCGACATTTTATTTTGGTTGAAACGACATCAATCTATCATCTTGAACAACAATACTCATGTTGTGCGTAAAAAGGTTTGGGGAAGACAGAGAAAGCAAAAGTCTTTATTAATTACAGTATACACCTTCCATCAAAAATGACAGAAAAAATATGCTTCGCCAGTGTTCACACCCATATTCGTATAAAATAATTTTTGAATTGGAAAAGTTAAAAAAAAAAATAACATCGACATAAAACAACGTCATAAACTGGAAAGTGTTTAAAAAAGAAAAAGAGAAAGAAAAAACCGTTTCATTATGGAAATAGATTTGCTTTCTGAATTCCCTTAAATACTTAAAATGGCGGTTTTTAAAAAACTTTCTATGATGAGAAAGATATATATATATATATATATATATATATATACACATATTGCTATTTATTATAGAGTGGATGATTAGTTTCGTAATTAATATATCTCTGTTAAAAAGTGAAAATTATACAAGAAAATATGAATATTTTAGAAACACACCAAAAGTAATAGTCATAACCCTAACCAAAAGTAATAGCCATAGTCCTAACCAAAAGTAATAGTCATAACCCGAACCAAAAGTAATAGTCATAGTCCTAACCAAAAGTAATAGTCATAACCCTAACCAAAAGTAATAGTCATAACCCTAACCAAAAGTAATAGTCATAACCCTAACCAAAAGTAATAGTCATAACCCTAACCAAAAGTAATAGTCATAGTCCTAACCAAAAGTAATAGTCATAACCCTAACCAAAAGTAATAGTCATAACCCTAACCAAAAGTAATAGTCATAACCCTAACCAAAAGTAATAGTCATAGTCCTAACCAAAAGTAATAGTCATAACCCTAACCAAAAGTAATTTGTCATAATAGGCTTTGATTTCATTCGAACATTCATAAACGTACATATATGTGAAAATATTCTTCTTGCGTAACTAAAAATAATCCAAAAGGATAATATAGAAGTAAAGAGACTTATTAGTTTCCTGTCTAATTCACTTACATGTGTATGGTGTGTACAGACACTATGTAAATTAGATGGCAATGCTGAAAAGGAAGAGTGTCACTCTTTCTGTAAATGCTCACAGAGACATTAAGCATTATTAGAGAATGGTTGAATCAACAGAGAGTGAGAGAGAAATACATAAATAACAAAGTGAGAGGTGGGCGACTTGCTCACTTAATTACAAATTACGCCTAATTCAAACAATTAAAACCGAATTTATTTTAAACATAACTCAATCCCAAAACTAAAGTATATTTTAGTAGATGTTTTAATGTTTACACCCCAATGACATACCCAATCTTCCAAGTGCCGTTCATGATAAAATTAGTGCAATTCTTTGTAATATTTTTGTAGGCTCTAAGTATTTATTATTATTAATTATTATTATTAGTAGTAGTAGTAGTAGTAGTAGTAGTAGTAATAGTAGTGGTGGTAGTAGTAGTAGTAGTAGTAGTAGTAGTAGTAGTAGTAGTAACATCAATAGTAATTTCTCTTATTACACATTCAGCATGCCTAGGGTTCTTCATGCTAAATTTAGTGGAATTCTGCTTAATAGTTTTTGGGTTTATAAGTGTTAATTGTTTTTAGTATCAGCATCAGCATTATAAGTAACAGTATTTTACTAGCAGTTTTGGAGCCTATAAGTGACCAACAAACAGATAAATAGCTCAATTATAATTTAAATTGGCTATTGTTTTAGTATTAAATATTGACTATAGTAAAATAAAAGTATGAGTACAGATTTTATATGATTTTTAAATTCCATTTGAAATTGGTATAATTTTTTAAATAATTCTTGCAGTGAGGCAATCCACTTCTAAAAATGACAGTGAATGCCTACGCTCATATATATATATATATATATATATATATATATATATGTTTTTTGTTATTTTACTTGTTTCATTTTTTAGCATATTCCTGAAATTAAATATTACTAAAGCTAACTTATAACAACTACATGCATATTCAAAGAATGTGGATTTAGAAAATTTTGAATTCAAGCCTTCGATTCTTTGTGACAATAAAACTTAATATTCTCTACAAATATTGGTAAAACAATGAAAGCAAACAATAGGATTTTAGAGAAAAAAAATCGATATCTTCTGCAACAGATTTTTACTTGTATTTTTGGAAATTATTTTCTGGTGTCGAAAGAAAAACTGACCTAAGCTGTCTGAAGCTTTATTGACAGATTAAAATTCGGAAAAACAAGTCCATATAAAACAAAATATTAAATTACATTGTACCAGATAATCTTATTCATCACATCTTGTAATAAATATTTAAAATTCAAATCTGCCTTGACATTATGAACCAGAAAAAGAAAAAAACTAAAAGATACACATGTGAAAATTGATCTAAATTTTTTTTTTTAAATGAAAAGACGAATTCCCATTGGTTGTTTTCACAGAAACAAAAACTTTAAAAATATTTAAAAGAAATACTTACTTTAAATCATAACCATGTCTTATTGATCAACTATGTTAATTTAATCAAATTATTCAATAAAAAATTAAAATATTTGATCAAATTAGTTTTATGTTTAACATTTTATTTCCAATATTAATTCAAGAAATCAGAGACTTAATAAAGTTTATTAATTTAGATTGTCACCGAATATCTTGCAAGAAAAAATACTTTCCGTTGTCAAAATAAATATCAGAGAAAACGGCAGGAAACTAAAACAAAGTTTTTAATCACAGTTTTCAAGTTAGATAGATTCTAACCATCGCTGATTTGTATTAAAGATGAGATATAGTATAATATACAATTAGTATTTAAGATTCAATATAGAAATGAGCTCAAGTTAAACTAGTGACAAAAAAGGGAGTCATGTTTGTATAATATTAACGAAATTGTAGATTCCAATATATATAATAATATGCTAAGGCATTTTAATGTTCGTAAGTACGTTATCACCAAATCACTTCAGTTTTAAAAGATGAGATCGCCAAATAAGTAACAAATTCGTTGTAGCTGTTCTATAGAATGTTTAGAGATTACCTATTTTTATCTATGTAATATCATGCTGAGGCATGTGTTGTTCGTACGTACGTTATCGTCATCCCCCTTTTTTAAAAGATGAGCTCGCCTGAATGTTTATTATTTAATAAAGTAACTATATCTGACCAAAAGCGAAATAGGCTAGATGCGTCAGGTATTTGAGGACATATTTTATGATAGACATTTATTATTTCAAAGAGAAATATTATTATTATTATTATTATTATTATTATTATTATTATTATTATTATTCACAGTAAATTATGCAGATAGATGAGTAAAGCACCCATGGAGATTCCACAGGTCCCACTTGTCTATATAATAATACGCAAAGTCATTTCAGGTTCGTACATACATTATCACCTTTCACACACATAAAAAAATGAGATCGTTCGATCAGTAATTGGTGATTAATCTCATGTCAGTAAGGTAAAAAAATTCCGACTTTATAATTTTAAAATGAATTGTTCCCAAATCTAATTATGTTGAACGTTCAACCAAAACAGTACAATTTTAAATAATCCCATTTAAAAAAATAAAACTCGTTTTATTGATTTGAAGAATATTTAGCTGACAATTATTTGTATTATGTTTCGGAATTTTTGAGATGAGGGTTGACAATTTGTAGAATTTGGAATATTCGGACTACTGTTCTCATCTTGGGTGTTTTTATCACAACGTTTCGGCTGATATAAGAAGGTCGGAGGTTACATCGGCTGAAACGTTGTGATGAAAACACCCAAGATGAGAACAGTAGTCCGAATATGCCAAATTCTACGAATTATTTTTATGGTAAGAAGACAGAGACTATTTATTTTTTATAAATAATTAAATTGCTACAATTTTTAAAAAATAAAGAAAGATACATCTTCGTTTTATTGTTTTTAAAGAATATTTAACTGACAATGACAATGATTTCATGGAAGAATAAAGTGTCATTTTTTTTAATAAGATTGACCCTAACAGACATTTATTCTTTCAAAAGGAATATTATTATTATTAACAATAAATTAATAGATTCATGTAGAAAGCACCATGGAATTTCCACAGGGTGTTCTCGCTAGTTTATATCTATTTCAAATATCAAAAGACAATGAATGCTTCTCATAGCCAAACCTCATATAATCATTGAAGTGAATCAATACCTATCTCGGTTTTAGATGGTTGACTGTTGGCAATGTTAGGTGGCATAAGCAAATTCTTCACCCAGGTATATACCATCAAATCCGCTGGAAAAATGGTTGAATCATTCCACCGCTCCAGAAGGTATCTCACTCTTGACGCAATTCTCTAGCTGTAAAAGAGCCAAATACGCCCTAAAATGGGGAGGTACTGTTGCCACATCTGGGGTTGAGGTGCTGCTCAGAGCATCCTTTCCTGCCTTGACAGAGTCCAAAACCGACTTCGAAATCTAGTGGGGGGGGGTATCCTCTTCTCCTCCCTACTACCTCTTTCTTACAGAAGAGCCGTTGCTAGTCTTTCTCTGCTCTATCGTTATTTTCGTGGCACGTGCTTGACTGAGCTCCAATCTATGGTCCCTCCCTGTAAGACATTCACAACAAAACTCATCTAGCTACAGCCACTGTCAATAATTTCCCCTTCTCTCTGTCTCCGTGCCTAAATCCAAGCAAAACTTCCATGAGCAAAGTTTCTTTCCTAGAGCTACTCGTCTGTGGAACACAATACCGCGGACCTGCTTCCCTGTTTACTACAACAGTCGTTTTCAAGTCCAATGTAAAAAAATTCTTGACAAGTGGTAACTCTTTAGTAAAAAAAAACGTAGCTAGGAGTAAAACCTGCAACAGAATAGCATCTTGTCAGTGTTCGGTTTCATGCCTGTAGCACTACAAACACTTAATATAAGCACTGGCCGTATTATTAGATAACTCATTATGTTGTTAATTAAGAAACAAACAACTTTATAAAACAAGTTTTTCTCTTTTCATTGCATTTTGAACCCATAAACAAGGTCTGGCATATATTATAAACAACTTGATTGAAAAATATATTTCTTCAAACTATGGTTAGGTGAAGAAGTGTAAGGAAGGAGTTAACGTCATAACCCAAACGGCCCACATATCACTGAATGCCGATAAAACAAAGACTGTTGGACATTCACGACTTAAACTTGGTGGACAAGGCAAGCATAGAATGAAGTTTATTTGTACTAAATATGGTTGGATGGCAGAAAGGATTGTGAATTTTATTGTGAATTTTATTAACAATTCCTTCCACGGGGGAATTTTTAAGGTTACCATGTACTCACAAACATTTTAAAAAGTACTTCTCTATATTTTCTATAAAACAGAACAGTCTACCAAACACGATTATCACCAATGTTCAACAACCGGAAACCGAAAAAAAATCAGCCTTTTGCTTTATTAATCACTGAGAAAACATGGAAGAAAAAAAGCTCTTTATCTATTGCAAGAGAAGTCAGATGGATTATCTTGAGTTTGAATGTTCTTCTATGTTCAAATGACAATGCTTATTGAAGCTTACTGATAATTTTGATAAAAGGCACAACACGTTCTTACAGCACCATCATATCGTTTGACTGACCCAGAAATCAAGCAACGAAAATATGTCTAAGCCACCAAGTCTGCAAAGATTTCATTTTTTTCTTTCATAAAATAGTTTTTGCTTTATACGTTTAGAAATCTATTTGTTTTCTTTGAAGATACATTAACCCTTTGAATGCATCATAAAATTTAATAGTCATTGTCGCGGTTCTCGTAAATTACACTACGAACAAAATAGAATAAAAGTTCAAAATACAAAGGATCAAGTTTACAAAGAAATCACTATAATATAGAGTTTAAAATATAAAAACATTTATTGAAAGAAAGATTTTTAAGCATGGTTGAATGTGTGTATGCGAGTTCTGTTTGTGTTAGTATAAGAGTTTCTGTAACAGCAAGCAAACTGGAACAAAGATCTCGGACACGAATTATACTGATGAATATGTATTTATTTACGCGCACGTGGCCAACGCTGAACTATAACATCTTTTCACCGTAAAACTAGAAATACATGAAAATAAGCAAGTCTTACAAACATGTTCTAAGACAAAACAAAGCAAATTATAAAAGAGTAAAAATTCAAATAGGTTTAGAGAACTATGTGTTGCTTACCTCTATTTTTGCCAAGCTACTTGCCCCAGAGCCAACGTCTGTCACAAGCGGAACAAACGTCCGACTCCCATGTTGACTGATTCGAAAAGACCACCTCTGGGCAAGCAGGCGGTGTAGAGGCACGACAGTTACCCCGTGCGCATGTCTTCCGGAAGAGGACGGTGCTGAATACAAAATGTCCCCTTCCTGAATTATGACCGGCCAACATGTGAAACTCCTACGTTTACAGTTTCTATGTGAGTATAATATCGCTTGTGCTTGCTTTATGTGTTATCTAAACAACTTATTTTAAGAATCATTGTTCTAGAAAATTCAAGATATGCTCGAAAACCTTGATTGTCTGGATGAATGAAGAAATGGCCGTAAAAAATCAATCTCTTTACTCGAAAATAAAAATATAATCGCTGGAGTCTGCTTTTTTCTATTGTCTATTAATAAATACTCTGGAATTATAAAATAATATGTATTTAGCTTCAGCTCTGAAGGTTTGACTACAAAAACTAAATAAATCAATAAATATATATATATTATATTCATACTGATTGATTCATATACTTTGCGCCTGTCACTTTTAATGCTTGAAAAACAAAGTCAAATTGTTGTAAGTATTAAGTCTGTCAAAACTGATCAAATCAGAAATTTGTTGACTCGACAAATTTCTATTTGGTCATGCAGCAATGAAATGAAAAAAAAAAAAACAAACAACAAGAACAAAACAAACTCAGATTTAAGACAAGTGAATCTTCGAAGAAAAATAAAGTTGGAAGCCAAATATTTTCTGATTCAATGTAGAAAGACCGTTCTTGTTAAAACTCATCTCGGATCATTAGGCAGGCAGGCAAGCAAAAAAGAAGAAGGAAAAAATAAAGATGGCCGACACAAGCCATCAATTTATGTTTTTCTTTCTTCTTTTTGCTCGTCTGTGGTTAGGTCAAAGAATATTACATGCTGTTGTGAGTAATAACAAGCTGTGTATCACAATGTCTTCGTTGTGATGTCAAAACAAGGAAGGAACATTGTGTTTAAGCCAAGCAGATACTGTTTGGTACATTGATAAGGTCAGCATTCTGTTTGGTTTTCTCGTGTTTAGTGTCATGATAACAACTGCATAGGTAACTACCAGAACGGAGAAACAAAATATACACTTAGATGAATCCAGTGTAACACATATATAGATAGATATATTCTCATAGAGATGGAGGATACTATTCAGTACTCATAAACGATTAAGAAATATAGGCCAGAATACTTACAAAATGCAGCTCTAGAATTTATATCACGGACAATTTGATCACAGCGTATGAGGTGATTTTGGGGCAGTTGATTTTTTTCGATTTTTTACTTTTTGTTGGTATAGAGAAAAGTATACATGTATATGTCGCTGCCATAGAAATTCTATAGGGCTTTGTACTTATCTAAAATGAACATTTTATGGCGATTAATGTTTATCTAAAATGGGACTAAAATGAGAATTCAATAGAAATTAATAGTTATCTATCGGGTTGGAAAGAAAGTAATGACATTTTTGTTCAACACATTTATTTCATCTGACACATTCACATTAGGGCATTTTTAATCTTTACAATAATTTTCCTCGTTTTCTATGACTTCTGTCCAACGATCAACTAGCTTCTTGATGCCTTCTTCAAAAATGTATCTGATTTTTGAGAGGAAAACAAATTTAGGTCATTTTTGAGTCGGTCGTCATTTTCATAAATTTTATTGTTTAAGTGATGCTGCAACAACCGGAAAAGATGGTAGTCGGATGGAGCAATGCCAATTGAATAAACCGGATGAGGCAAAACTTCCCGATTGAAACCTATGACCTTTCTTGGAGTAGTTTGGCTGTGTGAGGTTTCGCATTATCATGTTGAAGCACTAGACACTTCCTATTGAGTAATGCTGGTCGTTATTCTAATAGAGCAATTCTTAGATCATCCAGCTGCGAACAATATTTTACTGCTGTGATTGTTTGATTAGGCTCTAGTAACTCATAATGAATCAGTCCTCTCATGTCCCACCATAAAGAGAGCATAACCTTCTTTGGGTGTAGTCCTTGTTTTAGAACAGACTATGGACTTTGGTTTCGGTCTAACGACTGTCTTCTGCATTGGGTATTCTTGTAAACGAACCCACTATTCATCTCCAGTCACAATTCTTTGCAAATATGGTTCTCGATGATTCCTGAAAAGCAAAGATGTGCAAACAATCAATCTTTGATTTCGTTGAGCGTCAGTAAAATCCTGGGGAACCCAGAGTTCAAGTTTTTAAACTTTTCTTAACTCGTGAAGGCATGAAATAATTGTGGTGTGGGTTGTATTGAATTGGCTTGCTCAGCCACCACAACTATCCTCAGGTTAATAAAAAAAGACAACAAACGGCTCCTTTTTAGAGGACTCTTTTCTCTCTGCATAGAGATCCAACAGATATATTCTTGGGACCCAGTCGATAAATTATTTCTTTCTTTTGCAATGGTAAGTAGCCAATGAGTTAAAAGGATGCCTCCCCCCAAAAAAATTCCATCCATAGTATCTTTAATGAAATTCCAAACTCTTTTCTACAATCCAACCATATTTAGTAAAAAGAAACAACTGCAGTTTATTACTGAGTTGTCCACCAAGTTTAAATCATGAATGTCCAACAGTCTTTGTTTTATCGCCATTCAATGATACGTGAGGACGTTTTGGTGATTGTCTCATTAATAGGAGGTGTAAATCTGAATAGCTTCATAGTCACCGTACTTTAACCCTATGCCCATTTTTATCTGGAGGGGGGGGGGGTAGAGTTAGGGATAGGGTTGGGGTTGGGGTTATCTCAAAGATAATGTCTGTCAAAACAATCCCCAGGTTATTCCTAAACTGAAGATGCACATCCCATCCAAAATTAGTTGTATCCAAGTGTGCTTGCAATGCAGAAGTTCGCATTTTGAGCTGAACGATGATAAAACAAAAACTGGTGGACAGTCAAGAGTGAAACTTGGTGGACAAGTCAGACATAGACTGAAGTTTATTTGTATTCCATGAAAAATGCCAGTATACTGAAATCATACGCCCTTAATAGGGTTAAGATGAAAATTCATATACACTAAATGTACAAAAGCAAGGAAATTCCCAAATTTGTACATTTTTATTGTCATTAATTAAGGGTATGACTACATATCAACCAAACCATTTCATTATCACATCACTACAAAATAAATCTCTATGCATGAATGGATGAAGTGTGTGAGGTGCGCTGAAGAAAAATTCCTACCAGTTAAATACATAGCCCTGTTATGCTCGCATACCCTTAATGACAATAAAAGTGTAAAAAATTGGGAATTTCCTTGCTTTTGTACATTTAGTGTATATGAATTTTCATCTTAACCCTATTAAGGGCATATGATTTCAGTATACTGACTTTTTTCATGGAATATCACTACTTTTGTAAAGGCTATGCCTCAATACAATGCCTTCTAATAACTGATATAGTTAGTAGTTTGACTAATCAAGGTATATGGTAAACTGAAATTAAAATGCCATCAACTAGACACTAGAACCTCTATATTTGCCAAAAATTAGCTGAATCCATCAAATAGTCGATAAGATATAGAATGAAGTGTATGAATACTGGTCATTTTTAAGGTTTTTTGGAATTTTCTGGAAAACTAAGGTATATGGTAAACTGAAATTAAAATGCCATCAACTAGACCCTAGAACCTCTATCTCTGCCAAAAAGTAGCTGATTCATCAAATAGTTGATGAGATACACGGTGGCACATACATACGTACGTACACACAGATAACATGATTTCATGATTGAGCTTTCTGGATCTCTGGGTTGCCTTGACTAATGATGCTGAAATTCTACACACGTATAGAACCTATCAAATAAAAATTTTATGCAAAGTTTTAACTAATTTGGTTTATTGGTTTTTGAGTTATGATTGATCAAAGAAATGAGATTTCCAGCATAGGCCATTCGTAAAGTCTATTAAGGGATAGAGCACTCTCGCGCCTCCCTTGATTAAATATGATTGGACTGAAGAAACGATTGTGGATTTTATTAATGATTCCATGGGTGCTGGCATTTAATTTTGGTCTACCTGTATTACACAATTAACCTGTCTCTGTCTTTGCCATTCAATTCGATATAAAATATTAATTTTTTATTTCATTACTTTATTCCATTGTTCCTTTTTGTGGAACATTATGGGATACAGAACATGTCATTGCTGTCATACCTGGTACCTGGTGGGGCAGTTACTCTGGACAGGTTGAGCCAGCTTCCTTCGACGCAGGAAGTTTCTAAGAAATATTATATTCAGAAGCGATTTCTAGTCACATGTATATCCTGGCCAGGAAACGTGATGGCGTTAGTTTTTGCAGGTTTTTTTTTTGCATGAAGGTGTTGCCTTCTTCCCCCAAATAGCGCCTGGTATTCACAAATGGCCACCACTCAGGTACAGGCCAGTCTCAACCTCGCTTAGCTACCAATGTGCCAAATGATTATGCTGGATATATTGTCATACCCAAGCCATAAATATCAACTCATTATGAAAAAAGACTTGTTTGTTAGAGCTTTAAACACATTACATAGAGAACGATGAAAGTAACAATTCTATAGTTCAATGCAAATGATGGACCTGCCATTTTTATTGTCAGAACCGAAACGCAGTAAATAAATGAACATTAGTTTCAAGTTCATGAGATATGCAAGATAAGTTCAGAAGACAGAAAGTTGAATTGAGCTAATGACTAAACAAGATAGTTTACATTTATTTTCTTTCTTAAAAAAGGAAGATCAAAATGTACATCTTTCAGGAAACTATAATATTTCTTTTCTAATTATTTCCCGTTTCCCAGAAAATGGATTAAAAAGAGACAGGGTAGTTTAATTCAAATTACATAGCAAATATGGGGTTACTATGATAATGCATTTTATAATCCATTATCATAATAGTCCCGACATGGGTGTTACTATGATAATGTATTTTATAATCCATTATCATAATAGTCCCGACATGGGTGTTACTATGATAATGTATTTTATAATCCATTATCATAATAGTCCCGACATGGGTGTTACTATGATAATGTATTTTATAATCCATTATCATAATAGTCCCGACATGGGTGTTACTATGATAATGTATTTTATAATCCATTATCATAATAGTCCCGACATAGGTGTTACTATGATAATGTATTTTATAATCCATTATCATAATAGTCCCGACATAGGTGTTACTATGATAATGTATTTTATAATCCATTATCATAATAGTCCCGCCATAGGGGTTACTATGATAATGCATTTTATAATCCATTATCATAATAGTCCCGCCATAGGGGTGACTATTATAATGCATTTTATAATCCATTATCATAATAGTCCCGACATAGGTGTTACTATGATAATGTATTTTATAATCCATTATCATAATAGTCCCGCCATAGGGGTTACTATGATAATGCATTTTATAATCCATTATCATAATAGTTCTGCCATAGGTGTTACTATGATAATGCATTTTATAATCCATTATCATAATAGTCCTGCCATAAGAGTTACTATGATAATGCATTTTATAACCCATTATCATAATAGTCCGGGCATAGGGGTTACTATGATAATGAATTTTATAATCCATTATCTTTAAAATTTAACTTGACAAGTGGGTTTTTTTTTCAGCATTTGGGGTGTACAATTTAACTGGGTATAAGTGAGAACTAAATCTAATGTTAACCAAAGTTGCCACATGGAAATTTGTTGCAAACAGCTATTGAACCAGGCTTCACCATAACTGGAAGCACTGTTATTCAGTTTAATGGGTTATTCAGTTTCATGGGGTATGGAGTTTAATGGGGGGTGCAGTTTAATGGGGTATACCGTTTAATGGGGGATACAGTTTAATGGGGGATACAGTTTAATGGGGTATACAGTTTAATGGGTTTACTAGGAGTAATCAGCAGTAACAACTACAGTGGCTGCCCCTTTTCCCTCCTGCTTCTTTGCTACTCTTAACCTATTTTTGCACATAGGTGTCAACACAGACATGAAAGAACTAAATAGACACTCCACAAAAAATAATTCATACATGTTTAAAGTTTCTGCTACCTTCGCTGACGGCCAGCACTCGGAGCCATACAACACAGTAGTAAAAGTTTGAAATATCTATATTTCATACTAAGATATATTTCTTCTGTTTCAGATATAAATACATCTATCATATATCACCATTTCAGTATGACACCGGTCAAAGAAATATTAGAATTCTCAGAGGAGCCATATTATAAGTTAATATGAATGTGAAATAAATCAGCATCAAATTGAGGCAAACCTCGAGATTCCACTTTCCACTGTTAACTGAGTCATTGTTCAATTCATCAGCGAGGGGAAATAATCTATATTATTACCTTGGTCCATCAGGACCCTCTGACAGCAGTCTTCATTATTGTGATAATACGGATGTCTATTTACTTATTTCAGATCTGTGAAGGTAGTTCGCTTTGAAAATCTCAGTCTTATGTTTTTAAAAACAAAATTTAATCAAATTCCATATTTTCTTTTTTTCTTGAGATTTCACCAGTAGTGCCATATAATAATTCAATATATTGTGAGAGGTGGGCAACATCTTTTTCATAACACCTTATCTAACACTGTATATTGTAGTTAGATAATGATTTTGTTGTTGTTTTTTTAATCTAAAAAAAAAAAAAGATACACAAGTAAAATAATCTACTGATATAATATCCATCTTGCATCTGTTTTTAAAAAATATTGTTTTTGTCTGTAACATTGGAAATATTCCATTATAACTTCTAGAATGGAAAGCAAAAAACATTGCAGATCACTTCTTTTTATTTTCAATTCCATTTTTCACATGTAGAAGAGAACTTTTTCTTTTTTTTCTCTTTTGGATTAAAATTCACTATTTTCATTTGCATTTGGTGATACATTTAGAGCACAGAATGGAGCAGGTGCTAATGTGATTGAAAGAATTAGGAGTGGATGGAGTAAGTTCAGGGAAGTTCTGCCATTACTAACCAGCAGAGTGTTACCATTGTCGACCAAAGGAAGAATCTATCAAGTATATGTACGAAGTGAAACCTGGCCAGTGTGGGTCGAGGAAAAACGTTGCATGAAGAACAGTGTTATGAGAATGATACGATCGATGTGTAATGTGAATCTTAAAACAGACTTAGATCTGATGACCTCAGAGGAAGATTAAATCTGGAAAGCATAGAGAGATGCATGCAGACAACTTTGATGGTATGGCCACGTTGAAAGAATTCTTGGGTTAGTAGATGTACAACAGTTGAGATAGCAGGTTCAGTTCACAAGAGGAGGCCAAGGAAAACATGGGAAGAAGTGATAAGGTGGGATTTGATAGAGAGAGGGATCAATAAAGACCTTACCAGAGATAGATTACTTTGGAAGTCAATTTCTTAAAACCGTCCAATGCATGCCAGCATGTAAACTGGAAGTTAAACCGACGACGACGACGACGATGATGATGATGATGATGATGATGATGATGATGATGATGATGATGATGATGATGATGATGCGTGTGTGTTTGGAAATTAGTTAAACAACTTAAAACAATTTTTAATATATTTTCCTCTATTTACCAATTAAGTTTAGTTCCGTTTTGACTTGGTGAGATGGTAAACAAAAATATTTCTGTATTATTTTGATTATTCAGACTACTGTTCTCATCTTAGATGTTATTCTCACAACGTTTCGGCCGATGTAACCTCTGAACTTCTTCCGGTACGTCTTGTCAAACTCGGGAATCTATACATAATTTTTAACGGAACCTTTTATTTAATCCGCAGGGGTAGCTTGTTCTCATTTCGTTATTCGCGACCGTCTAAAAGTTTTAAGTAATTCATAATTGTATTCTTAGTATCGCCCAGACTGAGGATTGAACCTTCAACGTCCAGAATACTGCCAGTTAGAACTGATTATTACTTAGTACTTTTTTCCATTGTGCCACGGATTCTTGCATCACGAGTTAAACCTACCCCAGTGGATTAAATAAAGGGTTATGTTCGAAATTCCGTACAGATTCCGGTAAGACGTGTCTGGAGAAAGCCAGAGCGTAAATCAGCCAAAACATTGTGAGAATAACATCCAAGATGAGAACAGTAGTCTGAATAATCCAAATAATACACTTTATCAATCCTCATCTTAAAATTCGGAACAAAAATATTCATTTAATAATATAATAGTAAGAAATATCTAAGTAATATCATGATGGTCTGCAATGCGAGCAGAGAAGGTCGACCACCTTCCCACTGAAGGTGAATGCGAATGCTGAAAGAGAATGCAAATAACAAAAATAACATTTATTTAGTGTGAGTTGTGAAGCAGATGTTGTACAGCTATATAAAAGAACCGAAGGCAAAAGATTGTTTCAGGTATGTTGTTTCATGCTTTGTTAAAAAATGAGAAAGAAGATGTATCTATGCGCGTAGGGATGTATACATAGATAGAGAGTGTCGATAGGATGAGTAAAGTATCCATCTCCCTAGAACAGGGGAATGTTACATTTTGTCTGGTCAGCAAAGTCTGAAAAGAGATGAGTGTAAAACGATGTCTTCTCAGCTAGGTGGCTCATAAGTAATAGAAGGAAAGATAGAGTCATGGAACTGACTTTAGAGCGTTTAAAATTAGCAAGATTTAAACAAAAGTGCATTTTCATACTCATCCGCCACAACAATAATGATTGTAACAGCAGATACAGCAAATTTTGCATCCATTTTCATATCATTGCTTCTCCATAAAACGCATGTCCTCAGCCCTTACTGACCAGGTCTCATTTCCATACATCATCTCATTTCCATACACATATCGGATAAACTCTTCAATTTGTCGACAGTAGTAACACTCTGCTGGTTAATAATGGCAGAATTTCCATGATCTTACTCCATTTAATCCGAATTCTTGCAATCACACTAGTCCCTGCTTAACCCTGTGCATCAATGGTATCACCAAGGTAAAAAACACTTCTAAACAATTTCAATAGGTTTGCCATCAAGATAAACTTTATCCACATCTAAGTTCTCATCCGTCTTTATTGTCTTACATATTTTGCACACAAACTTGTTATTTACAAAACACATTTGAACCTAATTGATCACGGGCAATGCCGAATCGGGATGGCTAGTCTAAAAATGATATAAGATGTGTTTAGCGATGAAAATGCCATTTCAAACCTTACAACGTAAGCGTGACAGACGTATAGACAGACCAATGGACATGACCTCATATAGAAATGCATCGTTACATTAACAATATAACATTCATTTAGTGATGAAAATACAATTTCGAACGTTTTGTCTATTGGTCTGTCTGTATGTCTGCCATGTTAGGTTTGAAATAGCATTGCAATCCTTAAACGATGTGGTTTGAGTTGTCCCCCTTTGCAAATTGGCTGTTTGGAGAATTTGGAAGCTATTTCGGCTCTGGTTGACAGTCAATTTGCATAGGTGGGGCAATAAGTAGTATAAAAACTGTACTTTTTTCATTGAGCTTTGAAGAGCTAGGGGAGAGGAGAGTGAGGCTGAAAGAAGAGACGGTGAAGTAAGAATTGTTCCTGAACTATTGATTACTGATTGGAAGCAGAAAGAGATTAACCACTGTGGTTTGCCAGTTGGACTTTTATTTTATCATTCTTCACAGATTGACCACAAACGAATTTTATTTTATTTTTTGACTAGATCTACCAATCCGGCATTGCCTGGAATCAATTAAGTTCAAATTTGTTTTGTACATATTTCTATATTCTATAACCATGCTATTTCTTAGGTTCAGTATCTAAGCTAAACAAGCAAATAAGGAACGATAACTCTTACTAATAGAATAATAGTTATTCCCTTTAGTTGATTTTTATTTTTAGGTGCTCATTTAATGATGCCACCATAAAGGAAAAATCAGATAGAATGCAAGAAACAAGATCAGATGCATTCAGTGAATTTAAAACTTAAGCCTGACAGTATTCTATACGACTACTACCAGATTATGTTTGTTTTTTTAAATAAATTGTAGCGAAGAAAATTATATGAAAATACTCTTTTAACCTTCAGAGTGACAGAAGAACCGACAAAAATGCCCTTTCAGACTTAATTATATACTTCTTATGGCGATGTTAAGCTGCATGTAAAAATATATTAATAAATTGATCAAAAAAGGATACGCTAATGCTGTTGTGTATTAAAAAGAAAATTCAGTGAATAAAAATGGCCAAATACCACTCAGCTCTGTTTAATATAATTCAATTAGATAAAAGGAAGTCTTAGATTTAGCGTAGTTCTCTGATATTGTTTTAGAGAATGATTTTCCAAAAGAAAAGAAAAAACAAAAAAACAGAAACTAATGTACTTATAATGAGTGCACAAGTTGTCAAAGTTTGTCTCAATCTTTAAAAGCTATTATGAATTTTTTTGTTTTTGTTTTCTTCATGAGTTTTCAGAATGTATTTACTGTAGCGAAGATCATTTTGTTTTCATGCCTTTTAAAATGTGTTTATTATCTCAGTATTGGAGCAATTCTCATTATGTTCAAAAAGGAAAAAATTATCAAAAGAATGGAAGAACAACACAAAAAACAAAAACAAAGATGACTGAATTTATCAAATAAGTAAGCCAAACTCAAATGAATGGAAAACTTTAAAAATTTTGTGTAATTTAAAAATGACATTGGTTGGTGGTTTCATTTTTTCTGAAATTTAGTAAATGAGATGGGTAAAGGAATAAAGATTATATATATAATGTTTGAAAGCATGGATGTTGTTTTTGCAGCAATAACTGCTTCAATTCACATTTGATTATATATTATTCATGTATACCTGTTCATACTTCATTGAAGGCTTGTAAAAAGAAAATGTTTCCGAAAATTACCTATAGAATATCCTAACGAAAAAGCCCAACGAAAAAATAAATTGAGATTTTCCTTGCTTCTAAAATCGTCCACATCACTCAGTACAAAATAGTCATTTACACACACACACACACACATATATATATATATATATATATATATATATATATATATATATATATATATATATATATGCAGATTAGTCGTCCGAGGCTATAGCAATGTGATGTAGTTGCCGTAAGATGGAAAAGTGAAAAGAAATAAACGAAGAGATGAAGTGAAACTCAAAACGATTTATTAATAATTTCACGAAAAACTGATTAAATACCAAAATAGTAAATACTGTCTGGTAAGTAACAGTTCGGCAAAGGGTAATCTTAAATTTTCGAAAGAAAAACTTTCATTTTCAGAAGACAACAATAAAAGACCGAGTGGGTCGAAAAAACGGGAAAAACCGGTGTCAAAACATCGAAATACGGCAGCAGACAATATATATATGTATATATACATATGTAAACTGTGTTTCTCCCTTTATTGCAGATCATAATATTGTTAATAACTTCAATAATATAAATCGCACAAGTTAGACATTTTGCACACTGAAAGAGTGCTCCTAAGTAGGTAAGATACCAAAATATTTTGCAAATCTATACAATATTTCTAAAGTTATAGACATTTATGCATTTGTTAGCCACTTTCACTGTTTCTCGCTTTATTGCAGGTTTGTAAAAATGCCCCAAAAATCGACGTTGGATGCTACAGAAAAGCAGAAAGACTAACACTTCTGGATTTAGCCAAGGAACTGGGAAGAGATAAGAGAACCTTGGTTTCTTTTGTGGAGAAGTATAAATGTCTATAACTTTAGAAATATAGTATAGATTTGCAAAATATTTTGGTATCTTACCTACTTAGTAGCACTCTTTCAGTGTGTAAAATTTAAAACTTATGCGATTTATATTACCTCATTTCCGTTCAATACCAACATTACAAGATTAAAAATTCTTGAAGCCCTTTACATAAAAACTAAACATTCCACAATCAATAATGTGAATTACGAAACTAGTCACACAATTTTAAAGTGTCTAGCATAGTAACTAACACTACCAAATTCTGAGCCGTTAAGCGATCATAGTTTTTAGTTTTGAACGCACTTAGAACGTGATCCCGTTCACATGCAACATCTCAATATTATAGTCGTATATTACTAGCCGTTAAAAATAAACTCAACAGTAAAGACATAGTTGTAAAGACACCAAGACTAACACCGTCTGATGATGATTTGACGAATCGAATCGAAAGTACTTGCGAAAAAGGAAAGAAAAATGTAACAAGAAACTCATGGAACTTACATACACCAATTTGACCGAGATACTAAATCGACTATTCTAAAAATTGAACAAAATTAAACAAGCCGTGCGTGCGTGGTCCCCCTCTGTATGTGACTCGATGTAGCAAGTGTAAAATGCAATAAATTTGGGCAATTTGGGGCATTTTTGACCCCCCTTTGACCCCCTGGGGACACGAACCAGAATTTTTCTGAGGTCAAGGATGCTCATTTTATATCCAGAACAATTGCCTCTACATTTTGGCCAAGTTTCAGAAAAATTGAATGGATGGATTAAACGTCATGAGAGAAAAGGGTAATTTTTTGCCATTTCGGGGCCTTTTAACCCAGTGGGGCGCGAACCAGATTTCTTTTCAAAAATCGGAGAATGTCACTTTATCACCTGACCAAAGTTACAACTTCATGCAAAATTTCAGAGAAATTCAATAGATGGTTGCGGAGAAAAATCCGGACGGACAGACGGATGGGCCTCAAAACATAAGTACCCTGATTTTATAAATCGGGGGACCAAAAAAGTCTTATCAAGCAAAAACACTCCGTGTTATTTAATAATATTTTCCTATATATGTGTATATATTATTTCATGTATCCACATTTTAGTCTGACGATTCCCTATTGGGATGAAACGTGGAAGCCGTTGTGTAGCTTAATTGCCATAAATATATTTTCATAACTTACTACTATATATATATATGAAAGAGTAATTGTGAAAAGAAAAGAATGTAGATGGTATTCTATGATCGCTTTTGAAAATAACTACTTACTAACAATGTCGAACAACAAAGTGAAAAGAAGTCAGTGAAAACACAATTCAAATAATAAAATACTTCTACTACTATAAAATTTGTATTTCTAAAAAATATACGAAATCTATGTCCCTTATTCTTTACTTAGATTTACTGAAAAAGCATGTACATGGAATAATATGCTCCGATGAACTGGCTACTCTGGTGCCCCCTCGACGTAAATTCACTAGACCAACTTGACAATCAGCTAAATCCCATCCATTCACTGTGGAGGTCCCCAGATGCCGGAGGGCTTTCTACTCCAATAGCTTCTCTCCTCGTGCTGCTGGCCTCTGGAACTCTCTCCCTGCCCCCTTTTTTCCCGACAGTACTGACATTCAGAAATTTAAAACTAATGTAAACAGGCATCTCGCTGCGCAGCTCCCAATTTAGGTTGACCCCCTCCCCCAAACCACCCTTTTATCTCAGTAGACCCTTACGTCTACAGTGGCGGCCTGCCTTGTTTGGGGTGAACTATGTTAAAAAAGAAGATATAAAATTGATTAAATAAATGTAATACTGCCAAATTGAATTAAATGGAATGAATTGTGGAATAGCTCATAATCAAGAGATCATCTTTCATAGGAAAGTCTATTCTTTCATTGCCTTCAAGAGTCTCTATTTTGCTTAAGTCACACTGGCTGCGTGCACAGCTATTTTGCGCCGTATAATTGTATGCTGAGTTTAGATTATTCAACAGTATGAGTCATCCGTATCTCTATGAATATTTGATATTCAACTTCATCATTTTAGCTGACCACATGTTTGGAATATTTTCCCTCTGTGCATGTGGCAAATTGAACAGAAATGTAAATTTACTCACAAAGTCTCAAAGGTGACGACGTGCTACCTTGTGATAACTATACACTTAAAGTTGTCTGGTTCCTTGACCATAGTCTGGGAGTCGGTTGACTCCCAGGGAAAGAAAACCTATTATGGAGGCATAAAAAGCATGCTAAATAGTAGAACTGGTTTGAACAAGTTTAAAGGTTGTGTCAATACGAGTCCCAAATCTCATACCAGTATCATCCTCTCATATTAAAAGTAACTTTCTCCAAGGGAGATAACTCTGGCCTAACACCATTTTACAAACTTCAATTATGACGCTTTGTCACTGTGGTAATTAAATTTACAAGAAAAAAATAAAGGAGTTTAAAGAATGTGTTGTAAAAGTAATGACTCATAGCATGATGCAAAAGAATATGAGGCAATAGCTTTAAAAAAACAAAACAAAGAATGGTTTTAAACTTTAATCACTGATTGTATTTGGCAGCTTAGTTAGAAGTACTGTTGCTGTCATTATGTATATATTAGCAGGAATACCCACGGTTCCTGTGGATTGAATCAGGAGCACTACTGTGGTCTTTTTTACTCTGCTCATAACACCATATTACTTTATTTTTTTGACCCGGACCCATTTGACTCCCTAATATAGTCAGAAGAAACTGAAATTTTGGAAAACTCTGAATTAGTGTCCTATACATATGTTTTAAATTTCATTTAAAATCTGATATATGTATTTGAAGTTTTAGGGGGTTCTGCCCCCCCCCCCCCCCTCCCCCTATCTCTCTTAAGTGGGGACATAATGATTCGACAGAGAAGCACTTAGAGATTCGGGACCACTTACATTGTCTTTCCCGGAAAATTTTATTCATGGGATTTAAATTTTATCAAAATAAAATATATTTGAAATTTTGAAGGTTCGGTCCCCATGGTTCCACTGGCTCCATTAGGATTGCATTTAGAGATTCGGGACCACATACATTGTCTTCCTCGGAAAATGAGACATATAAATACACTTTTACTTTGGTACTGCCACAGCTTTTGAACAAAAAAAAACGACTTTTGTCGACACAGAATTAAGTAAACAGCCGGAAAAAGCCGAATGAAAATGAACCGGCGTTAAAATCAAAATGAGGCGGCATTCCAACAAAAAAAGCTGTACCAGTACTTTTTGTTTTTATATGAATTCTCTAACCTTTATTTCTATTGCGAACCTACACACATACATACATTGACATTTATGTATATATATATATATTGAAATGTATATATATATATATATATATATATATATATATATATATATGCATACATACATTCATTCATTTATTTATTCATGCAGGGACATATTTATAAAATCACACAATATATCCAAATGCACAAGACAAAAAATCTTAAGTGCTAAGAATGTTTTATCATAATTTTATATATTTTATCTTGGATTTCTCAACAATTTCTTCTTAGAGTTTCTCAATATATTCTCAAATTGCAATGTTTTTCCCTTAAGTATTTTTCTACATCTTAATTTATTTTTCATATAATATCATTTTTTTTTTTGTAAATTTTATACTTGCCAGGAGTTTGCCTTTTAAGGAAAAAATGTTTTGGGTATCACCTTAGTGTGAACTGCAATTAACATTACAATATTACTTATTTGTTTGTTCCGTATTTATTAATAATATAATATTTATTTATTCTCTTCTGAGAATATCAAGAAACTGCAATTTTTTGGGGATGTGTTTTTACATCAGGGAAATTGAATACGTCAGAAAAAAGAAACTTATTTCAATGTATGTGTACAGTTTTAGCCTCTTATTACACCATTTCTTTAGTTTATTCAAAATGTTCACGTATTAAATAGACTTGAATATAAAATCGATATCATTCCAGAAATTCTCGTGAAGAAAAACGGAATTTCAGTATAGATTCATTTCCGAATGGTATTCCGAATATTAATAAGAACAGCGCTTGTTGTTGTCATGTCTTTTTCTCACATTCTTAAACTGTTTCGAAAGAAAAACACATTTCTAAATCGAAAAGCATCTTTGATAATCTTAAACTTCTCCAATCTCTAAATAAAATAATTTGCACTTTGTTTATAATTCTTTAAATAAATATTTTTTTTACTAATGAGTCACCACTTATTAAGGCCAAAAAGCCACTAAGGGATAAGGGTTAATTTAAACTTTAGTGATTTAAATTAATAGACTAGAATATTTTACTAAGTATTTTGTTTATCTACTCCCCAGGAGGTAAAGCACAAGGTCAGGTGTGGTTTTGAAAAGCCAGCACACTAGGATTAGCACACTTTGGCTTATAAAAATGCCTGAGCAGCACAGTTGGCATTCCCCGGGATGGGCATATCAGGCGATTAGCAATAAACTAACCCCTTCTAAGAGAAAAGGTAAAGACTGGGAGGTTGTTCCTCCGTAGACTTAACAGAACACTCCCTCAACCCGACAGCAACAACGTCACTGTCAGACTGATGTTGAGGACGTACCCCCCCCCCCCCTGACTGATAAGAACACAACTTTTTTCAACTGTGATATTCTTAATAAGTATACTTGTAAAACATTAATAAGACTTATGTTTTGTCATTTTAATATCGATGTCATAATGGTTAAAATACTAATGTTACAGTCCGAGATGGCAACTAACAACATTTTATCTTTATGTTTTAATTATATTTTAATTATATTTTATCTTTATGTTTTAATTATATTTTAATTATGTTTTAATTATATTTTATCTTTATGTTTTAATTATATTTTATCTTTGTTTTAATTATATTTTATCTTTGTTTTAATTATATTTTATCTTTGTTTTAATTATATTTTATCTTTGTTTTAATTATATTTTATCTTTATGTTTTAATTATATTTTACCTTATGCTTTAATTATATTTTAATTATATTTTAATTATATTTTAATTATGTTTTAATTATATTTTAATTATGTTTTAATTATATTTTAATTATATTTTATCTTTATGTTTTAATTATATTTTAATTATATTTTATCTTTATGTTTTAATTATAAGGGTGTGGTGTGAAAGTTTGAACAAGATACTACTCGTATTCTGATCTCCATGATAATCCGAAAGTCCTGAAATATAATGGCCAAACGGACCAAGAGCTCCACGTCTCCAACCGACACCGCCTCGAACAATTTTCCGAATAGACCATTTAGTATTTCGATCAAATCGGTGTATGTAAGTTCCGTGGGTTTCTTATTCCATTTTTCTTTTCATTTTTGCAAGTACTTTCGCTTTAATTTGTCAAATCATCATCAGGCTGTGTTAGTCTTGGCGTCTTTAAAACTATAATTTTACTGTTGAGTTTTTTTAACGGCTAGTAATTTACTATAAAATCTCAAGCAACAAATAATATGAACCCTAGAGATGTTCCCAGGTAACTCACGAACAGGCGAATCATCTATCTTATATGGAACCCTAAATGACAAATTATTCGTAACCTGGAGGTCGACAGTTCGAATCCGCTTCCCTGCATTTCAGTGTTTTAATATTTGAAACTATAGTACATTACAGGACCGGCGGTACAGTTATAAAAGTGGGGGGGGGGCTCTCCTAAAAAGTGGGGGGGGCCGGTTAAACACATGCATATATAACTTCATTATTGATGACCGTAAAGTGGGGCCAAGTCAAAAAGTGTATGTGGGTGTGGGGGGCTTTACCCCCCCCCCTGGTGCCGCCGTCCATGCATTACATCTCTTGCCATTTTAAGCTTTTATGTACAGCACAAGCTTAGTTTTGATGAGCTCAGAAGAAGATTAAATCTGGACTGTATAGGGAGATGTGTGCAGAACAGGAGACTTCGATGGTATGGCCATGTTGAAAGAATGGAAGAAAGTTCCTGAGTTAGTGGATGTAGAGCAGTTCAGGTAGTGAGGTCAGTTCACGGGGGAAGGTCAAGAAAAACATGAGGGAGTGGTAAGGATAGACTTGAGAGAGGAAAGGAATAAATAAAGACCTGGCCAGCGATAGGTTAGTTTCGAAGTCAATTTCTTAAAACTATTCCACACATGCCAACATGTAAAATTGACGTTACACCGATGATGGTGATGGTGATGATGATGATAGCCGATTATTTGTCGCTTCCTCGGGTGGAGGTGGCTTTGCCCATTATATTGGGTGTTACAGACAAAATATGAATATGTTAAACTATATACACAACATGCTATTGTTATAGATTCTATCTTGATGACAGATTCTAACTCTGAGCAAATTTCAATTAAGAGCATGATTTCTAAAATTCAGAAAATTCAATATATCCATACATGTTTCAGATTCAAGTGTACGTGCCATTTATCTTTTTCGTTTTTCGCTTTTTTTTTTTAACTTCTTATTTTATTTCTTCAATTTCTTCAACGGCACACAAGACATCTACTGGAATACAAAGCCAATATAATTCCAAGAATTCCGATGCAGAATAATCTGTGGATCGCACTAAAGAATTCATTTCCGGTTGGATATTGATAGATGGCCTAAATAATTAATCTCAACTTGAAAACGGCAAGCATTCACTTGCACTTGAGAAACTAGTTATTTTTGTGGCTAAAGAACTGAGGTTTTCAAACACCTGGCAAAGTGATGATTGCATCTTGTTGACTTAGATTGTTCACCGGGTCTGTATATGAGGGGGTCGAATTGGAGACACGGAGATGGACATTCATTTCAGAGGATTTGTTTACTTTCCCCCCACAACCACCACCACCACAACGGTAAAATCAGAGACAAAGTAATCTTATAGTAGAAACACAGCTCCCCAAAGATCCCATGAGCATTTCATCATAGGCGATACACAGTAAACCCATACCTCCTTTGAAAGGAGATAGAATGAAATAAGCCCATCACCACCTTTGAAAGGAGGACATAATGTCTGGGAGGATAGCCTCTTGAAATGGAACAGATAGTACACTTTTAATTATCTATTCTCTATAAGGCAAAAAATACAATGTAAGAATTAAGCACAAGGCCATCAAAAATGTGGGGAAACTGGGGATCGTTGGTCATCCTTTGTCTATTATAAACTATTTGAATGTCATACTCTTGGCAAGAATCATTGTAGTCACTACAATACCACATTTATTTCTAGGGGCCATCTTACTTAAAATTTTAAAATTGTATTCTTCATAAATGTATGTTTATACAAATTCATTGGTAGTGGTGAGTGGGCCAACAAAAAACAAACAAGAAAACGGTTAGTAAGACCTTCTAATCTCTTTCTAAAAAATAGACTGCCCACTGTTTTCCTTTGTTTTTTTCCAGAACCAAAAACAAGCAAGTCAATCTCTAAATGGGAGTAGGGCCTAAGTAGGAGGAGAAAGAAATAGGGATGACGTTTGGGAGTTGATGGTGTACTTCCAAGATAAATACAATTTGGGGGGAGGCCGATCCCCCCCCCCCCCCAAAAAAAAAAACACTTTCGTTCCAGCCAAAGACCAAATATAAATGTAATTAAATTTCAGAGGATATCAAATTGCCAGGAAAATATTGTACGACATGAAACTTAATATATTAAGATAACACACATACGGATTACAAGAGTGTGGTTTCTCTCCACATTCCTTGTATAGGATTCACACCTAAACTAATTACGTGATGATAATTATAAATTTTGGAACACTGGTGCTAGGCATAAGGGTGCACAATATGGGCTATATTTAATTTAGTTTTATGCAACACGATAAAAAAAATGATGGAACCTTTTGTAAAAATTCAAATAACTCTTTAGCAATATGTATAAACATCAATTACTAAATATTCCCACATTTTTAGTTTCTTTTGAGTATTTTAAAGGGATTTTAGAAGGTATAATATGGACAGAAACCCCCATTTGAAAATTCAAAATTTCAGATTTGCATTGAATTTGATTCATAGTTATTAGACACCAATTAAGCAAGATTCCCTGAATTTCAATTTCTTTCTTATGACCCCTTAAGCTTAAGCCTTACATTTTTTAGACATTTTCGAATCAAAATCATGTAATGAATTTTTATCAAAATTGGAATAGGGAGTTTTAACATATGGTTCAGTATCGGTATATCTTGATTTTAATCTTTGTAAGGGGACATAAAAATGGTGCAAAACTGTTCTGTCCAGGGAATTAATTTTACCCGTCCTGGTACGGGTATTCTTCTAGTATATATATTTTATTCATTTCTTTCTTTTCGTTCAAGTAATGATGGACAGCTTTTATTAAACTATTCTTTATAAAACTATGATCCTTTATAAAACTATGATCCTTTATAAAACTATGGACAGTGCACATGTTTGCTAGTTCCTATAAAGAATGAAAGGTGACGACCAGTAACCTTGCTGCGCAATCAGATAAATATAAAAGATATTGACTAACAAAAGGGATTTTTGCGTTGATGCTAAATAAAGAGCACACACTGGCCCGGTCTTGCTTTGTACATTCTCATTTCCCCAAAGGATCCGTGGGCAAGATCCAGTTTGAGAGATTTACCTTTCATGTCTGCATTTGAACTGGGAAATTACATTAGCGAGGGTCAAACAGATGCTGTCTGATTAACCAGCACACATAAGAGGTCAAAGAAAGAAGAAAGAGAAAAAATGGAGGAACCCTTTTCCCCAACTGACAAGCTTATTTGTAGAACAGGCCTCACTGGTCAGATAAGTAACTGTCTTCTTTTGTATTGAAAAACGGGCTGGCACTCCACGAGCAACCATTCATCATTTGTCTCTTATGTAGCAGGCTGAAGTGGCATCGTTTTCCATTCTCTTTTCGTCCCGCTAAATCACTCACAAGAATACAAGTACCGAGGTCAAAATCTGCTTCAGCCTCTACAGTAATTAAAGCATTTCTTCCTCATGGAACAATACAAAAGGTGCCAATTTCGATTCGGGCCAAATTCTTGTCTCTCAGACATTATTAGCTGATTTTCTGTGATCGGTATTCATAGCAGCATAGTGATGCTTTCATAGAATTCCACAATATTTCTGCTATTCTTACTTTTCAATTTTCTTTTTCTTTATGTTTCTGCTGGGGAAGGACCATCCTGCTGGAGGCCAGATATCCAGAGACTCCATCCAAGAGATTATTTTAGGATTCTAACCATCTCTTTAAGCGCAATTATTTGGATGTCTCTTGCACTTGGTTCACCGGGTATATCTGCCAAGTAGTTTTTGAAATTCTTTTTCACGAGGCCGGTGGCTCGTATGATTACTGGACTGATGGAGATCTTCCTAAGATTTCAGTTTCCTTTCTATGGCGTACGTAAGACCTTGGTATTCTCTCTCTCTTTCTCAGCTCTGTTGAAACCAGCACCATCAGGGATACTGACTTCAACTAGGGTTGCTACTCTCTCTCTTGTCCCATATGACTATGTCAGGTTTCACAACCCCGTTTTCTAAGTATGTAGCTGTAGGGATTGCATAGTCATAGTGGATGGTGTATGACTTATTACCAACAGTTTCTTCTAGTACATGCTCCTAGGATTTGCTGCTTCACTGGATATTCAATTTTTTGCAAATAGTCCAGTGGAGATATTTACACAGTCCGTTGTATCGCATTAAGATTTAGGCTCTTTACTTTTATGCAAAGTAGCATAAGTTCAATTAATTTTTAACAGATTCTTAAATTAAAAAGCCTGAATATCTCTAGTTCGATTCTTTGTGCAAACTGAAGGATTCTAATTATAATATATAATCATCATCATCATTTTAATAATAAGGATCATCACCATCATCATCATTTCTGCTCACTAAGAGTTATCACACAAGTAATCGTCAGTTATTGCTCACTGACAACAATTCTTCTTCTTATTATTATTATTTAATAATAATCTATATATTAATACGATAGCGTGTGTGTTCGTGTGTCACGCTTCCGGCAAAATCTCTGCGCATGCGTGCCGCACCTAGATTTGGAAAACATTCAAGTCGCCTAATTTTCGAACCATTTTCAAGTATTGCCCTTTGGCGCAACGGTTAGCGACGTAGTATTTTTTACTTCGGCCCGACTGGTTTATAGTTCGATCCCAACCAACTTCTAAGATTTTTTTCTACATTTCGAGGGGAAGGGGAAGAGAGGTAGGGAGGAGACGACCGGGAAGACACATTAATACAATAGCGTGTGTGATTTTGTTTGTCATGCTTACATCAAAAGCAACGACCTTCCGAATCTTTGTATGCTACTCATGAATTGGCTTGGCCTTTTGGCTAAGATCAAAGTGTAGTATCTGTTCCGATGGATACTGCACCCCATAGACTGGTATTGTCTTGGCCCTCGAGGCTTGATTTACGCCGGTCTATGGGCCTGTCCTGTGCAGTTCTAGGAGGTCCACCCTCCCAGGCTTCGCCTCCCCTCTTTGGGGAGGAGTAAGTTTATTGCTTACTGCCTGGGGTGCCCCTACCGGAGAATGCCAACGGGGCTGCCCAGGCAATTTTTAATGGCCAGAATGCTCACCTTCTCGAGCGCTGGCTTTTCAAACCCCACTTTCCCGACCCGACCTTGGGTCACATTTTACTTGTGGGAGTAAGATAAAACTGGCCTTGTGCCTAACTCCTGGAGAGGAGTAAATAAATATTCATAAATTGGAGCCAAATTTAATTTAATCGAAAACATTTACAAAGTAAGGTTTAATCGTCGAAATATTACCTTCACTAGAAATATTGTATATAAAGAAGTTTTGTAAATTGTTTCATGTATTGTTCATTTAAAAAAAAAAATATACAAGTCCAAATCTTATCATATTTTATTCAAACATGTATAGGTTAGGAACAAGATAATTAGTATTAAAAACATCATTTCGCGTAACTTACACGGGTCCCGCTAGTAATAATAATAATAATAATATATTCGGTTTAACGTTTTTTGTTAACATGTTGGCATGTGTTGAACAAGTTTTTCCCCAGAATCACTCCGTTTTTACAATGTTTCTTTTTGTGTGAAGGTGGTTTTAGAGTGTGGAATTTGACTATTCATAATGTATGAGTGAGTTTGTTTGATTTTTATATTTTGGTATGCTTTTTGCTTTTTTTAGTATGTTTAAGATATTATTTGGGCCATTCTTTTGAAGATAGTTTTTCAAATTGTTTGCTTGGTAACAAGATAATTAACATTTCTATGCATGTTAATTTGGATTTGTTTCTTGTCAGACGTCATTCATTAAGCAACAAGACAACACTCTTTCGATACAGAAATCACTAAGATCTCCTAAGTAAAATAAACATATCTGTCATAATATTAAATATTTGAGTTTCTTTGTAACTGAGTTATTTGAAAAGATCTCCTAAGTAAAATAAACATATTTGTCATAATATTAAATATTTTAGTTATTTGTAAAGATCTACTAAGTAAAATAAACATATCTGTCATAATATTAAATATTTGAGTTTCTTTGTAATTGAGTTATTTGAAAAGATCTAAGTAAAATAAACATATCTGTCATAATATTAAATATTTGAGTTTCTTTGTAATTGAGTTATTTGAAAAGATCTCCTAAGTAGAATAAACATATCTGTCATAATATTAAATATTTGAGTTTCTTTGTAACTGAGTTATTTGAAAAGATCTCCTAAGTAGAATAAACATATCTGTCATAATATTAAATATTTGAGTTATTTGAAAAGATCTCCTAAGTAAAATAAACATATCTGTCATAATATTAAATATTTGAGTTTCTTTGTAACTGAGTTATTTGAAAAGATCTAAGTAAAATAAACATATCTGTCATAATATTAAATATTTGAGTTTCTTTGTAATTGAGTTATTTGAAAAGATCTCCTCAGTAAAATAAACATATCTGTCATAATATTAAATATTTGAGTTTCTTTGTAATTGAGTTATTTGAAAAGATCTCCTCAGTAAAATAAACATATCTGTCATAATATTAAATATTTGAGTTTCTTTGTAATTGAGTTATTTGAAAAGATCTCCTCAGTAAAATAAACATATTTGTCATAATATTAAATATTTGAGTTTCTTTGTAACTGAGTTATTTGAAAATACTTATATTATATCAAAACAATTTCTATATTAAATTCTCCTGGATTTTTGATGTGATAAAAGTGAAATTGGTTTAGGCTCTTAAGAGACGAGTTATGGGGAAATTTTCGGTGAATTAATGATTCTGTGATAGTTTGTGTGATGCAATGATAACTAACATTACATTGGGTCTTTACATGAATCATTTAAAAAAAATAAAATGGAACATTTTTCAAACATGACTTGATCGTAAAACTAAGGAATATATTAGCATGTATTTTGTGTGATTAAATTATATAGAAAAACCCGTTCGGAAGCAAACTTTGATTAACTCAGCCTTAGTATAAGAATAGATATCATTCTCCCGTGTTTTTATTAGAATATCATTCTCTACATCCAAGCAACATCAAGTTTTACCTCTAGTCTCTTAAAGTTGTACGACAACTGATTTTATCGAAATGACAGTTGCATTTGAATCAGATGCTATGCTGAAAAAGTCAAATACTAATATAATATAAATAGTCAGAAAACCACTGATAATGTATTGATTCAAAGCAGAGGATCAGATACTGACATTGATCAGAAAGAGATTGTCAACACAACTATATTACAAAGTCTACCTATTTCCAGAAGGCTTATCTCTGAGTGGATGTGTGTTAGGTCTCGGCTTGTGTATTTGTCAATGTTGTATAGAATCAGACTACTTGTAATCTTTCTATGGTAAAAGGTTTCGAAACCGAATAAATAGACGAAGCCAACAGTGATATAAGCAGGGTCACCAAGCCAGTCTATCCGAGTGATAAATTAATAGAGGCACACGATTCTTAAATCTATATATTACAAATGTCAGACAACACATCGTTGTCTGACTGTGTCAATTCACGTTCAAACGTAACTGTTTAAAATGAACTTAATTTTAAACAATGTTATTCAACACATGGCTACTCAAGTAGTGGAGCACTTTCACACAGATTTGTTTTACATCTAGAAAAATAAACATGGAAAAAGTTAACATAGAAACATCACTCAAAAACATCCCAACACTGAACAAAAATAGAGACATTATTAAGCTAATTAAAAAAGAAAAAGAAAAAGACGATGACGTAGTATGCAGAATGAACTGGCGAGCACATTTCTTTCTTAATAAACATGAACGAAGACAAAAAAAAAATCCTACGGATTCATAAGCCGAAAAAAGCCCACAGAATATATCTTATGGTTAACTTTTATAATAAAAAAATATTATTGAAGGGTGTGCCAGTTGACACGGTTAAGATTCGAATAAAAATTGTTGTTTGGGATAAATACAATTTAGGCACGCAGAGTGAATATAATTGTATTGGCGCGTGACAAATAAAATAACGCCCACGCAAATTCCAGTGTGGCCTTATATATTAAATCAACTCAAAACGAGCGGACGTAGTTGGGAGCACACCACGTGATATTTCTGTCCAATGAGATTTCTCCAAAGACATATTTTTTCTAAACTTTTCTCCTTAAGCTCGCTGGAGCCTATCCAAATAGTATTTAAGCACACACAAACATCAAACTTTCTCTTTCAACTGACTTTTCATCCGGAGGTTACACGCATCTTACTATCACTCTTCCATTTCACCCTTTCGCGCGCTTCATACAATTTCACAGGCGAACATTACCTATTGCCTCTTTTAATATTTTATAACAAATGAACATTTCAACAAAAGAAAAGACATTCTTTTTTTTACTTACCCTGAAACTAAAGAAAGGACTCATGAACTCATTACAAAAAGAAATATATTCTATTTGTTAATAGTTTATTTCAGTAAATAAACTTCCGTTGATTTTGCATGTAAATCTTATTATTATTATTTTTATTTGTGGAGGAAGTTATCACCAAAAAAAGGTATGACGACCCCCACAAGGGCAAACTGTACTGAATTAAAAAAAGCTACAATCACAAAAGCACATAACACAAATATATTACATCATTATTGAGCCATTATTGGGTACTTTGCCTGTAGTTGAATGGAAAATATTAAAATGGGCCAGCGCATGAAGCTATTTAGACGATTTATACAGATTATGTTTATTTACTCCTCGCGGAGTTAGGCACAAGGCCAGTTTTATCTTACTCCCACAAGTAAGATGTGACCCAAGATCGGGTCGAGCAAGTGGGGTTAAAAGCCAGCGCTCGAGAGGTGAGCACTCTGGCCATTTAAAAATTGCCTGGGCAGCCCCGTCGGCATTCCCCGGTAGGGGCGCCTCAGACAGTAAGCAATAAACTTACTCCTCCCCAAAGAGGGGAGGCGAAGCCTGGGAGGGTGGACCTCCTAGAACTGCACAGGACAGACCCATAAACCGGCATAAATCAAGCCCCGAAGGCCAAGACAATACCAGTCTATGGGGTGCAGTATCCATCGGAACAGATACTACACTTTGATCTTAGCCAAAAGGCCAAGATAACACAGTTTGAATTATCTACTAGACACCACCCTCAAGTGTCTTCGGTCTCTCTGGCAAATGGTTTGTCAAGAAAACCTGACATGAGGATACTTTACCCTACAAGTAAACCCTGACCAAATATTCAAAATAACATAGTATTCGAAACCCAAATAAGATCCCCCTCAACACGGCTATACACTGGCTCATATGAAGAATGGTGCATCTTCTCCAAGTAATGTTACTTCAAGTAACAACACTTAGCATTATACTCCAACAACCGAAATGAATTCGTGTCCTGGGATCCGTAAGACTAAGAAAGATAAACTATAACATAGTTAACTGGTTAATTTGTGATAAAAAATTAATGTTCTTAACTTCTTTACTAACTTAAAACTTGTTTCTTGGCCTTTTGGCTAAGATCAAAGTGTAGTATCTGTTCCGATGGATACTACACCCCATGGACTGGTATTGTCTTGGCCTTCGGGGCTTGATTTACGCCGGTCTATGGGTCTGTCCTGTGCAGTTCTAGGAGGTCCACCCTCCCAGGCTTCGCCTCCCCTCTTTGGGGAGGAGTAAGTTAATTGCTTACTGCTTGAGGCGCCCCTACCGGGGAATGCCGACGGGGCTGCCCAGGCAATTTTTGATGGTCAGAGTGCTCACCTCTCGGGTGCTGGCTTTTCAACCCCCACTTTCCGACCCGAGCTTGGGTCACATCTTACTTGTGGGAGTAGGATAAAAACTGGCCTTGTGCCTAACTCCTAGAGAGGAGTAAATTACACTAACTTAATTTTTAACAGGCGAAGGAGAACTTTAATGGAACACTCGGATATCTATGTATCTCATAGATAAAGTGTTAGCCTCAGGAATGGGCCCCTTTGATTTCTGAGAACTTCGACTGAAGTAAAAAAGATATAATATATATATATATATGTATATATATATATATATATATATATGTATACTTAGGCAGCAAGTCATTATCTAAGCAAGCGTTGTTGAACGTCACGGAACTTTCTCGTTTGTATATCTTCTTCGTGAGGTTCTCAAACAGTCGAGCTATCCTTCTGGTTTCAGGTGGGAATCCGTATAGTACTTCTCCGATTGTTCTTAATTCGGCCATTTTTTTTTTCTAGCAAAACCAGAAGGATACCTCGACGGTTTGAGAAGCTCACAAAGATATACAAACGAGAAAGTTCCGTGACGTTCAACAACGCTTGCTTAGATATATATATATATATATATATATATATAGTGAATGCTTTTATTCAAACATGTACAAGGTCTGCTACACTGGCATGTCGATGTTATCGATCTACAGCTCTCAAGAGATAATTTTTTATGATCCAACCTGGTCGCTGAATTCCAGGAAGAATCTCTCTCTCTCTCTATATATATATATATATATATATGTAAGCTTAGTGGGAGAGAAATACTGACAGCGCAGTGGCTGATCACTCGAGAAAGATACCCACGACACAGAGGAATATTCACAGGCTGTTTACACACCTGGAACACCCCCGGAAGATGAAGAAGCACACTCTGGGATGCTCTACTAAAAATATCCCAACTCTCAATAACAAAAAAAAAGACAATGCGCGAGTCGCCATTTTCTAGGGAGACAGAGATAAACAGACTGAAGAGAGTCCAGTAAAGGAGACCAATTATAGATCCCTTTTGTTAGGATTTGAAACCGACGGTACCGATGTTGTTCTAATCTTCTGGAATACATAAATATATATCTTCTATTATATAAATGAGAGTTGTCTTTTTTTGTACGAACGAGTCATTGCTTATCAAGACCCAATGTCTACTCAGGTATGACCGTTAATGCTTGTCAGGTGGACGGTGAAACACCTTGAGGATTGGTAACAATGGTTGAAACTGGTCAGAATTTCATTATTTATGAGGACGGCTCAACAGGAATTTGTAAACATTGGACTTGAAACAACCATGTTGTAGTCAGCTGGAAAGCAGCACCGTGATATTGTGTTCCACAGACAAGTAGTTATTAGAAAGAAACTCTAGTCATATAAGTTCCATTTAGCTCCAGGTACACTGAGGAAGAAAGGGACGTTATTTACATTGGTTGTAGCTAGACGAGTTTTTGCTGTGAATGTTTTACAGGGGAGAGGGGCAATAGATTAGAGCTCAGTTGAGCAGCTACCATGAAAATAACGATAGAGTAGAGAAAGACTAGCAATGTGTAGACTAGATGTCTATGTAGCAACTAGAGTAGCAACTAGATGTAGATGTAGCAACTAGAGTAGAGAAAGACTAGCAATGTACTCTGTGCAGTACCTCATCAATGGCAATACTACTTTATCTTAGTACATATGTGGATCTTATACAGGTGGAGGGTTGCGTCAGGAGTGAGAGACTGTCTGGAGTGGTAGAATGCTCGACGATATTCTCAGCAACCATAGCAACGGATTCGATGTAAGTCTTCCATTTCAGGTCTCGAGTGAAAGTCAGTCCTAGAAGCTTGTCAAAGTAAGGGCCTTCTTCAAAGAGAGCACCATACTTTTCAACTGGGGCAAATTGAGGATCCTTATTATATTGTACAAGTCATCACCCTCTCATTAAGGACAGCACCCTAGACACGTCTTCCCTGCTTAAAGCAGCATCAGAGAATAGACAGAAAATCTCCGTCCGGAAGTCACGTGGTTTCGTCAACGTCCCTTCTTGCGTTAAACTTTTCATACTCAAAGTTATTCTTTCTAACGACGGCCCTCATTATGTTACTGTAGCATCTTAAAGTTAATGCAATTATGAAGGTTATGCGAATTAAGTGGTTAACGCCACAGACTGAGGACTTGGGTGTTTCAAGTTCGAATTCCATAGCACCGCTTTCACTTAGGGATGTTGGCAACCTTCACCTGATCCCTCCTGTAAATACCTGATTATTTCTAGATAGAATCTGGGAGACCAATGCAAGCAACAGTCTCATCCTGATTCATACGAATTTATATTACTAATATTTATAAATAAATAATAAATCATTCTTACCTACAAATGCCGGCGTTTTCAAGCCATTTATGCTATTATCAATTAAGGAAGTGATAATTTCAGACGGTCGTAGGGTGCAAACCCAGTTCACAGAATCAGCCTAGATTCAGCAAGTATTTCTCTATCCACAGGGCCACCGGGAATTACCATGTGATTATGGGGAAATTAAGTTCTATTTTTGCCTTTAGAAAGTGGACAGCAGACAGTAGAAAGTCGAAAGGGTTCAACGATATATATATATATATATATATATTAAATTATTTTTTAATCTTTTTACCTACGTACGATGTCGTTTCGAGCTTATGGCTCTCATCGGCGCAGGGAAATAACAATCTCAAACGGTCATAGGATGCGAACCCGGTTCACAGATACACCTTGAATCTGTAACCGTTCACTTAGTCACATTAGGCCACAAGAGATAGCCACATAATAACAGAGAAATTAAGTGATATTTATACTGAAAGCGACTAGTATAAATATCTAAACATTCGATAGCACTCAACAACAGATATAAATATATATATATATATATATATATATATTAAAATATAATGTGGAATTATTGCTTAAGAGATGTCCAGAGACATAATAAATCAATAAATAAATGCATTTCACTTTAAGTCCATGATTATTTTCTCGAAATAATTCTTATTTTTTTGGCGGGGGGGGGGGATGTAAGACTGGTGGAAGAAGCGCAAGTTACGTGGCCACGATTTGTTGCCTTGCCTCTGGCAACCCCCAGATGCTCGAACACTGGAACCCCTAAACTGAGTCCATCACTTTAGGAATGCCAATTAGACTAAAACCGATTCTTTTTTTTGATAATTTGAGGATGATGGATGGAGTTGATTAATTAAGAAAACAGGTGTTTATCTCCTAACAAATGAATCTCTTAATTTACTCTGTACTCTTTGACTTCATCGCAGGTAGAACAGATTTGGCAAAGGAACGCGTTTTGTTTCGAGTTGTTTTTTCTCTCCTTTCTGTCATCTGTATTAAAGTGGTTGAATGGCATACAGCCAAAGAAATATCGGTCGAGAACTTAAGCAACTTCTCCTCTCTCGCTTCTATCTTATTACTATATTTTTATGTACTTTTTGAGAGGACATCGCAACTAAGTTTAGCCTTGTCAAAATAAAAGAAAATGCATGTAAAATATTTATCTATAGCTCAGTATATATGTACAAGATCGTTAATTACTGACTAAAGGGTTTGTAGTACCTTTCTTAGGTGGCCTACTCGTTTAATCCAAGAAACCAGTCGCCATGCACCCCAATACGCGGGGATGTGCAAAATGCAGCCTTTTAAAAATGAAGAGCCACATATTCACAAATTTAATCTGTTAATAGGCATGAGAATAAGCAACACAAACCCGAATTAGAGGAATAAACCTTGAACTTCTATCTTTTCATAGGTGTATTAATAACAGAAAACACCTCCGCAGTGTATGTATATATATATATATATATATATATATATATTAATTTTATACGTACATAAAAGTAATCCATGGACACGTGTTTCTGGCTCACAGCCGTCATCAGCATGGCTAACTTACACAGAGATCGAACCCACGATGTTGATGTCTATAGTCCAGCGTTCTACCACTGGGCCAAGACGCTCTGTGTAGAAATATGTACGATTTTTATCACTCAAGTATTTAATGGATTTCTATGTAATTATTTTTATAGGTGATTTTCAGCTCGTTGTTATTGAGTTTACTATTATTTCTATTGTTTCACTTCCTAAGTGCTGAAGATGCAAAAAACTGCATTATTAGACGAATAATGCAGTTTTCTGCATCTTAATAACTTAGGAAGTGAAACAATTGAAATAATAGTAAGCTCAATAACAACGAGCTGAAAATCACCTATAAAAATAATTACATAGAAATACATTATATATACATTATATATATATATATATATATATATATATATATATATGTTTCGGAAGTTTCTCAACCCTTAAAACTAAAAAAAAAAAATTAAAAAAAAACCCCCAAAAAACAACCTTAAGTCCCAAGTCATTCAGTGGAAAATCACTCATGTAAGTCAATTTAGTTTCTACAGTTATTATATTAGTTTGCTTCTTACATTATTTTAGGGATCATCAGTTGTTTACCATGAAAAACTGTTTTGGGAATTTAATATATATATAGATAGATATAACTATCATATAAACCATTTGGCAATAAACGATGATGACATTTTTTGTGTTTTTGCTGGAATTTGTTCCAGTATGTTTTGCGTTCTCATAGAAACACGCGTTAGTTTTTATTTACTTCAGCACTGTCATTAAATCACGATACGATATAACTCTTGTGTTTTACTTTTTTATAGCCAATCTATTACAAATTTTGAAATATCTATTTAAAGGTTTGAATATTGTGCTTCATTTTGCTTTGGAATTTGATTCCCATAAGAATCACATATATGATAAATAGATGACATTTGAAAATTAATGTAACACTAAACTACTTTAGCATAAGAAATTTATTAAAGAACAAAGTGTAACATAACATTTTAATTAATTTTCCAGTACTTCCTTTTATCGACACTATTCTATCTAATACATTATATATATATATATATATATATGATTATTTTTATTTGCACAGACATGTACAAAATCTGCGACACTGGTATGTCGATGTTATCGATCAACAGCTATTATAAACTGAGATCTCATCAGGCAGAGTTAGAATCCGATCTTAACCGTAGATCATATTTGGAGAGAATGAAGTTGAGAAAATGAGAAAGAAATTTAAAATTTTAAAATTTGGAAAGTCACGTGGTTGGGACCGTTAAGAATCAAAATCTCAAAATAAAAATAAAAAAATAAAAAAATTAATATAAAATATAAAATAAAATAAAATAAGATAAAGTAAACTAAAGTGAAAAGAGAGAGATTTAATAAAAGGGTAGAATAAAAAGATAGATAGAGATAAAATGAGGTTGTTTACGACTGAGCCAGAAGTGGGGAAAGAAGTGGGGGAAAGAGCGTGCCTGTTATTATTTACTATTTGTCTGCTATTAATTTATTACATAATACAATACATTACGCACACATTGAATGGACGCCCTCTCTAATTCCGCTGATTTTCGAGAATATCCGATTACATTATTTCTACCTATTACGTACACAGTTATATTAATTCCGGTTTTTAGGGAATGCAATTAAAGAACATAGTTCCTTAGAGTGTTTTATTATTCAACATAGCGGTTACAATTTCTTCAGCGATTCGACTTCCGAAATAACTCAGTATACGCCAAGGTACTCGACCACATCCATAAAGTTGACATTTTCTGAATCCTACACCTTTCACACACATAATATCCAAAAATTGTATAAAAATGATCCAAAACGTGTGACTGGTCACCCTACATTTGGTCGCCTTCTAGCATATCGTAAAATAAAATGCATGGAAGCTACAGGCTTCGTTTAACCTACCTATTTTTCAAGAGATTTTCTACTCGCCTCCTTGGCCAGCAGGTTATCAGCATACATCCAAGACCGAGAAGTTTAGTGTTTGATACCAGTCGACTCACACAATTTTCTAATTTTTGTTTACATTATTAAACTTTTGCCTGCAATGGAGGGGGTGGGAGAGAGGACTATGTCCCGAGTTTTTAAAATTCAACGTTATTATGTAGTAATTTAAAAAGACATCAATGTAACCTGTAGTACTTTAACTATTGTGAATATCATCATTTCTCTTCGCACACACACGGTTTATTAGTGCTCTGCAGGCCTCCTTAATTATATTTGTGTTTTTCAGTAGTGCTCAAGAGGCATATACATTTTTCTGTTTTCTTTATATATATATATGATTATTTTTATTTACACATATGTACAAAATCTGCGACACTGGCATGTCGATGTTATCGATCAACAGTTATTATAAACTGTGATCTCATCAGGCAGAGTTAGAATCTGATCTTAACCGTAGATCATATTTGGAAAGAATGAAATGGAGAAAAAAAAAATATATATGTATATATAATTATTATTATTTCATGTATCCACATAAAATGTTATAAGGAGATATAATCTTTTATGTATCAATTTTCAGTATTTACTTCAACAGTGCTCAATACGTGAGTAAGGCTTAGTAGTAAGTTATGAAAATATATTTATGGCAATTAAGCTACACAGAGGCTTTCGCGTTTCATACCCATAGAAAATCGTCAGGCTAAAATGCATTTTAGCCTGACGATTCCCTATGGGGATGAAACGTGGAAGCCTCTGTGTAGCTTAATAGCCATAAATAAATTTTCATAACTTACTTGTAATATATATATATATATATATATATATATATAATGGAGAATTCTGTAATGTTAATATTGGTAAATGTACATCTGTTTTTAGTATTGATAAATGTACATCTGTTTTTTATGTAAACATTTACAAAAAAAAATATTATCTTCTACTGGGTCATATGAGTTCATTTTAACCAGATTTTCTCAACCCTGCTAATACCACACACTGGTAAGCAATTTAAGGTTTGCATCGATGGCGAGACTACGTGTAGAAATTATCAGGTTACAGCATAGTATTTTGAGTACAAGTGGGGGTACATTTTACTATTAGAGTCAGTTTCAGCATTTTGAGTCATTTATATATCATGCGGTATAATGATTACATATGATATATACATATATATATATATATATATATATATATATGTATAATGTGATATTATAAAAAATAATTCCTTTATATAGTTCAAATCGATTCATATGAATGACTATCTTCATATATTGGTCATTTTATTTCATTTTTCTTCACTCGAAGTTCTTAGAAATCAAGGGGCCACTTCCTGGGGCTAACACTTGACTCTATATGAGATACATAGATATTCGAATATTCTTTTCAAGTTCCCCTTTACCTGTAAAACGTTGAACATTAATTTTCCTATTTCTAACTGACCAGTTAACTATTTTATAGTATATCTTTCTTGTGGTCTCTTGGTCCTACTGGATTCCAGGACAAGAATTCATCTTGTTCGGTAGAGTACTTGTAGTTACTTGAGGTAACATTACTTGGAAAATGTGCCCCATTCCTTTCATGAGTCATTGTGTGCTATCCATACTAAGGGAGTCTTATCTGGGCTTCGAACACTGTTATTTCGAATATTTAGTCACGGTTTACTTGTAGGAGGAAGTGTCCTCATGTCAGGTTGTCCTGACAAACCCCATGTACAGAGAGAACTTGGACACTCAAGGACAGTGTCGAGTAGGAATTCAAGTTCTCTCTCATTAACACACACACATATATATATATATATATATACATATATATATATATATGCTCATAAATAATTTAATAATTATGATTAATAATACACAAATAATTAACTCAATAGGAATAAATAAATACATTCACACATAATAAATAAACTAATATATATTATTTACATACCTCTCTTACACATATATATATATACATATACATATTGCATATGAATATACTTATATGCTTATAAATAATTGAATAATTATTGATTAATTAATAGTACACAAATAATTATAGGAATAAATAAATACATTCACACATAATAAATAAACTAATAGATATTGTTTTTTTCTTCTCTCTTTTTTTACCAAATTTTCGGTTTTTATCAGAATTTGCATTTCTAAAATTTTTCATGCAATTACATTCACATAGAAATTTATTTTTCCTTCCTCCTTCCTTTTGCATTCGAAACATGGCAATAAGTTCAGACTTCCTCCCATCTACCACCTGCTCCTATGCTCGTTATAACACGATGACTCAGACAATATCTTTCTTTAAAAGCTAAAGATAATAAACTCATATTCAACCAACTCATCTATTCCCTCTCCTAAAATCTCTACTGAACTGCTGCTACAAGCAGCCAAATTGCTTTTCTCAATTTCTGATTCTATCACTCATAGTGTGGCTCTCGGGCAGATTACAATTGCTGTTAACGTCTTGGCAACGTACCCAGCTCCCTTAATGGCAAACAATAGGCACACCCCTTAAATGAAAGGGAGAGAATTAATTATCTGGCTAGGATCATCAGCTAATCTAACTATTATGTTTCGGAAATTTTTGAGATGAGGATTGATAATTTGAATTACTTGGATTATTCATCTTGAATGTTATTCTCACAATTTTTTCAGCCGATATAACACCCGACATTCTTCAGGTGCGTCTTGTTGAACGTGGGAATCTGTATGAAACCCATTTATTTAATCCACATGAGTAGCTTATTTTTATTCAGTTCTGAGTTGAAAGTTCAACTCTCAGTAATGGCGAGAATATCATTATTTCAGACTTTTACCCGGTCGTAGCTGCCGGAATGAGAGCATGCTACACCCATTGATTAAGTAAAGGGTTCCATTCGAAATTCTGTACAGATTCCAAGAGTTGACAAGACGTACATGAAGAAAGTCAGATGCTACATCGGCCGAAACGTTATGAGAATAACATTTAAGATGAGAACAGTAGTCCGAATAATCCAATTAATGCTAATGTAACTATTTCCAGCAAAAAATAGCTTCATCTAAATAGTCGTTTATTTCTACTTAATGCTTTCAAGCGACCATAAATAATTGTCAGCTTTTATACAATACTTCAAGTCAGCTGCTCCTGATGTTATTTACTTACGGTTATGCACTATTTATGAATATATATATATATATATATATATATATATATATATATTAAGCAGAGACATGCGTACTATTAATTATAGTTGGTAAGAGATTTCGTGAGATACTGAGTGTTTAAATAAATATATTTTCTCATTTATTTTAAATCATGAACCTCAATTTGATATGAAAGTGTTTGGGAATTATAAAAAAGAAAGAAAATACCAGCTATTTCATGAGTCCAATTAAAGTTTGAGTTCATCAGATTTTAGATCAATTTCGAAATATGAAAATTGCAATTTTCTCATAGCTTTGAAATTATTAGCGACATTTTTTTCTGTAGCAATTCTGTAGCAACATGAAGTACTTCAGGTTTTTAGAGTAAAAGACGTGGGCTTTAAAGGTTAAATCGGTAAGAATTAGGGTTAGAGTTAGAGTTTCTACAGGGTGGCGCAAAAGTCGCGCATTGGTTTGTTTAGGTGATAGAATCTAGGCTTTTCTGATAAATAATACATTTACTTGGTAATTTTGTTGCAGTAGTTTTTACAAAAAATATCCTTTAAATGGCCACCATTTTCGGCTTCACAAAGACGGGCTCTAGTTTGGGCATTTTCCATTACAGTCCTTAGAATAACTGGCTCTAGTTCTTGGATTTCATGTCTGATATTGTTTTTAAGCTCTTGAATCGTTATAGGCTTGTTCACATATACCCTTTCCTTAAGATAACCCCAAAGGTAAAAAGTCAGGGGCTGTTAAATCCAGTGAACATGAAGGCCAGTTAAAATCAGAAAATCTGCTAATTAAGGGCTTGCCAAACAATCCCGCAAAAATCACGCATTAGTTTGAATCAGTTGTTACTGAATCAAACTAATGCGTGACTTTTGCACTACCTTGTACTGATTTTTTGGATGCTACGACTTGCACACACATAAAAAGACACATTTCTCTTTTGGTGTTATACTGTGCATTCACAAAAACCTATCTAGCACCCTAAACCAAGAACTAAACCAATTGAATCAAACCAATTTATGCAGCTTACTTCGAAATAAAAAAAACTATACTAGAACAAATGTGACTCTTTCAGTCAACCAGCGAACTCCTTTTTAAATTGGTTGAATCAAGAAAAAGCTAGTCTGCAAAGCTAGTTGAAAACACAAAATCCCAAAGTAACACCCCCCTCTCTCCCTCTCTCTCTGCCTCTCCAGGTATGGGTTAAATAGTATTAATGCTTGCAGTGATATTCCTTTTTGTTCCAATCTTTTTATTCTTTTGTTTCCTTATTACATTCAACTCTTGAGAGATTAGAAAGAAAGAGAGAGGGAAAGAGAAACAGAGAGAGAGAAAGAGAAAGAGAGAGAGAAAGAGAGAGGGAAAGAGAAAGAGAGAGAGAAAGAGAGAGAGAAAGAGAGAGAGAGAAAGAAAAAGAGAGAGAGATAAAGAGAGAGAGAGAGAGAAAAAAAGAGTGAGAGAGAGGGAAAGAGTGAGAGAGAGGGAAAGAGAGAAAGGGAAAGAGAGAGAGGGAAAGAGAGAGAGAGAGGGGGAAATAGAGAGAGAGGGAAAGAGAGAGAGAGGGGAAGAGAGAGAGAGGGGAAGAGAGAGAGAGGGGAAGAGAGAGAGAAAGAGAGAAAGAGAGAGAAAGAGTAAGAGAGAAAGAGAGACAGAGAGAGAGACAGAGAGAGAAAGAGAGAGAGAGAGAGGGAAAGAGAGAGAGAGGGAAAGAGAGAGAGAGGGAAAGAGAGAGAAAGAGAGAGAGAGGCAGAGATATATATATAGAGAGAATGACACATTACATGATAGATGATGTATAGAATATGAGCGGGGGGGGGGCTGTCTATAAACATACATTGAGAGAGGATGAAAGTGAGAGATAGAAAGTAAGAGATTGCTCACTCAGCAAATTACAACAATTAAAATTTACGTTTTTCTTAAACATTACTCAATCCCCAAACTGAGGAATAGTTTAGCATGTAATTAGGACAAAAGCCTTAGAGAAACAAATGTTGATTAACTCAGCTTTAGTATAATAATAGATTGGTGGGATTGACCTAATGGATACTGTAAAAGACTATGGAATTAGAAATGCAGAGTTAAAATTATACATGTCATAAACACATATGTAAATTAAATTGTGAAATAAAGTCTCTCTACTTCTATATAAGAAAAATAAAGAATAATAAAACTTTCATGTAATAATAATAATAATTATAATAATACTTTCATATAATAATAATAATAATAATAATAATAATAATAATAATAATAATAATAATTAAAATCAGAAGTGATACAGGAGAACGACAATGTCAAACTTCTTTGGGGCATGCGCATACAAACTGATAAGGTTCTTGAACATTCCAAACCCGACTTAATCTTTCTAAACAAAAACAAAACAACTTGTTTAATCATTAATATAGCCTACCCCTTCGATACATGAGTGCAGGAGAAAGACCACGAATAAATAAATAAATATCAGGACCTAAAATGGGAATTAGTTAGACTATGGAAATGTAAAGAAGTCAAGGCGATCCCCATAAGAATTGGAATACTTGGAACCATAATGAAAAGCCACCATAAATGGCTTAAACAGATTGACGAGCCAATTTCTTTTCCAATTCTGCAAAAGGCTTGCCTGTTAGGAACAGCGAAACTGTTAAGGTACAGCTTCGAATGTCTAAAGTCAAGGGAATTGACTTGATGTTCAAAAAAGAAAACTCCAACTAAAAAACATCCATAAGTTGAGACTACTATGACATAATAATAATAATAATAATAATAATAATAATAATAATAATAATAATAATAATAACACGACACATACACAACACAAAAATGCTCCCCCCCGCTTCCCCCAAAAAAAAACTAAAAAAAAAAAAATAAAACTAAAAAAAAATTTTTAATTAAAAAAATGGTACCAGCCTAGGCTGACACCACACAAAATATTTGCATAGGGTCAAGGAAGATGAGAAGACTGAGGAGGGACAGCACAAACCAGATCTCCACTGGAAGTGCAGAGTGTGCTGGGACCTTGGGGGAGGCTTATAGAGAAGACCAATGGTCCTTACTAGCGAGAAATCAATGGTAAACAGTTGTTGCGATACTGCAAGATTATTTGCGGTGGCCATCGAAAAGAGGTGGAGAATGCTGGAAATCTGGGGAGACTTGTTGTCACTCAGACTCCAGGGAATATCACCGGTTGTCGGTGAGCAATCACTGATGACCTGTGTGAGAACTCCTAGTGAGTACAAATGATAATATAAACGTAAAGAGATTTATTATTTTTAGTTATGCAAGAAACATATCTTAACAGATATGACGTCACAGTTTATGAATTGTCAACTGAAATCAAAGTACCATAAATCAAGGGAGGCGCGATAGCGCTCCACCCCTTAATAGACTTCCAAAATGGCCTCTGCTAGAAATCTCATTTCTTTGATCAATCATAACTCAAAAACCAATGAACCAAATTAGTTAAAACTTTGCACAAAATTTTTATTTGATAGGTTCTATAAGTGTGTAGAATTTCAGCATCATTAGTCAAGGCAACCCAGAGATCCAGAAAGTTCAATCATTAAATCATGTTATCTGTGTGTACGTACGTACGTATGTGCCACCCTGTATCTCATCAACTATTCGATGGATTCAGCTGATTTTTGGCAGAGATAGAGGTTCTATGGTCTAGTTGATGGCATTTTAATTTCAGTTACCATATACCTTAGTTTTCCAGAAAATGCCAAAAAACCTTAAAAATGACCATTGTATTGAGGCATAGCCTTTACAAAAGTAGTGACATTCCATGATAAATGCCAGTATACTGAAATCATATGCCCTTAATAGGGTTAAGATAAAAATTCATATACACTAAATGTACAAAAGCAAGGAAATTCCCAAATTTTTACACTTTTATTGTCATTAAGGGTATGCGAGCACAACAGGGCTATGTATTTAACTGGTAGGAATTTTTCTTCAGCACACCTCACACACTTCATCCACTCATGCATAGAGATTTATTTTGTAGTGATGTGATAATGAAATGGCTTGGTTGATATGTAGTCATACCCTTAATGACAATAAAAGTGTAAAAATTTGGGAATTTCCTTGCTTTTGTACATTTAGTGTATATGAATTTTCATCTTAACCCTATTAAAGGCATATGATTTCAGTATACTGGCATTTTTCATGGAATAGTGGTAGTCGTTATGACTCAATGGGTCACGGGTACAGTTTAGTTTACAAAAAAAACAGAAAATACACACAAAAATGATCAAATTCTGGTATTTTTAGCCAATCGTTTGTATCTACATTCTGACAACAACATGGTTGAATCATTACTTTTTCGTTTGCATATTTTTCACACAAAATCCCATTGTTGTTTTTAAGATCTTAATTTTAGATATATTAATCCTTTAAGTAAAAATAAATCTAGACTTTTCACATTGTTAAATCAGATCTTCATTGTAAGTATTCAATCTGTGATAATCTACTTAGTGTAAGCTAACAAAGCTTTTGAATTGCAATGTGCAAGAAGCCTCAGGCAAACAACATGGTTTTTACAAAGATGCGTCTTGGATTTGCCATATTTTGATAACACTTTCAACCTTAAAAGATTAATAATAATTACTTATAATTTAAACATGATAGTTACACACACACACATATGTGTGTGTGTGTGTGTGTGAAACAGCCTCTTCCAAACCGTTGACTAATATAAAGCAGTCACACTCGGTATTTTTGAAGCTACTATTAGCGATAATGCAAAGCTCTTTGTAAATAAAAAAAATGTAGCATTCTTTAGTAGTTGACAACGTTTATATAAAGTATTGAGATATCACTTGCCAACAAAACCTGTGGTTAGAATCGCTGTCTATCAACTAGATGGTCATAGGTTCGATCCAAGCTAGGTGTGGGTGCTAGTCTAGCTGCAATAAGGAGCTGATACATCGAAACAGTCTGTGGATGACATGTATGTGTGTGTGTGTGTATATATATATATATATATATAAATAAATAAATATAAATGATAATTTATTTCATTTTGACTACAAAATTGATTTTGTTTCACGAGAACGGTTTGTGTGGCTCCCGTTCTTCAGGTCTTAAAATATTCTAAGACCTGAAGAACGGGAGCCACACAAACCGTTCTCGTGAAACAAAATCAATTTTGTAGTCAAAATGAAATAAATTATCATTTATATTTATATTTCTGCTCTATATTTTTATTGAGCACTCTCATAAACCCGGTTCAACTCCCCTGGATTTATACCCTGTGGATCTATACCATACTCGGATTATATATATATATATATATATATATATATATATATGTATACTTAAGCAGCAAGTCATTATCCAAGCAAGCGTTGTTGAACGTCACAGAACTTTCTCGTTTGTATATCTTCTTCGTGAGGTTCTCAAACCGTCGAGCTATGCTTCTGGTTTCAGGTGGCAATCCATAGAGTATTTCTCCGATTGTTCTTAATTCGGCCATTTTTTTTTCGAGCGCTTTCGACTTTCTTAGTCGTCTTCAGGATTAGGTTTTTTAAAATAAGAAGACTGGAGTTAATGTTTTATAGGTAAATGAAATGAAAATAAAGTAATAAAAAAATAAATAAATAATGGTAATAATAGGAATAAATAATAATAAATAAATAAATAATAGTAAAAATAAGAATTAATAAAATAGATAAACAATAACACTAAACACACAAACAGATAGAATAAAATCAACTCAACCACACACCCTCTTTTTTTTTTCATTCGCCCTTAACGATACCTATAAAACATTAACTCCAGTCTTCTTATTTAAGAAAAAACCTAATCCTGAAGACGACTAAGAAAGTTGAAAGCGCTAAAAAAAAATTGGCCGAATTAAGAACAATCGGAGAAATACTCTATGGATTGCCACCTGAAACCAGAAGGATAGCTCGACGGTTTGAGAACCTCACGAAGAAGATTTACAAACGAGAAAGTTCCATGACGTTCAACAACGTTTGCTTGGATATATATTTATATATATATATATATATATATATATATATATATATATATATTAGAAGAACAACTGATCAAGAACGGGTAAAATCAATTCCCAAAACAAAACAGTTTTGCACCGCTTGTATGCCCCTTTATGAAGATTAAAATCTCTATAAAATACTACTAAACCTTATATCTATAATCCTTATTCCAATATAGTTAAAAATCTGTTATATGATTTTGATTCTAGAAAATGTCTAAAATTTAAGAGATTTTCAGAATGGATTGATATTCAGGGAATCTTGCTCAATTGGGTTCTAATGACTACAGATAACATTTTATGCATATCTGATATATTTACATTTTCAAATGGAAGGTTGTACCCATATTATGCCCCCTAAAAAATTAAAATACTCTAAAGTAAATTTTTTTTAATATTTATTAATTAATTTCTAATACCTATTGTTAAAATATCACAAAATTCGAAACTATCTGAATTTTTAGGAAGAGCTTCAACCCCATTTTCCTCCACTTGCTTAAAATTGTATGAAATTAAAATAAACTAAATACAACCCTCATTATCCAAAATTCATAAAGATCGATTAATTACTTTAGGAATAAATCCTATACATAGAAATATATAAACATATACACAGATCTAACATCATATAGATAGAGATAAATATATGCTCTTAGTTTAGGAATAAATCCTATACATAGAAATATATAAACATATACACAGATCTAACATCATATAGATAGAGATAAATATATGCCCTTAGTTTAGGAATAAATCCTATACATACAAATATATAAACATATACACAGATCTAACATCATATAGATAGAGATAAATATATGGCCTTAGTTTAGGAATAAATCCTATACATACAAATATATAAACATATACACAAATCTAACATCATATAGATAGAGATAAATATATGGCCTTAGTTTAGGAATAAATCCTATACATACAAATATATAAACATATACACAGATCTAACATCATATAGATAGAGATAAATATATGGCCTTAGTTTAGGAATAAATCCTATACATACAAATATATAAACATATACACAGATCTAACATCATATAGATAGAGATAAATATATGGCCTTAGTTTAGGAATAAATCCTATACATACAAATATATAAACATATACACAGATCTAACATCATATAGATAGAGATAAATATATGGCCTTAGTTTAGGAATAAATCCTATACATACAAATATATAAACATATACACAAATCTAACATCATATAGATAGAGATAAATATATGGCCTTAGTTTAGGAATAAATCCTATACATACAAATATATAAACATATACACAGATCATACATTATATAGATAGAGATAAATATATGGCCTTAGTTTAGGAATAAATCCTATACATACAAATATATAAACATATACACAGATCTAACATCATATAGATAGAGATAAATATATGGCCTTAGTTTAGGAATAAATCCTATACATACAAATATATAAACATATACACAGATCTAACATCATATAGATAGAGATAAATATATGGCCTTAGTTTAGGAATAAATCCTATACATACAAATATATAAACATATACACAAATCTAACATCATATAGATAGAGATAAATATATGCTCTTAGTTTAGGAATAAATCCTATACATACAAATATATAAACATATACACAGATCTAACATCATATAGATAGAGATAAATATATGGCCTTAGTTTAGGAATAAATCCTATACATACAAATATATAAACATATACACAAATCTAACATCATATAGATAGAGATAAATATATGGCCTTAGTTTAGGAATAAATCCTATACATACAAATATATAAACATATACACAGATCTAACATTATATAGATAGAGATAAATATATGGCCTTAGTTTAGGAATAAATCCTATACATACAAATATATAAACATATACACAGATCTAACATCATATAGATAGAGATAAATATATGGCCTTAGTTTAGGAATAAATCCTATACATACAAATATATAAACATATACACAGATCTAACATCATATAGATAGAGATAAATATATGGCCTTAGTTTAGGAATAAATCCTATACATACAAATATATAAACATATACACAGATCTAACATCATATAGATAGAGATAAATATATGGCCTTAGTTTAGGAATAAATCCTATACATACAAATATATAAACATATACACAAATCTAACATCATATAGATAGAGATAAATATATGCTCTTAGTTTAGGAATAAATCCTATACATACAAATATATAAACATATACACAGATCTAACATCATATAGATAGAGATAAATATATGGCCTTAGTTTAGGAATAAATCCTATACATACAAATATATAAACATATACACAGATCTAACATCATATAGATAGAGATAAATATATGGCCTTAGTTTAGGAATAAATCCTATACATACAAATATATAAACATATACACAGATCTAACATCATATAGATAGAGATAAATATATGGCCTTAGTTTAGGAATAAATCCTATACATACAAATATATAAACATATACACAGATCTAACATCATATAGATAGAGATAAATATATGGCCTTAGTTTAGGAATAAATCCTATACATACAAATATATAAACATATACACAGATCTAACATCATATAGATAGAGATAAATATATGGCCTTAGTTTAGGAATAAATCCTATACATACAAATATATAAACATATACACAGATCTAACATAATATAGATAGAGATAAATATATGGCCTTAGTTTAGGAATAAATCCTATACATACAAATATATAAACATATACACAGATCTAACATTATATAGATAGAGATAAATATATGGCCTTAGTTTAGGAATAAATCCTATACATACAAATATATAAACATATACACAGATCTAACATCATATAGATAGAGATAAATATATGGCCTTAGTTTAGGAATAAATCCTATACATACAAATATATAAACATATACACAGATCTAACATCATATAGATAGAGATAAATATATGGCCTTAGTTTAGGAATAAATCCTATACATACAAATATATAAACATATACACAGATCTAACATCATATAGATAGAGATAAATATATGGCCTTAGTTTAGGAATAAATCCTATACATACAAATATATAAACATATACACAGATCTAACATCATATAGATAGAGATAAATATATGGCCTTAGTTTAGGAATAAATCCTATACATACAAATATATAAACATATACACAGATCTAACATCATATAGATAGAGATAAATATATGGCCTTAGTTTAGGAATAAATCCTATACATACAAATATATAAACATATACACAGATCTAACATTATATAGATAGAGATAAATATATGGCCTTAGTTTAGGAATAAATCCTATACATACAAATATATAAACATATACACAGATCTAACATCATATAGATAGAGATAAATATATGCTCTTAGTTTAGGAATAAATCCTATACATACAAATATATAAACATATACACAGATCTAACATTATATAGATAGAGATAAATATATGGCCTTAGTTTAGGAATAAATCCTATACATACAAATATATAAACATATACACAGATCTAACATCATATAGATAGAGATAAATATATGGCCTTAGTTTAGGAATAAATCCTATACATACAAATATATAAACATATACACAGATCTAACATCATATAGATAGAGATAAATATATGGCCTTAGTTTAGGAATAAATCCTATACATACAAATATATAAACATATACACAGATCTAACATCATATAGATAGAGATAAATATATGGCCTTAGTTTAGGAATAAATCCTATACATACAAATATATAAACATATACACAGATCTAACATAATATAGATAGAGATAAATATATGGCCTTAGTTTAGGAATAAATCCTATACATACAAATATATAAACATATACACAGATCTAACATTATATAGATAGAGATAAATATATGGCCTTAGTTTAGGAATAAATCCTATACATACAAATATATAAACATATACACAGATCTAACATCATATAGATAGAGATAAATATATGGCCTTAGTTTAGGAATAAATCCTATACATACAAATATATAAACATATACACAGATCTAACATCATATAGATAGAGATAAATATATGGCCTTAGTTTAGGAATAAATCCTATACATACAAATATATAAACATATACACAGATCTAACATCATATAGATAGAGATAAATATATGGCCTTAGTTTAGGAATAAATCCTATACATACAAATATATAAACATATACACAGATCTAACATCATATAGATAGAGATAAATATATGGCCTTAGTTTAGGAATAAATCCTATACATAGAAATATATAAACATATACACAAATCTAACATCATATAGATAGAGATAAATATATGGCCTTAGTTTAGGAATAAATCCTATACATACAAATATATAAACATATACACAGATCTAACATCATATAGATAGAGATAAATATATGGCCTTAGTTTAGGAATAAATCCTATACATAGAAATATATAAACATATACACAGATCTAACATCATATAGATAGAGATAAATATATGGCCTTAGTTTAGGAATAAATCCTATACATACAAATATATAAACATATACACAGATCTAACATTATATAGATAGAGATAAATATATGGCCTTAGTTTAGGAATAAATCCTATACATACAAATATATAAACATATACACAGATCTAACATCATATAGATAGAGATAAATATATGCTCTTAGTTTAGGAATAAATCCTATACATACAAATATATAAACATATACACAGATCTAACATTATATAGATAGAGATAAATATATGGCCTTAGTTTAGGAATAAATCCTATACATACAAATATATAAACATATACACAGATCTAACATCATATAGATAGAGATAAATATATGGCCTTAGTTTAGGAATAAATCCTATACATACAAATATATAAACATATACACAGATCTAACATCATATAGATAGAGATAAATATATGGCCTTAGTTTAGGAATAAATCCTATACATACAAATATATAAACATATACACAGATCTAACATCATATAGATAGAGATAAATATATGGCCTTAGTTTAGGAATAAATCCTATACATACAAATATATAAACATATACACAGATCTAACATCATATAGATAGAGATAAATATATGGCCTTAGTTTAGGAATAAATCCTATACATACAAATATATAAACATATACACAGATCTAACATCATATAGATAGAGATAAATATATGGCCTTAGTTTAGGAATAAATCCTATACATACAAATATATAAACATATACACAGATCTAACATTATATAGATAGAGATAAATATATGGCCTTAGTTTAGGAATAAATCCTATACATACAAATATATAAACATATACACAGATCTAACATCATATAGATAGAGATAAATATATGCTCTTAGTTTAGGAATAAATCCTATACATACAAATATATAAACATATACACAGATCTAACATCATATAGATAGAGATAAATATATGGCCTTAGTTTAGGAATAAATCCTATACATACAAATATATAAACATATACACAAATCTAACATCATATAGATAGAGATAAATATATGCTCTTAGTTTAGGAATAAATCCTATACATACAAATATATAAACATATACACAGATCTAACATCATATAGATAGAGATAAATATATGGCCTTAGTTTAGGAATAAATCCTATACATACAAATATATAAACATATACACAAATCTAACATCATATAGATAGAGATAAATATATGGCCTTAGTTTAGGAATAAATCCTATACATACAAATATATAAACATATACACAGATCTAACATTATATAGATAGAGATAAATATATGGCCTTAGTTTAGGAATAAATCCTATACATACAAATATATAAACATATACACAGATCTAACATCATATAGATAGAGATAAATATATGGCCTTAGTTTAGGAATAAATCCTATACATACAAATATATAAACATATACACAGATCTAACATCATATAGATAGAGATAAATATATGGCCTTAGTTTAGGAATAAATCCTATACATAGAAATATATAAACATATACACAAATCTAACATCATATAGATAGAGATAAATATATGGCCTTAGTTTAGGAATAAATCCTATACATACAAATATATAAACATATACACAGATCTAACATCATATAGATAGAGATAAATATATGGCCTTAGTTTAGGAATAAATCCTATACATAGAAATATATAAACATATACACAGATCTAACATCATATAGATAGAGATAAATATATGGCCTTAGTTTAGGAATAAATCCTATACATACAAATATATAAACATATACACAGATCTAACATTATATAGATAGAGATAAATATATGGCCTTAGTTTAGGAATAAATCCTATACATACAAATATATAAACATATACACAGATCTAACATCATATAGATAGAGATAAATATATGCTCTTAGTTTAGGAATAAATCCTATACATACAAATATATAAACATATACACAGATCTAACATTATATAGATAGAGATAAATATATGGCCTTAGTTTAGGAATAAATCCTATACATACAAATATATAAACATATACACAGATCTAACATCATATAGATAGAGATAAATATATGGCCTTAGTTTAGGAATAAATCCTATACATACAAATATATAAACATATACACAGATCTAACATCATATAGATAGAGATAAATATATGGCCTTAGTTTAGGAATAAATCCTATACATACAAATATATAAACATATACACAGATCTAACATTATATAGATAGAGATAAATATATGGCCTTAGTTTAGGAATAAATCCTATACATACAAATATATAAACATATACACAAATCTAACATCATATAGATAGAGATAAATATATGCTCTTAGTTTAGGAATAAATCCTATACATACAAATATATAAACATATACACAGATCTAACATCATATAGATAGAGATAAATATATGGCCTTAGTTTAGGAATAAATCCTATACATACAAATATATAAACATATACACAAATCTAACATCATATAGATAGAGATAAATATATGGCCTTAGTTTAGGAATAAATCCTATACATACAAATATATAAACATATACACAGATCTAACATTATATAGATAGAGATAAATATATGGCCTTAGTTTAGGAATAAATCCTATACATACAAATATATAAACATATACACAGATCTAACATCATATAGATAGAGATAAATATATGGCCTTAGTTTAGGAATTAATCCTATACATACAAATATATAAACATATACACAGATCTAACATCATATAGATAGAGATAAATATATGGCCTTAGTTTAGGAATAAATCCTATACATACAAATATATAAACATATACACAAATCTAACATCATATAGATAGAGATAAATATATGCTCTTAGTTTAGGAATAAATCCTATACATACAAATATATAAACATATACACAGATCTAACATCATATAGATAGAGATAATATATGGCCTTAGTTTAGGAATAAATCCTATACATACAAATATATAAACATATACACAGATCTAACATCATATAGATAGAGATAAATATATGGCCTTAGTTTAGGAATAAATCCTATACATACAAATATATAAACATATACACAGATCTAACATCATATAGATAGAGATAAATATATGGCCTTAGTTTAGGAATAAATCCTATACATACAAATATATAAACATATACACAGATCTAACATCATATAGATAGAGATAAATATATGGCCTTAGTTTAGGAATAAATCCTATACATACAAATATATAAACATATACACAGATCTAACATTATATAGATAGAGATAAATATATGGCCTTAGTTTAGGAATAAATCCTATACATACAAATATATAAACATATACACAGATCTAACATCATATAGATAGAGATAAATATATGGCCTTAGTTTAGGAATAAATCCTATACATACAAATATATAAACATATACACAGATCTAACATTATATAGATAGAGATAAATATATGGCCTTAGTTTAGGAATAAATCCTATACATACAAATATATAAACATATACACAGATCTAACATCATATAGATAGAGATAAATATATGGCCTTAGTTTAGGAATAAATCCTATACATACAAATATATAAACATATACACAGATCTAACATCATATAGATAGAGATAAATATATGGCCTTAGTTTAGGAATAAATCCTATACATACAAATATATAAACATATACACAGATCTAACATCATATAGATAGAGATAAATATATGGCCTTAGTTTAGGAATAAATCCTATACATACAAATATATAAACATATACACAGATCTAACATCATATAGATAGAGATAAATATATGGCCTTAGTTTAGGAATAAATCCTATACATACAAATATATAAACATATACACAGATCTAACATTATATAGATAGAGATAAATATATGGCCTTAGTTTAGGAATAAATCCTATACATACAAATATATAAACATATACACAGATCTAACATCATATAGATAGAGATAAATATATGGCCTTAGTTTAGGAATAAATCCTATACATACAAATATATAAACATATACACAGATCTAACATCATATAGATAGAGATAAATATATGGCCTTAGTTTAGGAATAAATCCTATACATACAAATATATAAACATATACACAGATCTAACATCATATAGATAGAGATAAATATATGGCCTTAGTTTAGGAATAAATCCTATACATACAAATATATAAACATATACACAGATCTAACATTATATAGATAGAGATAAATATATGGCCTTAGTTTAGGAATAAATCCTATACATACAAATATATAAACATATACACAGATCTAACATCATATAGATAGAGATAAATATATGCTCTTAGTTTAGGAATAAATCCTATACATACAAATATATAAACATATACACAGATCTAACATCATATAGATAGAGATAAATATATGGCCTTAGTTTAGGAATAATTCCTATACATACAAATATATAAACATATACACAGATCTAACATTATATAGATAGAGATAAATATATGGCCTTAGTTTAGGAATAAATCCTATACATAGAAATATATAAACATATACACAGATCTAACATCATATAGATAGAGATAAATATATGTACTTCCATCCCGTTATGCAAAAGTTAGCGAGTAAGACACCTGACCCTTTTTAACTTAGGGGAAGCGATAAAATAAATAGCAAGTCAAACAACCACATCAGACCTATCTCGCCGTCTGGAATGAATTCAGAAGAAATTCCTCCACTCTATAAAAAAAGTCAACAGTGAGTGTTTTTTTTCTTGTGACCCAACGAGTCGCGGGTACATCTACTATTATTGGCTGGATAGCTGTCTCAGTAGCCGTGAGGGCAAAAATGTCGGATGGAAGTCAAAGGTGACTTCAGTCCGGTGGTACGAATCCTGCAATCAGTGATACAGTTATACTTAGCCACACTGATGATTCTTGGTTAAGATGAGATATATATGTATGTGGATATTGAAAAATATTTATTATAAATACATATTATAAATAATATATATATATATATATATATTATAGAGAGAGAGAGAGAGGGAGAGAGAGAGAGAGAGAGAGAGAGATGACAACAGAAGCTGAAGAGAGCCGGATGACTAAGCCCTTCTGTGCTTGAAACCGACGGTACGAATGTTGTACTAATTTTTCTGTACCAAAATAGATATATATATATATATATATATATATATATATATATATATATATATATATGGGTGTGTGTGTGTGTTTTATATGAAAGGTAAAAGACGAGGTGTATTCACATACAATGGCATTATATATGTATATACTTATTAAAAGCTTAACTTTTTTTTTGAAAGGTTAATCTTTATTTTGTTAAAAAAAACACTCAAATGTTTGTTAGACAATATTTTTTTTGTATTAGAGAAATTCATAAAAATGTTTTATGAAAATATGGGATGAGAAAAGATGAATTATAAAAACGAAAAACATAATCTTTGATGCATTAAAATACATACATTTTTTACATTCCTGCCAAATAAAAAATAAAACATATGAACGAAGGAAAGGAGAGTGAAAGAGAAATTAAACCATAAAAAAAGGAAAACAGGACATGAAAACATTAGAAGATTAACAAAGAAATTTCAAGGAAGAAA